>OZ007556.1:16814816-17414816 GCA_963931855.1 Philhelius festivus | reverse complement strand
TTTAAAAAGAAATAAACTTTTATGATGGGTAAAGTGGTATACTACCACATTAGCCACGGCTAGTATACCACATTAGCCGAAACTGTATAGTTTTACAAAAATAAATAATTAAATATAAAATAAACACCTTTGAACAAAACTAACAGTTGTTTTTGGTAGATGATTAATTTATTTTTGCAAAGAATTTATAAACTAGCTTGAAACACAACTTTTGAGAGCACACAAACAGTTTTTGTTTGACCCAAAAAAAACTAAACTTCACGCAATAACCCTTCTCAAATATTTGCTTGAGATATACGAAGATTTTTGACTTGGTTGAACACGAGTACTTAGTTTTATTTATATTACCGTCCGCTAAGGTAAAAACCGTTGAAGAAACATTCTTAGGTTTTGAGAAAACTGCCTATACCACATTACCCGCCAATACCACATTACCCCAAATTACTCTATACCACGACGCATCTCGACCGACTTAGGACGACAATTCGAGTCCATTATTTTCAGAGAATTGACAAAATATTTAGGTATTAATCATCTTAAAACAACTCCTTACCATCCACAGGCCAACGGAATGATCGAAGGATGGCACAGAACACGGTAAGGCATCAATCAAGTGTTATAAAACCGAAAGCTGGTGCACCTTCATGCCGATTATTCAATTGGGATTGTGGCCAACAATTAAAAGCGGATCAAAACATGCACCAGCCGAGATGATCTACGGCCAAAAACTAAAACTTCCCGATGAGTTCTTTCATCGTAACCCAGTTATTCCAACAGAATACGAATTCATGAAAGAATTGAAAAGATCGATGTCCACGTTGAGACCAATTCCAGTTACTCACAAGGACAACTCTAAGGTTTTCGTTCACCCTAGTCTTCAAAGTTGCAGTCATGCATTTGTGCGATGCGATAAAGTCAAAGGTGGAAACGAAAAAGCGACACGTGCTGAATAAATCAGTATCGATTTAAGTGCCATACAGTATGCACCACCGTAACAAGTCAACATTTTAATAATAAACTTATATTTATTTTAGAATTAATTAAATGAAATAATTATAACTTGAAAGTATTTTGAAGTCTTCTTATTTAATAGGACTGGAAAATCATCGGTTCTATAAAAGCATAAGCTCCGAAAAAGCATAAACAAGTCAGAAACCATTGCAACACTGTTACAAAAAGAATCAAATTTTTACATGACCAGACATTAAGGCAACAAATACTGCAATGTCCCAAAGGCAGTAGAAATTACTCGTCATTTGTCAAGAACGTTCAAAATTCAACTTCGTCTTCGCTTCCAACGCTCATCTACAATGACAGCCCGATAACTAGCTCTTTATATAAAGCATTTCGATGCTAAATTAATACCTGTTATGTTTTTAGTTTACATGAGTTCTCCTTTTGCTCCAAGCTTCAAGGGTATGCTGATGGTTTTTTGGTGATGTTTCTCCTATAGTTCAAACAGTCACAGACAGTCTAGGCTTTATTTCTGAAGTTGGTTGGGATTTAAGATTTAAGACATACATTTTCGCGATTATTAGTGAGTCAACACGAGACCGCGGCAAGTGTTACCCTGTCCAAACGTAGAGCTTTCGATAATAATTTTTTGTAATAAATCGCGGTAAGGCCATAAAATAATATACAATGTTAATTGGGATCTTAGTTTATTGAGACTCAGGTTTAGGGAACATAATGAAGCAACAAGCTCCAAAAATAATTATGTCGCACTAACTGGGAGGGAGGAGTGCGTAATGAATTTAAATTCGAATCATCCGTGATCTGAAAATTCTCCCTATTGGTCATTTCTATTGTTTGAAGATGGTTAAAATATTCTTTTTAAATCGCACATAAAAAATCTCACATTTGCTAATACTCAAAAACTGTCCTTTACATAAAGAACTCGATATCTTTTTTTATCTTTAAAACATATGGGGGCATATTCATAGATGTTTGCTAAACTTTTGCTAAGTTGTTACTAAGCAATTCCAGAGGTTAGTCTATTCATAAATAAATTTAGTCCTAAGTTTAGGGCTAGACCTGTGGTCTAACTTTAAACATAGGAAACGCTGTGTTTAAGTAGTTATTATCAAAGTAAAATGTCAAATTTGATTGATAAAAAAAGTTCCAGAGACTCTTAGAGCCCTTTGCATTGCAGCATTGCTTTTGTTGTTCATTTACAAATTATTATAAAATATTGGTTTAAGTTTCTTGTTTGGTTTTCTTATTTAATAATTTTCTTTTAATTAATTTTTTTCGACGTGCAATATCAAAAAATACCACACAAAATTTAACATGAGGTGTAATAGAGCAGTGGCGATTCCTGATCTTTAGTATTGGGTTAGCGCGATGGTGTGAGGAAAAAATTGTAGTTTTTTTTTTTATTTTATTAATAAGGAAAACAAAACACAAGCAATACTTTATAAATTAATAACATAAGATAAAATGTTTAAAAATGTATCATCATCATCATCGGCTCGACAACCGGGTTCCGGTCCTGGCCTCTTTCAACAAGTCTCTCCACCTATCCCGGTCTCTAGCCGACGCCATCCAGTTGCGCACCCCAAGGCTTCGGGCGTCCTGGTCTACGCCATCTCTCCAGCGCAAGCATGGTCTACCACGCTGTCGTCTACCATAGAATGTACCACAAAGAACTTTCCGAGCAGGTTCCTCTTCGCTCATGCGAGCTAGGTGCCCTGCTCACCGGAGTCTACCGAGCTTAATTTTTGTCACGATATCTGCTTCTAGGTAGATTGCGTACAATTCATGATTGTACCGTCTCCGGAATCGTCCTTCCTCACATACGGGGCCAACAATTCTCCTTAAGACTTTTCTCTCGAACGCAGCTAAGAGGTCGGAGTGCCTTTTGCTAAGCACCCAAGTCTCGGATCCATATGTGAGTACTGGCAGGACCATGGTCCTGTACAGCAGCAGTTTTGAAGTTATGGTGAGATTTCTGGATTTGAAGAGCTTTGACAGACTATAGTAGGCTCTGTTGGATTTGAGAAGCCGCCCGCGTATTTCTTCTTCTATATTGTTATCGGCTGCTACTATTGACCCAAGGTATTTAAAGGATTGCACCACTTCAAATTCGTGCTCCGCTACCTTGATTGTTTGACCAACTGTTCCTCTCGCATTCGACGCCACCATGTACTTTGTTTTACCTTCACTAATGTGCAGCCCCAGATTTTGTGCCGCCTGCTCGATCTGGATGAAGGAATCGTGTACAGCTTGTTCGGTTCTTCCGATGATGTCGATATCGTCTGCGTAAGCCAGTAACTGGCTGGACCTGTTGACGATGGTCCCTCTTGTTGCCGTGCCAGAGGCACGGATTGCTTTCTCCAACGCCAGGTTGAAGAGGAGGCAGGCCAAACCGTCCCCTTGTCGGAGTCCATTAAAGATGTTGATTGGTCTGGATAGCAATCCGGCTATTTTTACTTGGCTTGTTACGTTGGTCATGGTCAACCTACATAGTCGTGTCAATTTATTTGGGATGCCGAATTCTCTCATGGCTTTGTAAAGTTCTACCCTGGCTATGCTATCATAGGCGGCCTTAAAGTCTATAAACAGATGGTATGTTGGGATGTTAAATTCTAGACATTTTTCCATCGCCTGCCTAAGGGTAAAGATCTGATCAGTTGTTGATTTGCCTGGAATGAAACCACACTGATATTGTCCGATAACGGTTTTAGCGTATGGGGTTATCCGGTCTTGTAGGATAGAGGAGAGTATCTTATAGGCGGTACTCAACAACGTGATACCTCTATAATTGCTGCACGTTGTGACATCTCCCTTCTTATGTATGGGGCATATTAAACCTTTTCGCCAGTCTTCTGGCATTTCTTCCTGCTCCCATACGTGTACTATAATATCATGCATTGCTTGACGTAAGGCTGGCCCGCCGTGATGGAATAATTCGGCTGGTATGCCATCGGCTCCCGGGGCTTTGTTCTGTTTAAGCCGGCCTATAGCCTTCTCAACCTCTTCTATGCTTGATGGTGGCAACATAGGGTTTTCTTCTTGAAGTAGTGGAGCCTCCACTTCTGCAGTGAGCTGACCATTTAGCAATTCATTAAAGTACACTTCCCATCGCTCCAGTATGCTTTCAGGATCGGTGATCAGATTTCCCTCCCCGTCCTTGCAGTATGTGCAGCGTGGTGTGTACTGCGTCATGTTTCGGACGGATTTGTAGAACTTCCGCGCCTGGTGCGGACCTCGCTCTCGGCTATTTTCTATTTCACAGATTAGGTTCTTCTCCCAGGCTGATTTTTTTGTCTGTGTAGCCGTTTTTCTATTCTTCTGAGCTCTTTATATTCCTCTTCGCGTGCCCGCGTTCTATGAGATTGTTGCATTGCTCGGTACGCAACATTCTTACGTTCAGTCGCTAGCTTGCATTCATCATCAAACCAGTCGTTCCGATTTTTACGACTGCTGCCTAAGATGGAGTTGGCAGTACCAATGACAATATTCTTAAGGCGTGTCCACTTCTCATTTACGCCCAGCATACTGGCTCCAGGACTTACTCTCCCTAAATCAAGTGATTCTAGGGCGAGTCCTAACGCATTACCAAAGGTGTTACTGGTGTTTTCATTGCGCAGGGCAGCCGTGTTGATTCGAACCTGATCGGCGGATGCAATGCGTCTTCGCAAGGCAATCCGCCCTCGGAAAACCATACCAACAAGATAGTGATCCGAGTCGATATTGGCACCTCGGTACGTTCGTACCGTCATCAAGTTCGAGTAGTGGCGACGGTCTATCAACACATGATCTATTTGGTTACGAGTGACTCCATCAGGTGATACCCAGGTGGCTTTGTAGATATCTTTACGCGGGAACCTGGTACTCGCAACGACCATGTTTTTCGATGCTGCCAATTCTAAGACTCGAAGTCCATTGTCATTAGTGTTCTCATGCAAACTATGGGTGCCTGCGTAATGCCTGAATACCGGCTCCCGACCTATTTTTGCGTTCAAATCCCCAAGGATGATTTTAACATCATACCTTGGGCAGGCATTGAGGGCCCTCTCGACTTGTTCGTAGTAAGTCTCTTTTTCTTCGTCTGAGGACTCCTCCGTAGGTCCGTGAACGTTAATGAGGCTGATGTTCGTAAATTTGCCTCGCACGCGAAGGGTGCATAGCCTTTCGCTTATAGCGTTAAAGCCGATGATAGTAGACTTCATTTTTTCGCTGACTAGGAAGCCTACCCCGAGCACATGGTGTTTTGTATGACAGCTGTAATATACGTCATATTCTTTCTTCTGTAAAACACCATTCCCTGTCCATCTGATTTCTTGGAGAGCTGTTATGTCAGCTTTATATTTTGACAGGGCATCGGCTAGCTGCTGAGCAGCTCGAGCTCTATAGAGCGATCGTACGTTCCATAAGAAAATTCGTAAATCGTTTTTCCTTTTTCTTTGCGTTGGTTGTCGTCGTGTGATCAGTCCGTTTCCGAGGCTTGTTGTCGTTCTCGAAATTCTCTTAGTTTTACGGGACAGGGAATTAACCTGTCGCCAACCTGTGGAACCAGCCTGATCATATTAGCCAAACCTTTTTAAAAGGCTTGTTTCTAGCGGCCGCCGCGAAGAGGCTATGATCAGACTTCCACCAGTCCCGAATAGTTACGGCACGTGCATGTTTTCGTATGCTACATGTTGTTCCTCCTATTCGTCTGATGGCTGACCGCCTTAAAAATGTATATCGATGCATTAATTCGGTTCGTCGTTCAACGGTAGCAAAACTTTCGATGACTTGATTATAAATTTCGTCACTTGCTTTTAATTCTTTTAAAAGAACCTTTTCTTTAGACATAAGAGCCGAATAGCTCAATTTCTTATGACCATGAGTACTTCGAAAGATATTAAATGGAGTTATCGCTTTTAAATTCTCAGCTGATGTTGTACCTTTTGGCTATAATATAACATCTGCGTTTTCATTAAAAAATGAATTGAACATTCTTTAATTGAGTAAATTCAAATATGTTTGGTCAGCTTGTAATTAGATTTTTTTTTTACTTCTTCAGGAAAATTTGTTTTTTGGCGTTAATCAATAAATTTGTTCCCGTTCAGTAAATCGAAATATTTCAGTTATTCGATTGATGCCAACCTTTTTAATATCTTCATGCTTAATTTGTTTCATTTATATTAAATTGATCATTTTGAAGTATTCGTTTTTCAGAATGTGTTAAAGCATTACAAAATCACGTTTTAATTAATATCTCAGCCTGAGATAAAACAATTTATTGCTTTTATAACAATATTTTCTAGCAACTTGCGTAAACTGCAATTTGTTTAAATTGTAGGAAATCACGAGGACTTAAAAAATAACAAACAAACAACAACAAATTATTTTAACTTACTATAACTTCTTTTTTATTTGTTTAAACAATTTTTGTGTTCTATATAACATAATAGTAAATGTTATTATGAATAAATATATGTTTTATTTTTTTCTCTACTGGGTGCCGAGATATTCGCGAAAGATAAGAAAATGACACAAAACACATTTTACCAATAACTTTTGTAAAAAAAAGTTGTCAGGTGGTGCAAATTTGGTTTCAAGCCTTTCTCATAATGTCCCTATCGATATTAAAAAAAAATAGACCATGCCTCTGCGCCCAAGGTCAGGCTCTTATTCATGACGCCTTGACATGACTTATACATTCTCAACTTTTATCTGAATTCCATTCAAATGACCACTCTTAAAGGAAGCCTCATCGTTGGCCTGGGCCATAACTTTATATTTTATGTTATATTTTTCCAATTGACCTGTAACTAATTGAAGCGAATCTTCTGCTGTTCGCCCAGAACTTACATCATGGATTTTCTAATTAAAGTAATACCGAAACACAACGAACAATTGGGATTTCATTTGAATGTCAGAAGATTCATCAAAAATAATAGCAACAAATAAAGCTATTTAATTGCATCAGAGGTATGACATGTTTAAAAGCACAGAAACTGCTTTGATCAAATTATTTTGCCATTGAGGTACCTTTAAAACCCCTTGCCGTTTCGTATTGTTTAAATACATTTAAAAACTTAATAGTTTTCTCTGTTTAAAAACGAAACAGATTAATTTTGGCCTCTAAAAAATTAAAATTTTAAATTATCAATATAAGGACCACCCTTAGATACCTTGATACAAACAAATTTAAAAAAAAAAAAAACAAGATCACACCATCGTCCTTCAGAGTATCAGAAATTTCTATAATTATTCATATTAAAAATCCAGTCAAATACAAAATATTTATATAGTTAATTAATTTCACACTGATCTTAGATCTTAGGATATATGTTTATTTCGTACTAAACTTTTGAGATATAGTAGGGTAAACTGCCCAATTGTTGGCACCCCCCAATGATTCGCACTTACAGTTTAAATTACTCGTATTAATAACATTTAAAAGTTTTCTAATAAAATCTTTTTAAAAATATTAGCCTTAACCTATTTCTGATGATTTGGCATCATTTTTTTTGGCCTCTGAAGCAATTAAAAAAACGCTGTTCAAAATTTAGTATCAAGTTCGCGCCAAATTTAATGTGAAACTTGTGAAAACCGTAAGGAAAGTGGTGACATTGTAGTGTAATTTAATAATACATTTAAGAGGAAAACCATTGTCAAGTGCAGTTATTATAAAATTATTAACTATAACAAAGAGGTTAGTTCTTTTTATTTTAATATTTTATTAAAAATATAGTATTTATAAGGGGTGTCAACTATAGGAATGTAAATCCATCAAATTTCCATTTATTGGCACATGCCAATCATTGGATGAGGTGCCAATCACTGGGTTGATTGGCACTATGCCAATCTTTAGAAGCCATGCCAATCATTAGCAAAAGTGCCAATAATTGGGTGGATTGGCACTGTGCCAATCATTGGTAGATGAAAAAGTTACAGGTTTTATAATTTTGTATCAAATTCCCTTAGGTTGATAATACACTTTTTTATCAATCAATAAAAATCTAAACTAATCTCGGCCTTAATGTAAACATAATGTAACTTAAAAGACTTAAATATAATTATAAAAATAAATTACCTTTTATTTATTAAATTACATAATAGAGTTATACTATTTGTTTATTTTGTTTTTATTGGTTTTAATAAACTTTAAAAATTAAACAAAATCAATGTGCCAATCATTGGTTTGTTCAGTGCCAATGATTGGAAAATGGTGCCAATCATTGGTAAAAGGACATTGTTTTACTTTTTATTAATTATTTATTAATTTTAACAAAAAATAGGATATTTAATGTTTTTCACTTAACAAAAATACAATTAAAAATTAAAAAAAAAAAAAAACTGTCATTTCTTAAGTCCCATAAGTTATATATGCCGAATAAGTGGTGAGTAACCTTAAGGTGCCAATGATTGGTCGGTTTACCCTATCTAACTTAATATCGCGAGATATTAAAGGCCAATCAAATAACAGCACAAATAAATAATCAGACCCTTTCCTTCCTTGTTTTTTCTCCTCCATACAGGCAAGAGAACGCACACAAAATTTACCTGCTACTGCTACTATACGAGTATACCTACTCCTCTTTCATTCAACCTGATGTCTATCTTGTTTTATCGCACTTTTTTGCGCTAACGCTTTCATATTATTTAGTTGTAGCCAAACGATGTTGTATTGTATAAATTGTATTGAATTTGTTAGCGCAAATTTTCGCGCTATAAATGCTTCAAGGGATATATTTTTGCATGAGAGTTTTGTGTTGCGTTTGTTTAGTAAATATGATTTCAGAATAGGAATGTGGGTAGGTTAAGTAGTTTTGTGTATTTATGTCAATGGAGTTATATTGTAGGAAATTTGGTATCGCAAATTTTAACGCTAAGGTATACTTTTAGTATGGTAGTTTTGTGTTGTGTTTAGGAAAGTATGATTTGAAAGTTACGTTTTCAATATAAAATGTACATCATAGTAGTATTTATTTATTTAAATTCTTGGTTTAGCGGCGATAAACCTGCTGACTGAGAGGAATCGCCACTGTAATAGAGATGCTAAACCTAGTGTTTTTCAACTCTCAACCATTAAATTTTGTTCAACCTACATTTTTCTGCCGATTCCAAATGGCTAATAAACAGCACTTCTCATGACAAGAGAAACTCTTGGAGGATTTGTCAATTCCTCGCAAGAGGTAGTACACCACTGAAAAAACTTTTTTGCAGCGGCTGAGAATCGAACCCCTGCAAGACAGTCCAACGCACTAACCATAACACCCCGACTCCACAAGATATCTGTCTCTCCAACTCAATGTCTGATATCTCTATCTCTACATTTTCTTATTGCTTCGCTGGGCAAATTATGTATGTCATGATTTTTCATTTCTATCCCTACTGCACGGGATGCGTTTTGTACGGACAACAGAAATTACCAAAAGGCAAAACTAACAAAAATTATATATATATTTGCAAAGAAAAGAATGCGCATCTACCTAAAGTATAAAAAAATAACACCAAACATAACTTAACGCACGAACAAATGAATAACATGACACGTTAATATATTTACTTACAAAATAAAAAAAATATTTGCCGACGGAATACTTGACAAGAACCAACCAAATGAGAAGACACGAAATAATGAGACAAAAGTACGAAAAAAAACCATCTGTCAAATTTCATATTGGACATCTATATCAAGACAAAACCGCTGATATAGATCGCTGACATCACATCATAAGAGGAAATATCGCGTCTCCATTGGAGATTTCATATCATGATGAGCATCCTGAGAGAATTTATCTCCTGTGGAGTCGGGGTGTAATGCCAAGGCGTACGACACAAAATTAGCATTTTCTTTGACCCGTCATTATTTAAAGGATAATTGTAGTAGAACACAGCCTTAACCTGATGTTCTACTAAAAACAGCGGGGAAACTGACTCTGAGTAGTACCTGTGTTTATTTAACCAACAAGCCTTAAACTAAGAATCTAGCAATCACAACTTTAGTAATTCTCTATGAATACGCCTCATGGTGTTTTGGTGAATGATTTTCGACCTATTTCTAGAACTGTTTTAATATTCAAACCCATAAGTTTAACCTTCATGTTGAACTTGATGCACATGGCACGTAACCCACAAAAAGACATCAACCAGATTATTCCCATTTGCCAGACTACCAACACATTTGTTTCAAATCGAAAATTACATTCCATGTGTCACTGTTTCCACAGTAGTTGCTCCTCTGTACATTAAGTACAGTTTTAGTACGTAAATATTAAGGTTTGTCGTGTCGGTTTATACAAGCACTCTCTGCACAGACACAGGCCTATTACGGTATGACAATCGTTCGCAAACAGACTTTCCTAGCCCACCGGAGAATAGACGTAGTTCAATTAGGTTAAATCTCTGCATATGTGTGTCCTGGGTGTGCTTATGGTACAAGTGGACTCAAGAGGTAGTTAAGGTCTAACCTACAATGACGTGGCATTAATTTTACCTCAGTGCTCTCCTATTCGGTGATTATGGAAGACACTCGTATTCCCAAAAACAAAACTCTTCTGTCGTCCTCTGATGATGATGATGCTGGATCGTTTGGTTGGAGAAGGACATTTGTACCTGGACATCAGTGTGGCTTAGAAAAGATTTACTTTGAGTTTTTGTGAGCCATATCTGCAACAAGTAAAGCTCAGACTTCGCACTTCCACATTAACACTCCATTTACTCGAGTAAGTATTTCGACCTTTCACTCCAATCCACACACACTGGAGTCATTGTCCGGTATCTATTGGTAATTTGATTATAATTTCCCAAGGTGTGTCAGGAAGGACACGTGTTTGTATAATGGAAATGGCCTTGGAAGCCAAAAGCCGATTTTTGTACATTCTCCAAGGGTTAGGTCGGAATTTGTAAATGAAATAAATGATTGCCTTCAAAATTTGTCCATTCAACTTTGTCATTGTGAACGTGAATAGGAACACACCCAACGTTTATCAAACAATAATTTACTCTGCTGTTATTCTAATAAAAAAATCGATATATGTAAACACAGAGCCCCATCCAGACAGCTAGTAAATCCTTTAGAAAATATTTACCGACTGATTGATGTCCACTATGTGACCTACTTCGATGGGTGGAACAACTTAAACCTCTGTTTATCGTTCCTTTGCATACAAATTGATGATTAAACATTTCTTCCGCCAACATGTCATGGAAGAAAGGTTTTAGATTTGATTCGATCTCATAGTTACTTGGTGGTGATGATGACAGATAAGGGCTGACAGCCTACAATTCGTTAGGTACATAGCTTTACTTCTCGAGTTCCTAAGAGTTGACAAGGGTGTAAGCTATTTATGGGTTTGAAAATGTTTTTTGTCGGAAGATGACCCTTTGTATTTTATTTTTTGACGTTTCAGCTCATGTTTGAAGAGTTACTTGACTTGCTTAAGACTTAACCAACTTCATATATTATTTCGACTTCTTTTAATTTGTGGACCTTAAATCATCTTGTTTATTTCGACAACTTTTCGTGCGTCATCAAACACTTCGTCATACCTAAATACTTTTTTAAGAGTAATCTTCGAGTTAGAGTTAGAGTTAGAGTTAGAGTTAGAGTTAGAGTTAGAGTTAGAGTTAGAGTTAGAGTTAGAGTTAGAGTTAGAGTTAGAGTTAGAGTTAGAGTTAGAGTTAGAGTTAGAGTTAGAGTTAGAGTTAGAGTTAGAGTTAGAGTTAGAGTTAGAGTTAGAGTTAGAGTTAGAGTTAGAGTTAGAGTTAGAGTTAGAGTTAGAGTTAGAGTTAGAGTTAGAGTTAGAGTTAGAGTTAGAGTTAGAGTTAGAGTTAGAGTTAGAGTTAGAGTTAGAGTTAGAGTTAGAGTTAGAGTTAGAGTTAGAGTTAGAGTTAGAGTTAGAGTTAGAGTTAGAGTTAGAGTTAGAGTTAGAGTTAGAGTTAGAGTTAGAGTTAGAGTTAGAGTTAGAGTTAGAGTTAGAGTTAGAGTTAGAGTTAGAGTTAGAGTTAGAGTTAGAGTTAGAGTTAGAGTTAGAGTTAGAGTTAGAGTTAGAGTTAGAGTAAGAGTTAGAATTAGAGTTAGTGTTAGAGTTAGAGTTAGAGTTAGAGTTAGAGTTAGAGTTAGAGTTAGAGTTAGAGTTAGAGTTAGAGTTAGAGTTAGAGTTAGAGTTAGAGTTAGAGTTAGAGTTAGAGTTAGAGTTAGAGTTAGAGTTAGAGTTAGAGTTAGAGTTAGAGTTAGAGTTAGAGTTAGAGTTAGAGTTAGAGTTAGAGTTAGAGTTAGAGTTAGAGTTAGAGTTAGAGTTAGAGTTAGAGTTAGAGTTAGAGTTACAGTTACAGTTACAGTTACAGTTACAGTTACAGTTACAGTTAGAGTTACAGTTAGAGTTAGAGTTAGAGTTAGAGTTAGAGTTAGAGTTAGAGTTAGAGTTAGAGTTAGAGTTAGAGTTAGAGTTAGAGTTAGAGTTAGAGTTAGAGTTAGAGTTAGAGTTAGAGTTAGAGTTAGAGTTAGAGTTAGAGTTAGAGTTAGAGTTAGAGTTAGAGTTAGAGTTAGAGTTAGAGTTAGAGTTAGAGTTAGAGTTAGAGTTAGAGTTAGAGTTAGAGTTAGAGTTAGAGTTAGAGTTAGAGTTAGAGTTAGAGTTAGAGTTAGAGTTAGAGTTAGAGTTAGAGTTAGAGTTAGAGTTAGAGTTAGAGTTAGAGTTAGAGTTAGAGTTAGAGTTAGAGTTAGAGTTAGAGTTAGAGTTAGAGTTAGAGTTAGAGTTAGAGTTAGAGTTAGAGTTAAAGTTGGAGTTAGAATTAAACAAGAATTAGAGTTAAAAAATTTTGTTTTGATATTATTTAATTTTGAAAATTGAAAACCCGTAACTTTTTACTTGACTTGACTTTTAACAACGCTACAAGGCATAGAGCTCTTAGGTCTCGTTTAAAATGCCTGTGCAGCCGACTCGATCTTAAGCCACAGTATCCAATTTCGTACAAAACGATAAAGATGACTTTCAACCTGGTCGCACCATTGAAGATTAGGTCTGCGTTGGTTTAATAAAGCACCTAGTATGGCCTTGAAGGTTTTACGTGCTGGAGCTTCAGTATTCATCTACTCTTCATGACCTTTTACCGGTAAAAATGTACAGCGCTCTACAGCGCGTAAAGCTCGTTTGTGTATCTTCTTCGCCACACATTGTGCTGTTCAACTTCACATCTTCTCTCAAATATAGTAAGGCAGGTTTCACCGGACTGGTTCCATGATTCTGTACCATACATCAGACCGACCATGATTAGTGCCTTGTAGAATGTCTCCTTGGTTCTTCTCGATATGGATTTATTTCTCAATTGCATTCTTATCCCAAAAAAACAGTGATCAGCAAAAATAACTCGAACTTTGATTTACGTATAAATTAAATAAACGATATAAATTGTCACATTCTGACCAAGCCTATGTTGTGATCTGGTTCTAGTTGATGAAATAATGTAATTCGTCTTTCCCTCGTTAATGACCGACCATACTTTAGCGATGTGTTGGTGCATGCAACTAACCAAGTCATCTGTAGCGTGTTTAAGAAGTTCTGCTCGTAGCCCGTCTGCTTCTGATGATTCCTTCATCTTTAGCCTCAAATTTCTAATTTTATTTTTAGTCAGTCAATTGAATCTCTTGTCCAGGGTGGCTGGGGCGACTAGTTGCAGTTCATTGAATAAGTCTTTTTAGATGTTAAGCATCAACTGCATATTTACCATGGTGCGCTCATCACTATCTTTACAGATACCAGGGCGGCTCGTGAATCCTGTTGTAGTTTGCTTCACTTTTCACTCTTTTCCGCTATAGCATCTTCTGGACTTTATGTTACTGAGATGGTCTTTTTTCTTCTTCCTGAGTGTCTCTCATGCTTCCTTCGGTCGACATAGAGCTAATAGGAAGCTTTAGTTTTCTTCCGGAGCCATAACATAATCTATACTGTACAGACACCTCCGATTTTGCTTTGTTTGGCTATGCACAATAGAATCATTGATTTTTCGACGAAAATTGCGAGGACCTCATCAGTTCTGATGCAGCGTTGTGAATAGTTTGAGCTCAAAGGATACGCGGTTGGAATAAGCTGTAGTGTCACTTCAGTTTGAAGAATTCCAACGTAGAATTTTCTATGAGAAGCTGTTAATTTTAGTGGGGGCTTAACCCCCATTTATTCAGCTTAATTCAAGCTATAAGTATAACTTAAAAACTAACTTAAATCTAAACTTATAGCTAAGAGTGGGGATTGGACAAAATGAATTTGAGGTTGTAGGTGTTGGTATTGAAATCGAATGAATTTGGATTCAAATTGACCAACCGGAGCATACGGGTCAGAGGTTCATTAAGGCCATAGGAGGTGTGGTGTGATAGTAAATAGAAAAGGCGACGGTTTCTAAGGTTACGGGTGTTAGTATTGAAAAAAATTGAGTTGTAGAGAGAGGAGCAGTCAATTGATCCAGAGAGGAGCCGATGTATGAAAAGTATGTCAGCTTTTTCCCTACGTTCATGTAATGAGGTAAGGTTTAACAGTTGGAGGCGATCACGATAGGGGGGTAAGATCAAAGGATTATCCCAAGGAAGGCATTTAAGTGCAAAACAAAGGAATCGTCGTTGGATGCCTTCTATTCTTGATATGTGTGTATCTTGATATGGAGACAAAACTTGAGACGCATACTCAAGTAAAGGTCGGACAAATGCTATGTAAAGCGATCGGGTCACGTAAGAGTTGGAAAATTCTTTAGACCATCTTTTAACAAAACCTAATGCTGAGTTGGCCTTATGGATTATTTCATCAATATGAAATAAAAATTTTAGTTCACGGTCACATAAAAGGCCAAGATCTCTTATCTTTTCTACTATTTGTATGGGTTGATTATGAAGATAGTACAGACGGGGAGTTGTTTTAATGCGCTTTCGTGAAAAGGTCATTGTCTGGCATTTGCTAATGTTAAGCTCTAAGCAATTGTTGGTACACCAGGTAGAGAAACTATCGAGATCTCTTTGGAGGAGAGATATATCTTCAGATGCTGCGATGATTTTGAAAAATTTTGTATCGTCAGCATCAAGGGATATTTTACAGTGTTTAATGACCATGTCAATGTCGTTAATTGTAAGGATAAAGAGAAGCGGTCCTAAATGACTACCTTGGGGGACACCAGAAGTGGCCAGAATAGGATTGGAAAGCGCCGATCTGAAATGGACACAATATTCACGATTCTCTAGGTAAGTAGTAATTCATTGCAGGAAAAGGGGTTCGAAACCTAAAGACGATAGTTTAAAGACTATGAGGCTGTGAGAAATTTTGTCGAAAGCTTTGCTAAAGTCAGTAGAGACCATATCAACTTCATTCCCGTTTTCTAAGGCTTTTAGAGTGTAAGAAACGAATTCTACAAACGAATTCTAAGGACCTACAACGGAAACTAAGGAGTTCATATAAAATACTTTCGAAAGTTTTTGGGATATGAGAAAGTTTAGCAATTGGTCGATAGTTTTTACGTCACCTTTCGGGCCTTTCTGTTGAATTGGTGTTATGAAAGATGTTTTCCATATTTTAGGAAATGTTCCCTGAGATAAGGATAAATGAAAAATTTTTGATAGCGGATTTGAAAGAGAAGAAGAACATTTTTTTAGGAAAATGGCAGGAAGACTATCAGGGCCCGGAGTAAACTCATCATTAAGTTGAGATAATATGTTTTCAGTGGCCGAGGGAGCAATGCGATCAGGTAGAAATGGACCCAGCGAAAAATTCGATAGATACTCAAAATATGTCCAATCCGGATTGAAAGAGTCCTTGGCGAATGAATCCTTAAAAAATAATGCAAAGTAATTAGCTACTGTTAGATTATCATTGGAGGTTTCATTATTGAAGGACAAAGAAGATGGGTACCCATCTGACTTTCTTTTGTAATTAACGAACTGATAGAAGGATTTGGGATCGTTGATAAGGTTAGATTGGGTTTTATGTAAATATTGTTGGTAGAGAAAACTGTACAGTTCATTGAATTGAAGATAAGCACCAAGGTACTTTGAGTAGTCAGTTGGGCACTGAGAGCGTAGGAAAATTTCCCAGAGCTTATTCCTTTGATTAAGCAGCGAACGTAGTCTACGATTGTACCAAGGCGGTAATGGAGGAGAAACTCTACATCGGTACGAAGGGACAAATAACGAAATTGAATAATGTAATTCATTATAAAAAATGTTAGTGGCTTCTTCAACAGACATATTTTCAAAATTAAAAGAAATTCGGTTAACATAATCGTTAATTTTTGAAAATTGGGCTTTATGAAAATCATACAAAACAGGATGTGAAGTGGGTAAACTTTCTACGTACGAGTTATGGTAGAACGTTAGTAATAAGGGAGGATGATAATTATCAATAGCTTGGCATAATGGTTAGTGCGTTGGACTGTCATGCGGAAGGTCTCGAGTTCGATTCTCAGCCGCTGCAAGAAAGTTTTTTTCAGGGGTGTACTGCCTCTTGCGAGGAATTGACAAATTCTCCAAGAGTATCTCTTGTCATGGAACGTGCTGCTCATTAGCCGTTCGGAATCGGCAGAAAATTGTAGGTCCCCTCCGTTCCTGGTAACACGCACACAGGAATGGTTGAGAGTTGTAAGTCACTAGGTCCTGGTTCACTCCGAGCTGTTGCACCACCAAATTTATTTTTTTTATTTTAGTAAGAATTTGGGGTCAGGGAGTGACTAATGAGTTATCTTATTATTATTATAATTATTTACAACGCCACTCATTTGACAGAGGCTTGAATCAGTTTAATGATCGACAAAAAGACACTCTTTTGCCGAGCAGGGATTACAAATGTAATGTGATCCGTGGTCCGACACAGTCCATTTAAGGTGAGGAAGGTTGAAATCGCCACAGATTACAACTTCATCTAGGGTATCGCATTGCTTTATTATATGATCCATCGCGCGAACAGCAATTTCATATGTTTGTAGAGGTTGGGAAGGCAGTATGTAGAAACACATAAGATAAACAGACGTTTTATGAAGTTTTATTTTAACCGAAACAAAATCAACTTCAGACGTGCTTGGGATTGAGAAAAGGGATGAGTCAAGTGTATTTTTGATCGCGATAAGGGCTCCTCTGCAGGGAGAGCCAACTGAGGACCGATCATCATCTCGATAGACATTAAAAGATGAGGGAAACAACTCTTGGTTGTTGATACTGGGAGTGAGGTTAGTTTCAGTTAGAGCGTAGACATCGAAAAGGAGGGAGTGCGATTGTCTTAAGACTGAGTTGGTTTTGGATCGAAGACCTCGCCTTGATCGCCTAAGAGCTTCATTGGAGATTCTCATACACCTCTCTCCTCGGTAAGTAGGCTAATAATACTGGAGGAGTGCCTTCCATCGATTACTCGTACAATATGGATTTTTTTGGTTGCACATTCGACCACCTAGGGAACGCCATGTGCCTTTGTGGAAGTTGAGGTGTAGGAATATTGTGTTGCTTATAAACATATTTTTACCCGCTACATATTCTATGAGTCTAAGTCCGTTCCCGGAAGTGATGACGTGTTGGCTGTATTTCCCAATTTTTTACCAAAGATGTCCTCTTTAAAATTTAAAGTTCTCTAAGAGTATTATAACATCATACTTTGGACATTTGGAGCTCGTAGAATATTTCTTTAGGAGTGTCATTTTTCTCTTTTGTATGGTCATGTGGGCTATTAATTCTTCTTGGATGGTGGTATTTCACCTTGATACGGATCGTTGTAAAGTTAACCAAACAAATATGTATAATACCAATTTGTAATTATGTATAATTTTATAACAGCAGTCTCTAGAAGGGTGTAACCTCAACTGAAACGTCAAGATGTTCCTACTTATGTAATATTCATTAATTGAAAGATTATGAAAAATTAAATAATTTAATTTTAATTTAACCCCATTGGGTATGCTATAAGTTTGTATTTTTCACTCTCCCCCTAAATAAAAACTTTTGGACCTTCCCAGATGGACAAGTATGCACTCTTGTATTCTTTTTATAAAACTTGGTGAGAACAATATGTTTATCATAGGATCATCGAAGGATGTTCTAAAATATTTTATTTGAAACAGTAAGCATTTTTGAAAAGCCTAGATATTTATGCACATTGCTCATATAAAATACCGAAGTAAGAACCGTCATTTTTGGCTATCTAAAAAATCAAGAAGTGCTTCCTTTTATCGTAAATATAAGAACAACATGTGCTAATTTTCAAATTTTTCGAGCGAGCTATTTTTATTCTTTGCAATTTTTCCTTAAAAAAGAAAGTTTTTGTAAATCTTATGCTCAACAAAAAATTGTATATTTACAACTTTAACACCCTAAAAAAAAATTTAGAAGTCCGAAAATTTTTCTTAAACACTGCCCCTCACTTATCTTACTAACAATATATATTTTAGCAAATTATTTACAAAAAACTCCTAAATATGCTTCACCTACACAAAACAAACAAGCTTCGCAAAATTTCTTTCGGACCATAAAAGTTACAAATATGCGAATTATTGAATAATTTCGGCCAAAGGCGATCCAAGTACACCACAAAAAACAAAACTTTTTTTTTAGGAGAATCCAACAGAAAAAAATTCGTTCGCAAAGTTTGCAAATTTACGAATTTTTTAAATTGTCTAAAAAATATGAAAGCATTGTGCCAATTTTATATGTTCGGCACAATAGAGAAAAATTGAGGACATTACAGCACAACTTTTATTTTTATGAAAATCGACAAAAATATAAATGTTCCCTTCGCAAAGTTGCAGGTTTGCGATTCCTTTAAATATTTACGACACAAAACATCACAATTTTAGCAAATAAATGGGTGAACTGATTCATTTATTTGAAAATTAAAAATGAGAGTGCTGACTTGGCCCTAAATGATTACCCTTAAAAAGAACCAAGCCTTAAGAACTAGAGCAGCGCAACATTATTTTTAAAATAAAAATAAAAAATGGCGGTGCCAACTTCATGCACGGCTACAAGAATGGCAGTTTAATTATCTAACTCTTTCCGGAAGTGAGTACCTGCTATTCGACATTATTATTCCTATCGACGAAACCATTCAGGATTGGATTTCACCATATATTCAATATTCATTTACATTCCCTTAAATATTATTTGACCCAAAGACTTAACGAAATAAAAACTTGATCTAAGAATTGTTCACCCAATTGGGTAGACAAATCCTATTTGAACAATTCACACGCCATAAGAAGATTAAACAAGCTCTCCACATATACCTAACAAGTCAAGATTGACCCACATAGATAGCTATACCTCCAACTAATATCCTTAAGACTTCTGTCACAATCTTAAGTCAATGCCAACCAACTTAAAACAACAACTTTTCATTCCCAAAACCTCCCACCGATATTATTATTTCCCGGGAACTTTTCCACATAAATGTGAGTGAATCCAAGTCCAGCAAAAAAATAAAAGAATACTTATATTGTCCTGCAAGTTGCCTCTTCTTACATCAGCATCCTTCGTCCATTGCCAGGAGATGGTACTTTTCCGAACAAGAAGATCTCACCCCCTCCAACTCATTCAGAGCTTGTGAAAGTTCTATTGTGTTCGGCATAACGGTTTGCGTTAATGCGGTGGAATTAGTTGAGGATTTTCGCACAGCAATAGCAATGGCGGTGATAAGTTTCATGGTTTTTGTGTGTTTGTGCGAGCGTGTGTTCCGTTGTGTTCCTGTGGCACATAAAATATATAGAGGATGTTGACGGACGCAGCAGCCACATCAAGTTGCCAGTTGTTTCTGTGAGTAATATCCGGCATAGAACTTTTACTGCTTCTACTTCTGCTACTGCCATTTCGGTTTTCCTGATGCCGATGCGGCTTCTGCTATTGCTCCATGGTATAGTTGCTGTCATTTGGCCAGAAAGAGATTTCTTATTGCAAAAGTTTTCCTTTGCCAAAGTCTAAGTAAACACCAGTTACACTTAATGAATACCTAATTGGTATACCTATACGTGGAGCTGAAATGTGCTTTTATACTCGTACTTCTATTGGAGTCCGTGTATGACTTTGTGAAAAGACAAAATAAGTTACCGTTCATATAGGCTTTAGAAGGTGTGGAATGGTATCTTGATTTATGTCCGTATATACCTACTGAGGGCTATAGTAAAATGTAATCTAAATGAAGTATGCTTCAAGTGTGGGGATAGTGACATTAACACACATACGAGTATTTCGACACATTTTTATTTTGCCCAACACAAGACGAAAGTATTTTATATCTTAATTAATGTTAGTGTCGAAATGGAACACTTTATTGGAGGGCTTAATATAAGGAATGTTTCAGTAAAGTTTAATATTACCTCCGCCGACTTATTTCCATGTATTGGTCCTACTTTATTGTGAGAACGAATTAGCCAAGTCAGGTTGTCTAATTCTGACCATCAAGTCGAAATGGATCATCTGATTGCAAGATTGTTTTTGGGAAGATTTCTGTTGCCGCACCAACAGTTTTACTATTAATTATATTTTTTTTTTTTCAGAACATTTGAGACTTTGAACCTTAAAGCCTTTCAATTAGAAAAGTTCAAATGGATTTTTTTTAAATTTTGCATAAACTAAAGGATAATGACTACCCTTAAAATGTGCGAGCGTTTAGGAAAATTGGAGAGTATGTAAAAGATGATACCGTTTGTTTTGAATGTCTGAATATTGCAAAGGGAGGAAAATATTTATTGAGTCCGGTTACGTATTCCACATTCTTGAAGTGCGGCTAACAAAATAAATCTCTGAAGGAAACAGTACGTCCGCAACTGTTCTCAAGGATAAATTGATAGGTATTCCCTGAAGCCCGGGTACTACGGTTGAATTGCTTAAGGCGAGGCATACAACTGGATATTTCACTAGAAAACTGTTTACAAAAATTGCGGTAAAATAAAGAGAGACAAGAAACATTGAGGCGGTGCTGGAAAGATTTAAATGCTCCTGTTGTTGTCCAATCTTCTTTCATTTTTAGATTCAAATATGGGAATAGTTCACAAGCTTTGGAAGAATATAATACTTATGGATCAAGAAGAGAGAAGAGAGAAGGAGTCAACAGTTTCTCGAGCCTACGTCAACAACCAGGAAGCATAGTGACCAGTTCTTGAAGAAATCCTTGAGACCTTACCAGTTGGCTTTCACATAGGTATTGCCAAACAGTTCTCTTATAAATGTTTTATTTAGCTGGGCTTAGTTGACACGATAAATTTGCAGATATTACAAAATGCTCTGATGTGCTTAGGGACAATAATACATTTTAGTTTGTATTTTTAAGAGTCAGAAATAAGTTGGCGGTGTTATGGATAAGCTTCCTTGCCAATTGCACGAGAAACTGGTCCAGTAGCTTGATCTTGGCTTCTTCGTAGATTCTTTTGTTGCTCTAGTGCTTCTGTCACTGTCGATCGAAGATTAGTCCGATGCTTATCCTTAGAATTTTCCTTTCGAAGAATTGTCTCCATTGCTGTCTTTGAAATGGTGTACCATGCAGGAAAATTATAGCTGATGACAGGTCTGATTAGCTGCTTGTATATAAGTAGTTTCGCTGGCTAGCTTAGTACGGTTCTTCTGGTTAGCAATGGGTGCAAGCGATGAAACGCGAAGTTGCCCTTCCTTAGTACCTGCATTGAGTGAGGGTTGAATTTGGACAGCTCGTTGAAGAGTGGACTCCGAGGTATTTGACATTTCTTTTGGCTGCTATCGTCGACCCATCGGGGAGCTTCAGGGTCAGATTTCTGCAAGTGGCTTCAGAACGAGATCAGTTGCCATTAATGGTGGGTATCTAGAAACACACAAACTCGGATTTGGCAGTGTTCATTCGGATACCCCACTTTCTGTAATACTCGTAGAATCTGGAAACGTGGGCTTCCACTCTCCGAGCTGCAATTGTTGGTGCTATCGATGAGGTGTAGGTTCTCGCAGGTTCTCGCAATCAGTTGGCACGGCTTGATCAGACGTCATCAGGCTATATAGGACGGGACCCAGCTTCGATCCTTGGGCGACTCCAGCTTTGATGGATTTGATTGAAAACTTGCAGCTGTCCAGTTGAACGAAGAATTTCCTGAAAGAGAGAAAACAAAATAATATTTATATTATTTGCGTATTTGGCTTCTATCCATAAGCTGTCGAATGCTTTCTCGACATCCAGAAAGCATCCTACGGTGGCACGATAGCTGTTGAGTGCTGAGGAGACGTCAGACTGGAACTTTAGTAACGGATGCAGTGTTGAATGCCCGTACCGCAAGCCAAACTGCATGTCTGGGATGATGTTGTTTTCATTGCAGTACTTCTTGAGCCTCCTTAGTATGACTTCTCAGCACCTATACATAAAGATGTGAGTTATATTAGAGTTTAAGACGTATAGACGACTTAAGTGAATGAAATGGTGCAGGGAAATAAGTCCACGGGAACTAAGTCCACTGAGGGACTAAGTTCTCACTTGAGGTGGGAAATAAGTCCGCGGGAACTAAGTCCACTGATGGACTCAGTTCTCACTTAATGGGAACGAAATCCACTTTACTAAAGTGGTCTTTGTTCCCATGCAAGGTGCGAAATTCGTTACAAGAAACTGTGGGTTTTAGTTCCATTTGAATGTGAAATAAATTCCCATGTTAAGCCATGGGAACGACACGTATAAACAGTGAGGTATGTAAAGGGGGGCATGCTGCCCCCCTGCAACCCCCCTGCTTGGGCACACTATTGGATTTGGGGTAAGTGCGAGGTTGGGTGTATACAAAGTTTCTTTAGCAGTTAAAGAATCTGGAAAATAACCAACATAAAATCAATAAGTTTATGTTGTTGGAAATTCACTCCCACTTTATACTTTCCAGTGTGTACTAATTTCCCATAAGAAAGTGGATTTAGTTCTCACTTAATGGGAACAAAGACCACTTTAGTAAAGTGGATTTTGTTCCCATTAAGTGAGAACTGAGTCCATCAGTGGACTTAGTTCCCGCGGACTTACTTCCCACCTCAAGCGAGAACTTAGTCCCTCAGTGGACTGAGTTCCCATGGACTTATTTCCCTGCACCGAATGAAATAAGTGCCCAGGAACTAAGTCCACTGAGGGATTAAGTTCTCACTTGAGGTGGGAAATAAGTTCCCAGGAACTAAGTTCACTGAGGAACTTAGTTCTCACTTAATGGGAACGAAATCCACTTTACTAAAGTGGTCTTTGTTCCCATGCAAGGTGGGAAATTCGTTACGAAAAACTGTGGGTCTTAGTTCCCTTTGAATGTGAAATAAATTGCGATGTTAAGCCATGGGAACGACACGTATAAACAGTGAGGTATGTAAAGGGGGCATGCTGCACCCCTGCAACCCCCTTGCTTGGCCACACTATAGGATTTGGGGTAGGTGCGAGGTTGGGTGTATGCAAAGTTTCTTCAAAGTTAAAGAATCTGGAAAATAACCAACATAAAATCAATAAGTTTATGTTGTTGGAAATTCACTCCCACTTTATACTTTCGAGTGTGTACTTATTTCACATAAGAAAGTGGACTTAGTTCTCGAAATTTTTTGAATTTTTTTTTTGTTCAGGAAAATTGCTATTTTAGGGCTTTTGGAAAGCATCTAGAAAGAAAAATACTCTAAATAGGTCAAAATATAGTATATTAACCATCTACCAAACCATAAACTGTCAAATTCCATTGGAGGATGGGTGAGATATCGACGGATTAAAAAACATATACAAAATCTGATTTTTTTTTAACGACAAATCGATTTTGTTGCTCATTAAAATTGTAATTTAGGGGCTGGCAATAATATGGAAAGAAATATTCTAAAATAGTCAAAATAAATTTGAAATTACTCTAAGATTCGTGTCAAACTTTAAGACTAAAAGAGAGTGAATATAAAAGTGACTTTAATCGTTTTTTTCAATTTTTTTTACTCAGTGGCTATAAATTTTCCATAAAACACGGTTAATATAACATATATCGAACAATCTAGAAGGTGTTTCCTAATCTAAATAATTACGATTCATTGATACCAAGCGCACGCATTTCTGATAAGAGAGCCTGTTGCCAATCTCTATCAAATGCCTTAGATATATCAAGAGGAATAATGTTGCTTTCTCCAAAAACAATGTAAGTAAGGATCTGACGATTGTTGCGAAAGCCGTATTTCTGGTATTTGCTGAGCTGATGATTGATAAGCGATTCCAGGAGCTCGGACAGAAAGGACGTAAGTACGATTGCTCGAAAAGAGAAGGGGAGGAAATGTTGCGGTTTTTGGGAACAGGCTGGACAAATGCTGTTTTAAATCTTCTAACGAGGAGTATACCATCAGGACCAGTGGATTTGCTTATATCAAGATCTCGAAGGCTTCTTGCAATAATTGTATGAGTGCCGAAATATACCTGTACCATTGAATGATTTACGTTGTCAAGTACAGGCGGGACAATGTTGCTATCAGGCAATATAGAGCTAGCAAAAAAATGATCTGCAAGAACATTTGCTTTATCTAAAGGATAGATAGAAGTTATCGGGTTGTCATTTTGGATAAGGGTTAGAACCAAATATGAAGTTGAATTTTGTACGTTCTTGACAAATGACCAGAACATTGTAGGATTTTTTGCCTTAATTTGTGGTCATGTAAGAATTGGGTTATTTTTGTAACAGCGTTGCATTGGCATCTATCTTGTCTATACTTTTTTCCTTAGTTGTGTTGCATTTGTAAGAGCGGAAACTTACTTCTCTCTGACCTTATGTGGCAGTGGCAACACTTCCAGATGAAAGAATAAAGAAAGACAAATAAAGAGGAAAGACCTTTTATTTGTTTAACCGAATATTGTTTTAGTTTTGCATTAAGCTAAGTTTAAACTGCTCACACTTAAAGCTTCTTTACAGTTTGTATCGAAATAAGAATTTTCTTTAGGATTTATACTCTTATATCGGTTAGGAATAAAAGTACGCATCCCAAGAGTAATCACTGCTTTCATCAATGTCTGGACTGGAATCAATGTCACTATCGAGGAAACATCGTGATCAGTTACAAATTGAAAAAGTTATTCGGATCGTACCAATTGTCTTTCTCGTATTGCCAAACGGTCCTAGTGAGGTGCTTCTCTTTAACTGGATGAATGGGACACGATAAATTGGCTGATATTACACAATGGTCCGACGCACTTTGGGACCAAATGGTGCAAACCATCTCAAAAATCCATAACTTTTTCGTTTCTCAATATTTGTTTTTGAAATTTTGCACACTTATACTTGTATAACCAAGAATTTAAAATATTAAAACGTTTTAAATAGAAATAAATTATTTTAATTTTTTTTAATAAAATAAAATAACAAATTTTTAGATTTTGTTTAATTTATATGGGAAAAATTTTGTTGGAGCAAGAATTCTTGCATCAATTTGGATGAGATTTGTACAGTTTTTTTCTTTTACCGGTGAAAATATTTGAAAGTAGTTTTTGTTAAATCCGCCCACTTCCACGCCCATATTTTTCTGATTTTTGTTTATTTTCTTATTTTTAGTGAACACGAAGCCGAAAATTTGTATTTGAGGTTTTTTAAACTTAAGACATCGCATGTATATTTTTTCTTTCCCGACTACTTTCACTCCCCTTTTTTTTTACTTGCGATATATGTAGGTACTATAGGGCAAGTTCTGCATTTGGAAAAAAAATCGAACTCGAGATTTTGATCAAAGTTGACATTACGATGATAGCGAAGACGAAAAAAGTGGGTCCGACAATTCCGTCTGTCTGTCTGTATGTCTGTATGTCTGTACCTCGAACTGCAGCCTAAACTACCGTAGGTATTTTCTTCAAACTCGGTAGTTAAGGGTTTTCGGTGATTCCCTAGAGGAGAAATTGAAATTTTTTTTTTAGCTCCAAAACTAAGGGTACCCCCCATACACCCGTAATGCAAAATCTTATTTATCTCGAAAACGGCTCTAACGATTTTGATAAAAAAAAATTAAGTGTGATATTATGGACATGGACTATATTTTGGTGAAAAAAAAAATTTGGGGGGAAATGTTTTTAGGGGTACCTGTCATAGAACGGTTTTTTTGATTTTCGAATTTCTCACCAACGGCTCTAACGATTTTAACCAAAATTTTTATGCAGGAGCTGCTTTGCATTTGAAAAATTATAAACTAAAAAATTTTTCGAAAAAATAGTTTTTGGATTTTTATAAAAATAATAGAATTTTTTTTTTGAAAATTCAATATCTTGAAAACCGATACACGATTAAATTTTTAAATTACGTTTTAAAATGTATTTTATTAAATACTAACAATTTGCATATCAATTTTTTTTATAAAAATTTTAAGGAAAATTTAGTACACAAAAAACATGTTTCAGTGTGTCTGTATGTCTGTACCTCTCACTACAGCCTAAACCACTGGACCTATTTCTTTCAATCTCGGTAGTTAAGTGTTTTCGGTGATTCCCTAGAGGAGAAATTGAAATTTTTTTTTTAGCTCCAAAACTAAGGGTACCCCCCATACACCCGTAATGCAAAATCTTATTTATCTCGAAAACGGCTCTAACGATTTTGATAAAAAAAAATTAAGTGTGATATTATGGACATGGACTATATTTTGGTGAAAAAAAAAATTTGGGGGGAAATGTTTTTAGGGGTACCTGTCATAGAACGGTTTTTTTGATTTTCGAATTTCTCACCAACGGCTCTAACGATTTTAACCAAAATTTTTATGCAGGAGCTGCTTTGCATTTGAAAAATTATAAACTAAAAAATTTTTCGAAAAAATAGTTTTTGGATTTTTATAAAAATAATAGAATTTTTTTTTTGAAAATTCAATATCTTGAAAACCGATACACGATTAAATTTTTAAATTACGTTTTAAAATGTATTTTATTAAATACTAACAATTTGCATATCAATTTTTTTTATAAAAATTTTAAGGAAAATTTAGTACACAAAAAACATGTTTCAGTGTGTCTGTATGTCTGTACCTCTCACTACAGCCTAAACCACTGGACCTATTTCTTTCAATCTCGGTAGTTAAGTGTTTTCGGTGATTCCCTAGAGGAGAAATTGAAATTTTTTTTTTAGCTCCAAAACTAAGGGTACCCCCCATACACCCGTAATGCAAAATCTTATTTATCTCGAAAACGGCTCTAACGATTTTGATAAAAAAAAATTAAGTGTGATATTATGGACATGGACTATATTTTGGTGAAAAAAAAATTTGGGGGGAAATGTTTTTAGGGGTACCTGTCATAGAACGGTTTTTTTGATTTTCGAATTTCTCACCAACGGCTCTAACGATTTTAACCAAAATTTTTATGCAGGAGCTGCTTTGCATTTGAAAAATTATAAACTAAAAAATTTTTCGAAAAAAAAGTTTTTGGATTTTTATAAAAATAATAGAATTTTTTTTTTGAAAATTCAATATCTTGAAAACCGATACACGATTAAATTTTTAAATTACGTTTTAAAATGTATTTTATTAAATACTAACAATTTGCATATCAATTTTTTTTATAAAAATTTTAAGGAAAATTTAGTACACAAAGAACATGTTTCAGTGTGTCTGTATGTCTGTACCTCTCACTACAGCCTAAACCACTGGACCTATTTCTTTCAATCTCGGTAGTTAAGTGTTTTCGGTGATTCCCTAGAGGAGAAATTGAAATTTTTTTTTAGCTCCAAAACTAAGGGTACCCCCCATACACCCGTAATGCAAAATCTTATTTATCTCGAAAACGGCTCCAACGATTTTGATAAAAAAAATTAGGTGTGATATTATGGACATGGACTACATTTTGGTCAACAAAAATTTTGGGGCAAAATGTTATTAGGGGTACCTGCCATAGACCCGTTTTTTTTATTTTTGACTTTCTCATTAACGGCTCTAAGGATTTTAACCCAAAATTTTCAGCAGGAGTCCCCTTAAGTTTAAAATAATATTGTATACAAAAATATTCGAAAAAATATTTGTTGGTTTTTTTTGAAAAAAAAATTTTTTTTTAAATCAATATTTTAAAACCTATGAACGATTATTTTTTGAAATTATTTCCTAAAATCAATATTACTTAATACTTAAAATTCGCATCCCACATTTCTTTCTTGAAAAATTTTAGAGAAATTTCTTATATAAAAAATTTATTTAATAATAAAACGTTTTTTTTTTTTAAGTTTATTTGCATAAATTCATACTTTTCCGGAAACCAGACGGCAATTTTATGCATTTGAACATTATTATCTCATTAAATCTATGTTTTATATTTATAAAATGTATCTTAAATTCCAAAGTACTTTTACATAAGAGCAAGTTCGTGCGATCCAGTCGTGCATTTTATTATTTTCAGCTTAAAGTTCATTAAGAGCAGGCATTTTTTAAATTAAGTTTTATTATGTAGAAGTGAGTTTATGAAAAGTGTTATTTATTTTTAGTAAAATCCGTGTACTGCCACGCCCCTTTTTGACATATGAAAGTTTTTCGCCCTTAAGACAAAAAATAAGGAATTTAAAAGTACGCCTCATTACTAGGTATATTAATTAATGTCTAAAAGTTCTTTAGCCTCGTCAAACAATGCTTTGGTGTCATTTTTTGTTCTTGGTTTTCCCAGACTAGATATATCCGGATCAGATGTATATAATAAAGTGTGAAGAACATCTTCGTTCGTAGCTGATCTTGAACAATTCCTTGCAAATAAATTCTCTCATTTTGATTTTTTTTTAATTTAATCCGAATCCTTCAAACGCTTTATTGAGAATAAAAGCTTTATAATCATCTCATTACATTATCTATGAATTTTGCCTCTTGATTGATTAATGTTACAACAACAATTTGGCTGTCCCATGCCAACTCTATCACCTTTTAGATTCTTTTCGCATGCTTTTGTTGTTACTTTTGGTATTGTTTACGATTCAGTTTGCATATTGTATGCAGTTCTCTTTTTAGTGAACTGTTAACTTTTTGTCTTCTTCTGTTTTGTGTTATTTATAACTGTGTACCTACATTTGTATTATATGCAACATACCCCACACACCCCCTCCCACCCTCAAATACTTGGTATTTATTTTTATTTAATTAGATTTCTTTTTAATATAAATATGAGTAAGGAAGTTTAAAATTGGAAAACAAAAAATATTTTATTCTAAAAATAAAATTTTGAATTTTAATAATATTGGAAAAAAACTGATAAAAACTTATAAATTTTGTGGAAACATGGTCACTTATGTGATGTTTATGAAAATATGTTGCACATGTCTTAACGGTTATATTTTTTAACTTTTGACAAAAAATATTTTTTTTTTGAAATTTTGAGCTTAAGGCAATAAAATAATGGTCTAAAACTTTTTAGCATACACATTTATGTGCATCAACATTTTTGCCAAATTTTAATTTTTTTCATCACTTAACAATGAAGTTATAAGAATACGAATTTTTATTCTAAAAACTTATTTTTCTTTCTCATCATACGTTTTTTCTTCTTAAACAAAAATGCATGAAAATGCGAAAGTTTTTATTTTTTCTTCCGAATTTAGAATATATTTAGAATACTAAACAGCCATTAACTAAACGGAGGCAGCCGGAGCTATCAGAGAAAACTTCAATTGAAAACAAAAAAATGATTATGATTATTAATTTACTGGTGAACTTAATTAAAAAAAATATAACTGTTTTGTTAGGAAGAGGTATAATACTTATACATTCTGTCCAGAAAAATACGAAATAATTGACTTCATACTCTCACTTCTAATAATTCTAAAAAATAAAAATATCGAAATGTAATTTTTAACGGTAATTTTAGGTACGTAGAACAAAAGTAAGATACAAAAAATTTACTGTGTTTGGAAGAACCCTATTTCTAGTATATAATCCCATCATTAGATTTTTCAAATTACGAAATTCACCAAAACCATTTTTGAGATGGATTTCATCGTTTGGTCCCATAGTGCGACGTGCCGAATGGAGAGTTTACCATTATGGTATACTTATCAGGGTTAAAAGTAAGAAACGAGAGTGTGAACGTTTTGGCCAGCAACATCTGGTATTCAGGTAGGCTCATCTACCAGCTGAGTAAGGTGGTGCATCTCAGCAAAGATCTCGACATATCTTCCTTGGGGTGTTCTCTGTCCTGAATAGCGGAGCCAATTTGAATTGTGTACATTGAAGTCGACCGCACAATAACGACTTCAGTGTGAGGGTACAAGGAAACAATTCGGGAAATGGAATCAGACAGCGCATCAAACTCATTAAGAGTTGAATTGCTGTCCTGTTCGGAAACAATAATGGATGATGTGCTTGCGGACAGTAAATTTGAGCCACATGAAGTTAAAGTTCGTATTAGAACAATGTTCGTATTGAGGAAGACTCTGGCAAGCAACATCATATCTCAGACAAACTAAAAGGCCGTGATAGCGAAAGAGTAATGGTATTAGGTTATATATATTATAACCTAATGCCATTATATATAGGTATTTGCACCAACCTGTGTTTCACCTAATGCCGAAACAGCTGGTCTATACTTAAAGTTAAGGAAATTTCTTCTTAGCCCACGAATATTTGTAAACACAACACTAAAATCACTTACCATTTTAAAAATCACAAACACTCAAAACACAACTCTGACGATCTTAATTCAACTGTGTAGTGTAGGTCCAATGGATTAAAATTGGAATACAAACCGTTCTAGGTGTTATGCCCATTGAACACTTTGCATTAGAAGTCCATCAAGGCATACAAACACAGTTGAACTATGTATACTTCACATGTCACTTAACTATCCATTGGAAGAATCAGATAAGTATCACCGCTACCGAAGCTATAGCAACAATAATGCCTTTGTTTTCAATATGGATAATTTGTCCTTAAACTTTTCAAGACCTATCCTTGTTAATAGTTTTTCTTACATAGAATCTTAAGAACACTTTAAATACATACATACCTATGTATATGCAGTAAAAGAAAATACAACATTAGAGACAACAAAAATAAACCTATATATACGTAGACTTTACTAACTTCAACATCTTCAAACCCGCTTTTGTGTTATGTCACTTAAAGTGGCTTTCACTGTAGGTTCGAATTTTATGACAGTCCACAAGTTTTTACCGAAAGAAACACAAGCACCCAGCCAACAACTTTATGACCAATGCCTGTTAAGGCTTCCTTCGATAAGGATAAGGGAGGTAAGACATTTTTATTGTACCATATTCTAAAAGTTAAATGGAGTCTCTGGAAACTTAGGCCCTGCTCTGATGATTGACAATCGTCTTATCTTATGGAAGTTTTCATGTTCTCGTATATAAGTGGGAAAAAATATAATGCAAATTTTTTGTTCGCCAAAGAAAACAAGTTTATAACTTTCACAATGGCCGGTACTTACTTTTTTTTCTGGGGATTCATTTATGGAAATCTGAAGGAAGCATGAAAGATATGCCAAAATGAATTTCACTTAAATCAATTGGTGAGCTTTGCGAAGTCTTCAGGGAGAATAAAAGTATTTAAGATAATTTTCTTAAAGTCAACACGAAGAAGTTAAAAGCTTTGAAAATATTATATGCACTAGGGACTTGGTACAACTTTTGAAAAGTCTAATGAAATCCTTACATTATATATATTCAGAAATTGACAAATTTCCTGCAAATAATGAAACTTAGAAAAGAAACCATTCGTTCAACTATCGTAGGTGCTAGTTCCGATCCTGTTGTAACCTATAAGTCTTATATTCGTCCAAAGCTTGAGTTCAATCTCAATATGTGGGCAGGTGCTCCAATAACTCACTTGAGTCTCTCGGATAGAGTCCAAAAAAGAGCTTAAAAACTGATAGGTGATAAAACTGTGAGAGAAACATTTGCATCTGCCGTGCACCTCTGCAATATTTCTTGTCGTTCATTATTTTACCGTTATTTTGTTAGTTTATATTTTGTAATATCCCTGGCAAAATGGTTGTGCAATGGACTGTCATGCACTGAGTCTTAGGAAGTCCCAAGGGTGCAGGTAATGTAGGGATGGGAAGCGTAAGAGGAAGGAAGTATTAGGTATGCGGTGCTCCCTGAAGTTAAGGATGACAAGGACAATGAGACGTCTCCCAGTTCGTCGAGGAAATATTCCCCGAGGGCATCTTTTCTAGTTCTGACTAGGCTGGGGCATTCACAAAGGAAGTTAAATGAATCTTCTTCCACCTCTTCGTCTTGACATCCACTGCATAAGTCAGATGTGCTGATGCCCTTTCTGCTCATGTGGGCTCCCATTGAGTTGTGACCCGTAGGGACTCCAACCAAGAGAGACAATTAAAGTCTGCTAAGCTTCAGTAGATACACTGTTTTTTTCTTTGAAATACCTAGCTAAGGATTCTTTGAAGTCCAACAGTTTTCAATTGTTGACCATCTGTCATTTAAGGTCTTAAGGAAACTTTGCTGAATTTTATGTTTTTCCTGCTCCTGTTCAAGTGATGAACCGTTTTTGGCCAATTCATTAGCCATTTCATTTCCAAAATTGTCATGGTGTCCCGGGACTTTTCAAAGGGGGACTGAATTTGTTTCGTCGAGCAATCTTAATTCACTACGGCAATGAGCAACCAAGTTTTATTCCGTAACAATTGACGAAATGGGTCTGATTATCGCTTAGCTATCTATGAAGATACCAATGCTATCTCATCTCATCTAAATAGTTAAGGCTTAAATTATTTCTAAAGTTATCAAGAACAAAGCATAGTTCTGTCTACTGTAACAACACCTTAAAAGAAACAAAAACTCATCTCACTATACTTCTTAATACTTAAATATATCTGCTTAACGGTGTTTCGGGAAATTAAAAAAATTTAAAACACATAACCAAACGCTGCTCTCTGGGAAATTGGCATCCCATATATAGGATATTGGTTAAAAAAGTATGCCTTCCAATTGGTCAGTAAAGTTGCTCAAAAAAAAGTCAAATTGTTTTTTAAATTGGTCAGCCGTAGAAAATTTGTAATCAAGCCGTACACTTTTTCAAGGTAACAAGTGATTTTTGGGACATTTGTGGGATATTCGCAAAAATTTATATACCATCCGAAATATCACTAGATCCTAATAAAATGTCAACTTTTTTCAGTAATTTGCTCAGAAGTACATTTTTGTTTTGATTTCTTAAAGTTTGTTTATAGGTCATGTACAAAATTTTTGGAACTCCATTTGGGTCATTTAGAAAAAAATAGTTACACCATTTAAAATGTCAGTAAATGGTCAAAAAAGGTCTGCTAGTTTCAGTTATTAGTCAGCTATAGATTTTTCCAATGATGTTTTGAAGTTTCTTTTTTCAAGGTAACGAACGGTTTTTGGCACATCATTTGGGTAATTGATGAAATATACATATATAAATAATTATATTAATTTTTGAATCAATTTGAATAACAATCAAGTTGTTAAAGAACCTCTAGCAAACGTTACATTGATGCTAATAATATACTGCGCTATACAGGGTAGGCCATTTAGTGGTTTCTTTTTAATTCATAGGTATTGTTGACACTGATAGCTGTTTGCCGCTAGAAATCTTGACAGAAAGTATCATACCTCCGCGGAACGAAACGATTCGCTTTAAGCTTGAACAAAGTTGGGAAAGATTAAGATACTCCACAAATGGAGCGCTTAAAATCGCGCCTGACCTTGGAAAAGCTTAAGCCTTTATTACAAATTTTCTATGGCTGATCAATTTTCAAAACTACACTCACAGGCACAATAAATTATCCTACCACCTGCATTTTTCTTCACCCTGACTCTTTAAGTTTACTATGATTTATTTGGTGATTTGTTTTTTGTTTAAGGGATATTTTCGCGAAGCGTTTTTTGCAATTTAATCGTTTTTTAGTATTGTTCCAGTTACTTTTACTTTATTAAATTTCTTGTTCTTTTGTACAAAAGTAAATAAATATCGGTAAATTTAGGTTTATACTGGAAATTTATTATGTGTGACTCCAGAAAAATGCCACTCGATGTACATTGCGTAGCTAGAGAAGTGGTTTTAACTGATGTCGGGTATAGCCAACGTCGCATTGCTCGTACGCTTGGTATCTAAAACTACGATTGGGGGATGGGGATGCCATCAGACGATTTTGGGAAACTGGCTTATATACGAGGTGGCCAGGTCAAGGTCGTCATCGAAGCACTTCAGCTCGGAATGATCGCTTTGTCGTCAGCAACATACTGAGAAATCGGTTTTGCGCCGCTACTGAAGCTCGTACACGTCTTTTTGAGATGAGGAATGTTAGTGTGAGTGAACGCACAATCAGAACAAGGTTGGCAGATTTGAATATCATAGCTTCCCGACCAGTTCGAACCCTGAATTGCTCCCACAGCACCTTACAGCAAGACTTTGCTTTGCGCAAAAATATGTTAACTGGACTGCAGAGAAATGGAGGAACGTCCTATTCTCAGACGAAAGCAGAATAGGTCTACGAGGTCCAGATGGACGTCAGCGTCTCTACAGACGAAAAAACAAAAGGTTTTCTACATGCACCATAGCCGAAACAGTGGGTTACCAATGAGAGTCTATAATGGTTTGGGGAGGCATCAGTTATGAAGCTCGCACTGACCTAGTTGTGTTCGATGCAATCAGTGTGAACGCTCAGATATACATATGTATGTTCAAAACGTTTCGCAAGACAATGTGATGCTTTTTCACCATTTATTGGTGAAAACTTTAAGTTAATACATGACAACGCACGCTTTCAAAGCGCAAATTCTGTAACTAACTACCTAAATGGGGTCTGGATTCCAGTTTTGGCATGGTCATCACGCAGTCCAGATCTCAACCAGATCGAGCATATTTGGGACCACCTCAACAGACTTGGTTTTTTCTCAAATTTGTTTTTTTGTTTTATCAAAATTTGTTTTCAACATTACTTACACCCAATGTGGTCTAAACTTGACGGTTTCTTTTTGAATTTACAGAAATACGAAGTGGTCGGTTAAATGCGCCTATGAGTGTACTTCACTTTTTTAAATCAATTACTTACCAATAAGATATCATAATTTATTTGAAGAATATCCCATATATGGGATGCGTAGATTCCAAAGCCACTAACGCTTGGCTTGTCTTGGTAGCCTCCATCTGAAATCTGCCATAAATCACTTCTTTCTAAAAACTTACTCGTGGTATTATTTCTACCTATGTACACAGTTGCTTTAATGGTAAAAAATTTATTTATTTTTGAGACACAACAGCTAGTGGACAACTATAGTTTTTAGAGAATTATAACTTAACTATTCCTATTGAAGGCAAGAATAAATGGGACTGAACGACTAAGGTGCGAAATACTTTTCATGACAAGAGACACTCTGGGAGAACTTTTCACTTTCTCGAAAGCAGAAGCACCCCCCATAAGACCTTGTTTTTTTAAGAAAGCAGCGGTTGGCAACCAAACCCATAATTTTGTCATAAATTTTATTAAAATTTTATTTTTATCTACTAACCGGACGAAAAACAAAATGCATTTTTGACGAGTATTGTCTCCTACGAGAAGCAATAAGTCCTCGAAGAGTGTCTTTTGTCCTTAAGTTATTATCTTAATCGTTTAAAAAAAAAGTACCTCTCATGTTAACCATTCGGAATCGGTAGAAAATTGTTGGTCTCCTCTATTCCTGCTGAAAAACATTACAAACACATCAAAAAGATTTAAAAGAGTTGTAAGTCACTAGATCCTTGCTTCTTTACCAAATGTCACATCCCCAAAATCTGTAACTCATTTTATACTATGTACAATCATTTCAATTAAGAGCTTTATTTAACTGTTTGTCAGAAAAAAATTCACCCTCAAATTGCGATTAAATCAGACTTCAATCAACTTGATGCCAACTTGACAACATTTGTCTGCTCTATTATAATCGCTCCCCAATTGGTCTTCATCCAAAAAACAAAACAAACAAACATAAAAAAACAGACAGCTTTTCTGTTAGAAAAGGAATAGGTATGAAGTCCATTGAAGCTTTATCCACTCTGTCAAAATAAAACAATAAGTCTGTCTACAAAATGACAAAACATCCAAATGCCTGAGGAAGTTAATGAAAGTTAGCTTGCCCTTTAGGTACATTGTTGGAAATTCTTCTGTCAACAGCCAGACAATTCATTCCGATTAAGATCCTTTTCTCTCTAAACGGAAGATAGAAAAGGATTTCAAGGGATTTTGCGGACTGTTTTTTTTAGTGGTTATATTCAATGATATTTTTCAAGTTAGGATTTTTTTTTTTATTTTAGATAAGATTAAAGGTTATGTAAAAGGGTTTTCAAGACAAAATAAAATGCACGACTGGATCGTACAAACTCGCTGTAATAGTTATAAAGGCTACGAACGCGGCTAGATATGGGAGATTTAAGGAATTATTTTATCAATTAAATTTTATTGTTACGAAAAGGTTGGAAAAAGCATTAGAAACATTAATTTATTCTTTGATTTTTTGTTTATACCTTTTTTTTTAAATTATAATTCACATGTGCTTAAGGGTTTTCTGAGACGAGCTTGATTTTTATCAAATTTGAATTTCTAAAGAAATCGGTGTATCCTTTTAAGCAAACATCCTTTTCTGAGAAGGCCCATTTTTTATCTCGGTGGTTAACACAAACATTTGCCGCATCTGTGGCTCGGAAAACCCGCACGTTATTGTCCAGAAGCCAATGCATCCCAGAGAGTGACAGTTTTGTAGGGATTGTGGAATGGTGGCATCATTGGACCATTTTTTATTTTTTTAAATGAGGTTGGGAACAACGTTTCTATCAACGGTGGGCATTACCGACTTTTTTTACTTAAACTAAAGACATGGATTTTCCTCCCACTCTTAGGGTTTTCCGTGATTTCCTAGAAGAATTGAATTTTGTTTCGAAAAATTAAAGATATTATAAATAATTAAATAATATAGTTCTGAAGGGTTTTCTAATAATAAATGATTAAATTATTTTATGAAAGTGAGTTCTGCTCTTCGAGCAACATTCGGTCGAAAAATCATATTCGATGACGAGGCCCATTACTGGATGAATAAGTTCGTCAACAAGCAAAGTTTATTTTATTCAAATTTAAAAAAATAAAATTAATTTCAAATTTTGAACAGTTTACTCTAATGTTGAGGTTATATATATAATTTAAAAAATTCAGAGTTAACATTTGTTCTAAAGAGAAGTACATACCAACCGTTCTTGCTTGAACTCAGTGCCGTAGCTATGGGGGTAGAAGTAGTTACGCCCAGTGTCAAAATCATCTTTGTTGTAAATTGGGAGTTGTAAGCCATTTCAAAAAGTTTTTCTTTTAATTTAAAATTTAACTAAATTTTTAGTATAAAAATACAATTATTATAGTATTCATATTTGTGGGCCCGGCAAAATCATCACCGTTGCTTATTATCCCTCGATGGTTATGCATATTAAACGCACACTTAAGTTATGCTTCGTCGAATAAATGAAGTTAACCTTTAAACCTACCTTATCCTTAAATTTCGGTAAACTTGATCTTCAATATTTTTTTAATTGAAGCTCTTGTAAGTGTTTTTTAAATAATAAATAAGATTTGTTAATAGTATCGACATGTTCTCTGCACTTAAAAATAAAATTAAAATTATTAGTTTATTTTGCTACACAAACAGTCTTTGGTTTACAAAAAATAATAAAATAATATCACTTTTGGAAATAATATGGAAATGATATGGTTTTTAATTTTTTACCCCCAAACGTTCTTTTTTTTCTTTTTCTTAAGACCAAAAATAACTGTACCTGCCATACGAATTTTTTTCGCAATTTTATATTTAATTTTTTTTTCAAAAACTGTCCCACAGATTGAAAAAAAATCAAAAAATTTCATTTAGTGAAAGCTAGGCAATGCTTGAAAAAATACTTTCAAAAAATGGTTATTTTTGGTACCCCCAATGGAACCTTTATTTTTTTCTTGATTTTCTCAAAAACGGTAACACCAATTTTGATCATTTTTTTGTATGTTAAGGCTCCCCAGCAATTTCAATGTTATTGTGTTTTCAAATTTTCAATACAATTTTTTTTGGATTTTTAAAAAAAATTTCAATTTTTTTTTTTTTGAAAACTCAATATTTCGAAAACCCCGTGCTCGATTTTTTTAAAACTTAATAAATAAAAGTTTCTTAATATAATCTACAAGATTAATCTATGAGAAAAAAAAATTATTTTACCTAAAAATAACGGTGCCCTCCATACAAATGTTAAAAAATGGCTTTCGAAAATCGTATTTTTCTCGAAAAAGGTTCAGAGAATTGTGCTAATTTTTTTTTCTTTTGATTAATTTTTACGATTTATAATTTAATAGAAAAAAATTGAAAACAAGATATTACTGACTGTACCTACCATAGAACGATTTTTTCAAATTTTGAATTTCTCATTATCGGCATAACGGATTTTAATGAAATTTTTTATAGAGAATCTTCTAAAAAGTTTAAAAAACATTGCATTTCAAAACTTTAAAAAAAATATTTTTTTTGGATTTTGAAAAAAAAAATCTATTTTTTTTTTGGAAAATTCAATATCTCAAAAACGGCTCAATATTTTTTTTTTGTAAATTTAATTTTAATTCGAACAATAATAAAAACTTTAAATTGGCGTTCAAAATTTTTCCTTAAAAATGTTTTAAAATTTGTTTATATAAAAGCTTATAGGTATTTTTAAGAAACCACTAGAATAACTTATAATTTTTGTTCTTGCATAAATTCATATTTGCATAGCATTCTGTTTCTATCTTTTACTACTAAAAGATTTAAGAAAATAAAATTTATCTTATTAATAGTTTTCTCTAATAACATTCATTTTTGAAATTCTTAATCTATTACATAGGAGCAAGTTCGTGCGACCCAGTCGTGCATTTTATTTCATATAATCTCGGCGGCTTAGCGGTTTCTGTTTGCTGCCAAACATGTTATGCGTGTATATTACATAGCTGTTGATAAATGCCATACAATTTACACATAGTCCATCTATTGGTTTATAGTTCCTTCCTTATAGTTTTCGATGGCTTTGGCTTGTACGACAGCAACGTTAGTTCCTTGTCGTAGCAAAACATTGAAGTTTGACATTATTTGCGTCCTTTTTGATTCCGCATTTCTTTAGGTATTTCCCGTTTATTTGTCTGTAAGGATCCATTTAAGGTCAATTTATATGGCTCCAACAGAAGTGACTTTGCAAGGTTGACAGACTTAAACCAATTACCCATTGGTATCTACATTTCTGTTTGAGCCTTGCGGTAGTTCTTTCATATAATATTCACCAAGTGCCCAAGTGGTAGGTTGCTATAGTGTTCGAGGACTTACCCTAGTAGGACATTGCATCTACCATATATTTAGTGCCACTGTCGCATAACATTACTGTTTTCAAGCCATATTTGGCAGGTTGGGAATATACATCCTGAATGATCATTTTCCACGAAAAGCTAAAAGCCGCTAATCAATTGTCAAATAGGACCCAGGAGTGTAATTTTTGCGACACTTTTGGATGCATTCCATATTTTTCTGATTGGGTCGAATTTGTCATTAGATATTTGAAGACGAAAAGCTTTATCGTCAAAACGTAAGCACGATAAAAGAAATTTGAATCTGGCTTTAGTCGTTGTCGAAACGTATTGAGATCCACTGCAGCTGAAATCAAATAACTCCTCTGAAGTAAGATGATTGCTTTTTGAGACAGCTGTCAAGCATAAAATACCAACTAAAGCTCTTTTCTCTTTAGGATCGGTATCTCGTGTTTACGATTTATTAGTTTCCGTAAGCAATTTTTTTTTTCGAATCTATTTCAACATTTGTCCATTCTACAACTTCGCTTATTATAAAGTCCGTTGGAAATAATTGAAAACATTGCAGTGGCTCAAAAATGTTTTTTCACTGACGTGTGGGTCCCCGGGCCGATGGCGTTTGCCTTTTTTTGATGACCACTTGTAGTTGTTTTTGCCCCGAAGAATAGTTTTTGTAAATTCTATTATACCTGTTTTTTTCCTTATTTAATTGAGGGGAATATTGTCTTCATCCGAATCAGAAATATCTTCCGAAGATGAGGCTTCGCTTTCAAGCTCATCGACATCCTCCATACCAAATTTGTCATCACTACAATTTCCAAAATCTTCTTGAATATCACCGTCTTCAATAAAATCGTCGTCGTCGCACATTCCAAGTAATGTCTTGACTTCATCATCACCTTCCTGCTGACTGTAAGTTTATATGGTTAGCTCGTCTTTCCAGGCAAAAAATATACTAGCTACGCCACGGCTTAAACTTTATTTGCATTGAATTTTGTATGAACTTTTAGAAAAATAGATAGATTTCATCAATATCCCATTAGTACTTATTGTGACATGAAAAACGAATCCGTTAAAGTTCTAGCAAATATTTTACCTAAACAATGTTTACGCCTTTTTCTCTTGAGGTGCCAAATTGTGAGTTACATGTAATTTGAATCGATTTTTGATATTCCGTAACGACCCATAAAGTGTTCAAATTAAAATGTAAAATGATCCCAAGTTCCGAAAAAACAACCCAAATTTCTTCTTTTGAAATTGTATGGCATTCTTTTTGAAATGGGTTTTAGTTTCTTTATAATTTCTCACAAATATCGTAGTGGAAATATTTAAAAGGAAAAGAAAAAAAAAAAACATTCACCAAGTTCTATAACAAAAGGCTTCCCGAGAATAACACTGTTTGAATGTTTGATTCATAAAATGCACTAGCGCCCAGGCAAACGGAGTTGTAACAATGAAAGTTTCCATTCTTCCGTTTTCATTCTTCCATAAAATACATATATACAAGCTGCTATAACCCCATTTTCGATTTATACATGAACAAAGTTAAAAAGAAAATATAAGCTGGAAGCTTGGAGCTTATTAAGAACTAAACGGAATAGTTGGGAGGATATTACTCACGGGTATATTTTTAATTAAAGAACCAAAGAGCAATGACTTCTGGATTGAGATTATAGTTTCCGATTGAAATGAGTATCGCAGGATATAGTTTTCAATTAAAAGGCTCGCCATCGTAGAAGTTCTAATCTTTATGGGTTTTTAATAAAATTCCCGACAAAGCGGTTAAAATATAAATATGCAGACGGAAGTAATATGGGAAATTATTATTAGATTGAAATGATATTGGTTTTTCATTTTTTCTTTGTGGCATATACTTTCATAGCAGTTCAGTAGATATGGAAGAAGTCTTAACAGCATTTTTTTTTTAATTGAATGGAATTCTAAAGGAAAGCACCTGGTTAGAAGTTGCTGATGGATGGTATTTTGCTTGCAAACTCTTTGCGAAACATTTTTTCTTCGGAATAAGATCAATTGAAAGTTCATGATGTCACCAATAATTCATCTTTAGCAAAATTTTATGGAATGTTATAGATCCTCAACAAAAAAATATTAATTTAATTTAATTAATTTAATGCATGGAAATAAGCCCCGGGTAGTTTCCTTAGTGGTCTTCAAAAATTGGCTTTCAAGCCCCAGTTATAGCCAGTGGCGTAGCGTGCCATCTCTGCGATCTCTGGCGGGAGACCCATTTCTGCCGCCCCCTTCAATACTTAATTAAAATTAAATTTCGAAACATCATTTCACAGGCAATGAGGTATATTTTATTGAAGGTAAAATAGGATCAGCGGTTTCACAAACGGATTCTACGGGCCTTATGAGCAGCGGAGTCAAGAAATAACTTTGTCAAAATCAATATTTGCAGCCAATTCTTGTTCAATCGACAATATAGCTAAGTTTGATAGTCAAGTGGAGCTCATAGTGGATCTGAGATAATTTTTGATTAGCTTCAACTAAGAAAAACGTCTCTCACAATCAGCGACACTAATTGCCAAAATCAAATATATACGAATCAAGATGACTATATTTGGAACCGAAATTCCCAGATTCTGTTTTCGAATGAACTGGAGGATCTCCAGTGGTCCTTTACCCCTTATATCTTCCTCTGATTCAAAACTGGCGACAAACTGCTGGAGACGCTTCCGCTCCATCTGAAACTCCTTGTCGATGTCTTCTAATACATGGGAAAGATCACACTCGTACTTGGTGTCCAAAAGTTTCGCTGCCGTTAAAAATCCGAACTTGTCCTCTATTTCTTGAACTTGCTTGAGTTCGATTTCGAGTGTTTCGCAGAGATTCTTAGCAAAGTCGATTGCGGCTTGGACGAAACAGTCTCTGCTCTCCACTAAGAAAGCTTTTAAAGCGCAGTGTTTCTGAGCACACTTATCCACATTCAGTCCTCGTTGCTGCAGGTAAATCTGTGCATTATCTACTTCAGGTAGCCCTGCAGCTCAAAAGCCAAGAAAAGTGAAGAAGTTGAATGACTGCATGGCTGTCAGAAGAAGAATGGCTCCCTATCTTGTTTCGGAAGTTTTAGATGAATCCGTCAATTCTTCCAGTACCTCAAGAACTTCCTCCAACTTATTTTTAAGCGTCTTGACACCTTCATGTCTAGCGCTCCAGCGCGTTTCAGTGACTCGTTTCACTGCTTGATCTGTGGCCGCAACCAAAGCGTTCCACCGAGCAAAGAAGGCAAATAGCTTCTCCATAGTTCCAAAAAACGCCAAGGAATTCACTGATTCCGAAGCAGCGTGTACCCAAGTGCTTTGCTTTAAGGTTCAGGCGAACTTCCAACTTCTTCCATTTCAAGAAGCTCTGCTCATGGTCCAGGCTGTTCTCATGTTCTCCGATTCTTGAATTTAGCTTCCTTTCACCATTTGTTTGCTCCGTTTTCAGATGCAAGGTTCGAGCCGGAATTGGAAAACAGCTTGCAACAGAAACAAAACAAGGATTGCTTCAAAGGCGAGTACACCATCCATGTTCGGAGAACCTTTTCATTGTTAGATAATGGTTTGTAGAATCACTCCCTGGTTAGTTTTCGGGTATCGCCTTTCGTTGAAGTCCCTGAGCGAACAACATCGGCAAATTTAGAATCGATGTGCTGTACTGAGTCAGATCTGCGAAGTACTAGAAGCGTTCTGACTTCGTCGGTCATAGTAGAAGGCCAGCAACTAACATCGCCATCGTCGAGATTCACATCTTTGGCTTCGGCAGGAGCAGGAGGCTCGATTTCAATTATGACCTTTGGCAACATCGAGGTTCACTTTTTCTGCAGGCTTGTGACTAGATGCTTGAGGTACTTCTAGTGAGTCGACTTCGTCTTGAACCTGCTCTGTGGTGCGACCAGAACGACTTCCAACTTCGACGGCAGGCACGTCTTATTCTTCTGCCTCTAAAATAAGCTATGCATTCCCATGAACAATTTTAGATGGAGGAATCATATACTTACATTGGAATTTGGAATCACTTCCGCTGCTGCTGGATGCCGCCGAAGACGTTAACGTGGCTTTCGAAACAGAACTAGAACTGAAATATTTCAGTAATGCACCTTGAGACTTTTTCGCATCTGCTCCTTTCTTAAATACTGAAAAAGGGTCTAAGGCCATCAGCAAAAAAGTCAGAAGAGTCTGATAGTCAGAAGCTAAATTATTATGCTGTTATACTAAGTGTACAGCTCAATAGATAAAGGGTTTTTAAATAAAGGCGGGGGGATATTGAAATGATAAAACAAGCTGTGTGTAAGGTATTACCTAAATACCATAATGGCCTATATAACGCCATTTAATTACATGCCTCGGCTTCTTATGGTGACACGTGTCCAATTTTTAATTACTCTTGCTTAATTTGAGCGATGACCATGTGTTATGTTCACCTTATGAGCAATTCCAATACAAAGTTCCCCAAATTTAAGTCAACGAAAGGTCGAGATCTTGTGCACGACAAGGAATCGACTGCCTCGGGTTCTGTTGTACACTTTCACGGACCGTAGCAATTTTGTTGGCTAATATTGCATTCCTTTGACGTACGAAATTTGGATGTCCTGTTAGGGGAAGCCACAGGAGAGCAAAAAAGCATAAGATCAGTCAATGAAGATCCAGTCCCAGTACTGAAGAGGTTAAGAAAGCAATCCAACATCCGTAGACCCAGATGGTCTACCTGCGGAACTCTTCAAGCATGGAGGAGATGTCTTGATAGGGTGCAAGCATCAGCTCATTAGCCAAGGAGGAGGAAAGAATGCCTGACGACTGGTGAAATAGCGCCATATGCTCAATCTACAAAAAAAGCGATCCTATGTCCTGCAAAAACTACAGAGGCATATCCCTGCTTAATGTTGCCTACAAGATCCTATCCACCGTACTATATAAGCGTCTAAAACGTTTCTGCAACACTATGATCGGCACGTACCAGTGTAGCTTCAGGCCAGGCAGATCAACGATAGACCAAATCTTCACACTGAGGCAAATCCTGGAAAAAACCAACGAATTTCAAGTCGAGCCCCACCATCTTTTCATCGACTTCAAAGCCGCATATGATAGCATAAGTCGCCAAGAGCTTCTATTGGCGATGTCGGAACTCAGGATCCCGAAAAAACTAATCCAACTATACCGCATGACGTTACAAAATACGCGGTACAACGTGCAAATGGGTAACAGCTCATACAGCTATTCCAGACGTGTACAGGGTTCAGAAAAGGAGATGCGCTATCATGTGATTTCTTCAAACTAGTCCTGGAGCAGATATTGCGCAGGAGCGGTGTTAACGTGGAATGCACTATCTTCAACAGGTCTGCCCAACTGCTTGGCTATGCGAACGACATCGTAACCATCAGCCGCTCCAAGCGAGCTGTGCTAGAAGCGTTAACAGCTATTGATGAATAGGCGAAACGCGATAGTCTTGAAGTTAAAGCAAGATTTTATAGAAATAATTGACCTCCCTAAAGACAGAGGGCACTCCTTAAAAACATTCCTAAAATTCAGCAAAATATGCCACCTCTTAAAGTCCTTTGTGTCACCCTATACTGATTGCACTCCTTGCCTAAATAGCATTTCTCTTTTGACGTAGTCAATAAATTGGCATTTTTCAAGGTCAATGAGGCAGAAAAACGATGTATTTACTATGCCCCATCCAATAATTCCCCAATAACAAATGAAGACATATTTTGAGCAAATATAAAAACAGGACATTACACGGACAAGAACAAGAACAACAAATGCCACTTACCTTCCAATTCATAGGTAAAGACCGACTGTGTCTGCCTTTTATAAGCCAACTCAGGCCGTGGGCTTTGATGACAAAAACATTATAACGGCAACAATAATAATCATTGACATTGATTGCCTTACCTTTTTGGTTCAAAGGTGTCATTGACAGGAAGGAGTGTTGTATGGGACTCAAGGGCGCCAAATAAGGGCTCCTAGGTGATATTTATTTGTTGATTGCCTTCTGTATTTGTGTTGACATGAAATGAGACGAACTGTTTTGCCAGCACATACATAAGTGGGATAATAAAGATTGAGGCATTTTGCTTAGCTGTTAGTGTGTGTATACCCACGCGAACGGAAGCAATAAATTGATGGTGCCTGTCAGTTGATGTCGGGGCAAGAAAAAATCGAATTCCTTCATCAAAAAGGTCCTAGATTGTGTGATGCTGATGTGGATGCTGTTAAAATAAAATAAAAAAAAAAAGTTTGAAGAGTTTTTCTTCTGTTTTGATCTACAGAGGCAATAAATTAAATGAGCTTAAGAGGGAAGCAAAGAAATTAATTTTCCGTTAGAGTAGGATAAAGCTCAAAAGAAGAAGAAGGCGAACCAGCTCTATATGCAAATAGCCACTAATCGTTCTCTGCTAGGAATATAGGTAGGTAAGTATTCTTTTAAAAGGAGTTTTAAGGATCCACCGACAAAGGATGAAGTTTTATTTTCTCAAGACACCAGAAGAGCTATTCATTTAACCGCGCATAGACTCGGCAAATCAACCAATCGGATGGAATATGCAATTAAAAGCGAATAAAGATTGTAATATTCCCCATACAAAGTAGTAAGTTTAATTGGACTTCCTTGGAGTTGGTCAGTCATGTAATTGGGACGGTAGTGGTTGATTTCATAAAGTCTTAACACTAAGGAAAGAGCGTAAAAAGGAATGATTGCGTTCTACTCCTGTAATAGAATCTTTGGGAAATCCTGCGGACCGAGCCCAAAAATTATCAGGTGGCTGTATTTGGCGATAATAAGACCAATACTAACTTATGGTAATTTGGTCTGGTGGAATGCAGTTGAAAAAAGCATGAACCTGAAAACTATGTCAAAAGTACAGAGACTTGCGTGCATTGGAATTACGGGGACCATGAGATCCACTCCAACTGCAGGGTTAGAGCTTAGAGGCGATACTCAGCCTGAAACCCCTAGATCTTTTCATACAAAAATCCGCAGCATATAGCGCCTTAAGGCTAAGCCAGACTAATAACTGGAAATACAGCACAATAGGACATGCTAAAATTCTTCAGAAATATTTGGGTGATAGTATCATTACAGATTATATAATACCCGAACTTGACCTTTATAGACCTTTCCAAACTGCCTTTCCAAGCAGAGCAGAATGGTTGATCAACCAACCCTACACCAGTGAATCAGCAATAGCAATCTATACTGATGGCTCCAAAATGAACACGGGTGTTGGATCAGGCTTTTTCTTAGAACCTGTTAAGCTAAGCAACTCACTTAGGCTCCCAGATTATAGCAGTGTCTTCCAAGCGGATGTCCTGGCATTGACAATAGCCGCTAAACATGTATCAATGATGGCGATACTACGGGCTGATATCACCTTTTACATTGATAGCCAAGCGGCAATAAAAGCCGGCAATTTCTGCCACTGTGATAAAATCGAAGCTTGTTTCTTGCTGTCGCGAAGAGCTCAAGGTTCTTGGCACGCAGCACAATATTATACTCTGCTGGGCCCCGGGACACAGAGGCATACCGAGTAACGAAAATGCCGATGAGTTGGCAAGACAGGGATCAGCGCTCGACGATAGTCAAGCAGAGATAGTAAGTATCCCACTCTGCAACATTAAACAGAAAATTTCAGATATAATCCTAAAGAAATCCAATGAAAGGTGGAGTCTACTTGACATCTGTGATACTACTAGGAAAATATGGCCTTGCTTTAACAAGCAGAAGACTGACAAAATTATGCAACTTAGTAAGAAATTCTTTCGCTCTCCTACGAGCATAATCACTGGACATAATTTACTGAGATATCATAAATTTAAAATTAAACTCAGTACAGATGACCTATCCAGGGAATGTGCTAACGAGGAAGTGCATGAAGACACATCACACTTTCTCTGTCATTGCCCTTCTCTATGAAGGAAATGGCTTGTTCGTTACTTCTATAATAATCTAAAAGATCTTTCCAATATTTCAGGGATTCACATATTGAACTTCGTCAATGCCTCAAAGTGGCTTGACTGATTAATAGAATACATAGGTTTTTATCAGAAAAGAGTGATTATACTCACGGGTAGCACAATGGATCTACATTGATCTAAGTGTGACGATAACGACATTGTCAGCCCAACAACCTAACCTAACCTACTGTGTCTTTCATTGTCTTAAAAAAATATACCTTAATTGTCAAAAAGATACCTGCTAATTCTTGGAAAATTGCGTGAGATAACATTAAAGCTCATGAGAGGTGATCAACTGCCAAGCAAATGACGGAGAGTGATTACTATCGCTTAATATCCTCAGTTTATAAGGCTTAGATTAAAGTATTATTAGCATTTGGTTCGGCTGATTTTGATAAACATCCAAGATATTTTAATATTAGTGTCACTGAGCCTTCAATACCTGGATCTTTGATCATTAGATTTCATATGATCAAGCAGTTGGTATGTAGCTATTTGAGGTACAAAATCATTTGCTTGAACTAAAATTTAATGGGATGAATATATCCTTCACCTTTTCTAGACTTTTTTTTCATATAATTCAGTCATATGCAAATTGAGGAACAATTGCTAAAATATCTAAAACATTTGAAGTGTATTTAAGTCTGTAGATCAAATTTCACCCATATAGCCCAACATACCCGTAAATTTACATCTTTTCAACTCAAAGCCAATATACAACCTTGAAACATTGAAGCAAACAAGATACCCAGCGATGCATTTTATTTTAATGAAAATTGTTTTGCCTTATGGTTTCAAAGGCTCTTTCGAAAATCTACCAATATTCGAATCACTTTGATTCATCGGAAGGTCACATACAATACATTAGATATAGTATAGCTACTCGTCTTTTTTTCAATCGTGAAATGCAAAATGTTCATTTTGTTTCACACGAATGGTTTCTTCAAAAGGTAGATAGGAATTTTGCTTTTGAGAAGGCTGGAGGGGTTAGTTGTTTTGAGTATTTCTTAAATTATTGAATCAATACCTTGCCTTTGACAAACTTAATTTGACCGAACGAAATACATATTCATATATTTGACTGCGCTAGAGATAAGAAAATATATGAAAGTTACTCGTCCAATTTTTTAATTAAAAAAAGAATATTTTTCAAATAGAAGTTTGGATAGTGAAATCGTTGCTACGGGCAATTTCAATGTACACAACTTTTCGTGGCTGGGCTTTTCTGGTCAGACAACACCCGAAGGAAGGTGTGTCGAGATTTTTATTAAGTTAAAAAATGTTTATCCCGAATAGGGAACAATTCTTGGAGAATTCTTGGTTTGCTTCGAGGTGTAAGGAGGTTATTAGGGTCACAGAATTGAGTTTCCTGTAACGATTATATTCGAAGAATCAAATATTTCTTTGACGAAAAATTAAGGCAAAAAATACAACAATGTCGACCACTAGAAGTCTAGCGCTGTGGCCCAATTAAGACTGAATTGCACCACTTTGATACCATAACTCGTATGAACTTCAATTTATGTACATTCTCACGGAGTCATCCATTTTGGATTAAGTTCAAAAATATGAAAGGATATAGTTTGTTTTGATGTCTCCGGATATTGCATCACTCACTCAGTCAGTCCAAGAGACTTATCCGATACCATGTACACCGTGTCAAGCTAGGTATAGCTTGATGACGGGTGCTGAAACAGTAGCCAATCAGATTGTGTGATCATCCGGCCCCTCGCCCCGTAAGCGACCATCAAAGCTGCGATCCCAACTAACATACTCTCCAGAGCTTAGCTCTTGAAATCTGAAAAAAACTCTCATACAACTCTGTTATATCCCATTGCTATACTAAAGTATTAATATCTTGTTATGAAACTCAACTAGATGTCATAACACTTTTATTTTAAGAGTTAAATACTTTTCCAGCTTAAAAGAACTTAAATCTTATAGCGAAACTATTTTCTCTTCTTGTAGTTAGATTATAAAAACTTATAGTCTTAGGCCGCGGCCACGCAGTAAGCGGCTGAGCGGCTGAGCGGAAAAAAAAATATAAAACATATGTAATCACATAGAAGCGGCCACGCTATGAGCGAGCGGCGAAACAAAATTCTGAGCGGCTAAGCGGCGCCGCTCAGCAACCAAACCTGTTTTAATTTTTGGTAATGTTCTGAGCGGCAAGAAGTAAAGATGGCCAAAGTAAACATTGAGTTGTTAATTTCGTGTGTGCAATCTTGACCAGATTTACTAATCGCTCAAAAGCAGTCGCTCAGTGCCTGGCCATACGTCGCTTAGAGCTGCCACTCAGCCGCTAGCCGCTCAGCCGCTTAGCCGCTCAGCCGCTTACTGCGTGGCCGAGGCCTTATATGAATCCCTTTCTGAAAACTGAGCTCCAAATATGTCCAAATAATCTCATAACAAGTCATATTTAAGAGTAAAGTTATTTGTATACTACTTTGAAAATTCTAAAAGAATTTGAGTTTAAATCCTCCTATATCAAGAAACAATTTGGAGTTGAAAGAATATAAGCTTTGCAGTAAGATCCTAATAAGATCCTTAATGCAACAAGCACAACTATTCGCAAACTTCAGTTTTCTGATGTCAACATTCTCCTCCCACTCGCACGTAAGTACACATAAATCATAAAGAAGCGTCTAAGATCTTATAGAAAGAATAAAGATGTTACTAGAAGAGTTAGTGTCGCTTCAGCAGCAGCCATATTCCTATACACAAGCAAAGTAATTGCCTGTACATTTGGGGGTTACCATAACTTAAAAAATTATGATCTCGATAAAATAACTTGGCTGTAGCACTGACTTAAAATTTATTAGGTGGCATTTTCAAGTTACATTTAGCATTGTTGTGATTACATAGAAAGTGTAAAATATATTGTGTAACTTTTTTTCAATTTAAACTAAATACATTAACATCTTGGGATTTTATTGCTACTACTATCTTTTCATTCAAAATTAACAAAAAAATGTATTCTTTCGAGTAGTAATTTTTTGTGACAAGAATAATACTTAGTAGAAAATTACAGAGAATATGAGATTTTATTACTCTTGTAAATGCAGCATAAGACTCTCAGTGTGTAATTTGGAATATTTTATATTAAATTTGACCTTTCCTGTTTCCTATTTACTCTCACAAGCAAATGACCCATGACCTAAATAAAACTAAAACAAATTTTAAAGTTAATTTTGATTTTATTTGCTTACGAAAGAAATATATGGTAAGCCTATTTCCGATAAAAGTTATAAATAAAATAATTTAAATATGCATTATTTTGAAGGGGCTTTGTGTTTTTTCGAAGTAAAATGTTAGAATTAGTAGATACAATTTCAACCGCATTTACATTTCGGTTCCCATATGTGCAAAATAATAAATAGCTTGCATCGCCATTATAATATAATAGTTGATAGACTTACAAAATAAATACAATATCAAGCCTAACAGTTTGTAAATCATGTATACACACAAACTTAAAAAGTATTTTGTTTCATTCTTTATTAAGTTAACAAATATTCTGTTCTCTTTTTATCACCTCTTATTGGAAGAGACGCTTTCTCATAATAGGATTTTGCCGATCTCTATTAGAGCCTTAGAAGTGCCATTTTAATATAAACGTGCATCTGTCATCCCATAAAGAAACTTCTGTTGCTACTATGAGTAGGAAGAGCCTCTCATAACTAGGCCATTTAAGACTTTTAACAGTTTTAAAAGAATCTCGTAGTATTCTTTAAGATTACTTTTAGCTCCTCTTACCTAATCTAGTTGAACTCTTGGAGAATCTTATGAGATGAAAAATGTTACTTGGGATCTTAGGAGCCAAACTGGTGGGCAGTCCTCGAGGCATTTCCTCGCGTTGACGAAAGTTCCGAGAGTTCGTCAATGTCGTAAGAAAATGCCCTTCCTAATGACTGTGTTCTAAATTCGGCCAGAACAGGCATTTGAAGAGGAAATTGAGGACGGTTTTCTTTTCCCGCTGGTCTCCACATGTATGACCTAAGACAGTGAGTGCTGTGAGGTTTGCCTTTTTATCGTAGCATGTTTTCCTATATTGTAATGTTTCAAAGGTAGTACACATTGTTGGTCAAAAATGTACGAAATACTACTTCGCCTTCTGACACTCCTTAGGTCAGCTCACAAGAAAAACGAATTTGCTTGCAGCACAGTTTGCTGTAAATTCGTTGGTCCTAAAAAATCCCATGACTCCTCCTGTACTTAATACCGTTAATGATCTTATCGGACAAATCTTTCACTCTCGTAAAGTCGGAAGAGTACTAAGAGATCTCGATGCACACAAATCCACTGACTGACATGGATAGTATCTGAAGAGGTGCTCTTCATACTCTTTCTTTTTCCGAGTGGATGGAAAACAGCATTTGTCCCTTAGAATCTTCTTCTCCCTGAAACTATCTCCTAATCGTAATTTATTCTTTATATGATCATGGAAACGCTGATAAATTATCAGCTCAAGCAATACCTTGAAGAACGAAAGCTTCTCAATGACCGTAAGTATCGCTTTCGTAGAAATAGATCGACCGGTGATCTGATGGTATATCTCACAGAACAGTGGCACAAATGGTTTCAGCGTTTTGGAGAAAGTAAGTTTATTGCACTTGATATTTCAAAAGCATTTAATAGAATTTTGCATCAAGCTTTTTTATCGAAAGTAGTACTCCTTGGCATAATGGTTAGTGCGTTGGACTGTCATGCGGAAGGTCTCGAGTTCGATTCTCACCCGCTGCAAAAAAGTTTTTCAGGGGTGTAGTGGTTCTTGCGAGCAATTGACAAATCCTCTAAGAGTTCGGAATCGGCAGAAAATTGTAGGTCCCCTCCTTTCTTGGTAACACGCACACAGAAATGGTTGAAGGTTGTAAGTCACTAGGGCCTGGTTCACTTCGAGCTGTTGCACCACCAAATTTATTTATTTTATTGTTTTATCGAAAATGGTATTGATGAATCTCTTCTTCGTTGGATTATTAATTACCTTTCAAACCATGCCACAGGGCTTCGTTTTATGCCCGACTCTCTTTCTGATATTTATCAATGATTTCTTGCCTGAAACTTCTAATCCATTAAATTGTTTTGCTGACGACAGTACTCTCAGCTTGCTATATGCATGTCCTTGTTTTTCGGATTTAGTTCTATAATGGCAGCGTATGATAAGATCATTAAATTCTGATCTCGATAGCATTGTAAAATTGGGAACCACAAACCGCTTTTTCAATTTTTCAATTTCAATTTATTAAAAGTGGTGTACAAATAAGACATTGTCTTTTATAGTACCTGAGTTAATACAAATATAGTGCGGATAAAGGAAAATTATAAAAATATAAACAAATTAAAAATAATTTCAAGTAATTAATTTAAGAAAAAGAAAAGAGTAAGATTTTTTGTTTTTTTTTTTTTTTTTTTTTTTTTTGTCAGATAATGATTAATTTCAAATTGCTGTTTGAGTATTCTGTTTGAGATTCTTATCGAAAATTCAAAAATAATGCGTTTTTAAACTTTATAGTTCCTATAATTTGCCTTACCATTATAGGCAGGGAGTTCCATAGTCTGATGGCATAAACAAAGAAAAGTCTAGACGAATTCAAATAATTAGAGGAGTGAGTTATGAGGTTCAAGGTTCGAGCAGAACGCGCAAAGCGGAGTTTATCAAACAGATAAGGTGGTGTCTTACTATGAATAATCTTATGTAAAAACAAGCAACATCTTGAATCAAGAAATTGCTTGAACGTACATCCTAGGACAAGTTGATGATATTGGGAAACGTGGTCAAATCTTCGCAAACCATAAACGTACCTGACCATGTCATTAAAAGCAACAACCAATTTCTGCATGGAGTGTGAATCAGGCCGACAGTAAACCACTGCAGCATAATCAATGATAGGTAGCAACAGAGATTTAATGAGCCTTAGCTTAGTGTCTAAAGGTGTCAAGGTGGAGAAAAGATTTAATTTTCGGAGACCACCATAAATTCGGCTGATGGTGAAATTGACATGATCATTTGCTGAGAGGGTGCGATTTATTTTAAAGCCTAAATTAGTGACAGATTCAACAAATTCAAGTTGGAAACAAGAAATAAAGACAGGTGGAAGATTTGTCACATCAAATTTCTTTTTAGAAATAGCAATGATCTGCGATTTCCCAACCTTAATCAATTCTCTCGAAATATTCGCGGTTCAAGGAATGCTCACTAGTTTACCCAACTTCGGACATATAGTTTATTTCAGAGATTTTTTCTTTAGCTACACTACACGAATGTGGGATGCTTTACCCGGTTCAATATTTCGCTCCCGTTACGATATTCAGACATTCAAAACCAATGTGCATCGGTATCTCATTTTAAATCCTCTCCAAGTTTCCTTAACGCTCAAACTATGCTTAAAATTTTTAAGGGTCTGTGGTTGTGTTACCTGTAATTAAATTATTAAGAGGGCTGGGATGGGTTTGTGATTTTCTCACAGTGGCAGTCGGCCGGGGGCGCTGGTTAAGCGGGTAGAGTAGAGATCATATGTTTCATGACAGACCGTTTGACAAGTCAACAACCAACAATGACGTAAATTTGAAATTTGGCACCCTGCCTGTGATTCGTCGTTGACGCTATCGGCTGATTTCCTTGAAGTCGTAAACGGTGAGTAAGGCCGTAAGCGTGCATTCCGTTATTGTTGCGCGACTCGCGAAACTAAAACCTTATTTAGGTCTCAGCCATTTCAATATTTTTGCTCCCTCCCGCATCACAGAAAGTCATTTCGATTGTGTTGTTTATCGTTTAGTACTTCACTCAACCTTTGAACTAGTTTTTGAAAATGAAAAGAGCCAAAGAAAACGGTGCGGAATACCGCAAGAAAAAGGCTAAGAAAGAAGCAGATGCCAAGAAGTGTCAAGGTGCATTACCGAAATATTTCAGTTATAGTTCTGGTTCGAAAGCCAGATTAAAGTCTTCGGCGGCATCCAGCAGCAGCGGTAGTGATTAAAATGTAAGTATATGATTCCTCCATCTAGAATCGTGCGTGGCCTAGAATTGTCCTCCGGCCAATATTCATGGGAATGCATAACTTATTTTACTGGCAGAAGAAGAAGACGTGTCTGCCGTCGAAGTTGGAAGTCGTTCTGGTCGCACCACAGAGCAGAGTCAAGACGAAGTCGACTCACCAGAAGTACCTCAAGCATATAGTCACAAGCATGCAACAGAAGTGAACCTCGATGTTGCCAAAGAAGAAAGAACTGAAATCGAGCCTTCTGCTCCTGCCGGAGCCAAAGATGTGAATCTCGACGATGTAGGTTGCTGGCCTTCTACTATGACCGACGAAGTAAGAACGCTTCTAGTACATCGGGGATCTGACTCAGTACAGCACATCGATTATAAATTTTCCGATGTTGTTCGCTCAGGGACTTTAACGAAAGGCGGTACTCGAAAACTAACCAGAGAGCGCTTCTACAAACCATTATCTACCGATGAAAAGGTTCTCCGAACATAGATGGTGTACTTGCCTTTGAAGCAATCCTTTTATTGTTTCTGTTGCAAGCTCGAACTTTGAGTCTGAAGAAGGATTCAACAAATGGTGGAAGGTAAATCCAAGAATCGCGGGAACTTTCTAGAGTTAGTGCACCTCCTAGATAAATACATATGACCCTCTCCTAATGGAACACCTGACAAAGATTAAGCTGGTACCAAGAGTCTCAGTTTCGTATCTATCTCCAGAAACCCAGAATGAATTGATAAACTTACTGGGATAGCAAGTTCGATCCACCATCATCCGTCGCATTCAAGAAGCTATATATTATTGCGCAATCTTCGACAGTACACCAGACATCTCCCACAAAGACCAAATGAGCTAGTTTCTGCGATACGAACATATCGAAGGAGAAAATTTCGCCCTGGTAGAATCTTTCATCGACTTCTTCGAATCAAGAGAAAAAAATGCAGAATATCTCAGCATCGATATAATCGCGAAGATAACATTAGATGGACTGGTCATACAGAACTTGAGAAGAGAGGCTTATGACAACGCTGCCACAATGTCAGGGATCCACAAGGGAGTTAAAGCCCGGATTAAAGCACTGAATACGAAAGCTACATTCATTGCATACACAAACCACTCACTCAACTTGGCTGGGGTACATGCTACTTCTGAATCAGGGGGTGGCCGTGGCGCGATGGTTGTGTGCTCGCCTGTCAACCTCATGATGACAGGTTCGATTCCTGCCGTCGTCGTCTATGTCGCTTTAATTCCATTAAAACCTTCTAAAAATTGTCATCAATGGGTTTACTGGTTACTCATTGCATGTTGTTCAGGCATAACACTAACAACATGTAATTGAGTTAAACTAGTATGGCCAACAAGGATGAATACAAATAAAATAATGTGAATTATAAGTGACATAGAAATAAGAAACGGCATTTCTCCGCTTTAGTTCAGCCGTCATCCCTGGAGATAACAATATCTGAAACAACCACCTTCAGTCTCAGAACATCGTGCCACACATCTTTCCTATCCTTCTTTCTCTTCATTAACTTCACAATCGCGCTGTGCTGAAAATATTTAAAGGGTAATCATAATACCTTGAGCGCGGGTAAATTATAAAAAAAAAAAGAAAAAAAAAAGTGAATTGCGTGACGTTTCTTGGAACTCTGGAGAAGCTATTTGCCTTATTTTCTGCATCAACTGCTTTGTGGAAGATACCTCATTTCCTGTGAAATTATGCCTCGAAATTTTAATTAATAAAGTATTGAATGGGGCGGCAAAATGGGTCTCCCGCACCCGGCGCCGAGATGGCACGCTACGCCACTGTTTCCTCAGCATCTTTGTTCTGAGGTTGTAGATATATTTGTCAATCGGGACAGTTCCTGATGCTTCGTTCAGCCTTTCATTGCTATAATAGAAGTAGGAGTTGGGTTTCCGTTGAAGAGACTTACCCTTGCGGAGCTTCTCGCTCGAATAATTGCAATTTTTCTATATAAGTAGGGCTTATAGTGCACTATATAGGGAAGCAATATGTTAATATTGAGTGGTTTAGTGGCTTGTAAAGTAGAGGCTTCATCCTAGTTTGGAGCCCACCTTTCACGTTCATAAGGGGACTTAGAAAGGATAAGTGGTATTTATAGAGAGAATTGGAGAAACATAGTCAGACTTCGCGAAATAATGTACCATACATGATGACCTTATAGCTTAATAGTTCTTAAAAATAAGTTAACATGGAAGAATTAGGTTAGGTTGATGGGCTGACAGTTGATCTCGTAATCTCGTTACCGACACACTTAGATCAATGTAGTACCGTTGTGATACCCTGAAGATAATGACTCCCATATATTGAAACCTATGATAATCCTATGTCATTCAAGCCCGTTAATGGTGTGACGAGTTTCAGCAAACTATAGCCTGAAATGTCGAAGGGTACTTCAAAGTCATCGAAGAAATATCTGTTTATTTATTTATTTATTTACATAACTAAATTGCTAGTTTTATGTTGTCACATAATTAACTGGTTGATTCTTACCTTTACCTCCAGTTGAGAGTTGAGGATGATTTCCTTCTACCAGACCTGTAGGAGCATGTGGCTCCTTACAACATAATGGTAGATGAGTTTGATAGGTCAGTGTTTGGTGTATACATTTGTCCGATTGTGGAATTAAGAAAATAGTAGAATTAAAAAAGAACTGTGATATTTAGAATTTTAAATACTTCTTTTTAAATAGTGACCCAACATTTTGAAGGATTTGCTAGTTATTAATATAAGAAAATATTATTATATTTCTATTAAAGCCAACGCAGAGAAGTCAAGTGAAAATATTTCTTCATTATTCAAATTCACTTCAATTAAAACTTAATTAATTAAAAACTTAAATCCTTTTAAGACATTTCAACTGAATCCTTAATGATTTATAATAAATTTTTTTTTAGGTTGTTTTCTCAATTGTTTTTTTTTTTTTTTTTAATTTTGCTTTTTCTAGAGCTGTGAGATTTTCCCACAATGATTTATTAATGGCACTGATGTAAGGCTTGCACATTTTATATATTTTATTGTAAACGACATCTGGCCTCAAGCCAACTGCAAATGGTGGTCAAATTAATTTACATAAGTGCAAAGTGCATTGTACACAACCTCAAGTTAAATATTCAGCCATCCGCAGTCATCTGAGCAAATAAACGTTGTTCAAATAATATAGTTTTATCACTCTCCAACTCAATTAAAAACCCTTTGTATGACTCTTCATGCTGTAACCTGGAAGTATGCAAATTTCCCACAAGGGTCTCATCACAACAGACATTCGCAAGGATAATGCCTCATGACCAAATCCACTTGTTAAGCAACAATCACTTCAATTAATGCACCGTGAGAAATATTACATACATAGCTGCGCATATAACCAAAAACAGCCCACACAAACTCATTCACTCATAATATATCCCCACAACAGGGCTTCCCCAAACAACATCGCATTGTGCCTTTATGTGAAAATGGTGTTCATTTACATTTCCGAGGGGATGTTCATGACGGAGCTTCCTCAAATATTTTGTTTGTTTTTACTCCAACTTCATATATGTATACTCTTCCGAGAGGATAATACTGGTTCAGGGTAGTTGGATTCGTAGGGAACAACTTTGTATGAACATTTTTGAGGTTACGTTCTAGAGTCCCACTTTCACTTCGTTGTTCAATGCTCAGTTTTGGGTAGAAATTTGTATAAAGGGTACTTTTAGTATTGAATAGTATTTGAAGAATTTTCAGCAGAAGTTGCATTTTTTAAAGCTTCCTTTGTTGGTCTTGGACTTTTTATCCTGAATATGGGAAACATTACAAAAAATCATCCTGACGGTTTCACAATGGCCAATTCCTTTTTTTTTTGCTTCGGAATCTGGTTAATAGCCAACAAGCTATACCAGCATCCCCAAGGGGGTAATTTGAAAGGTTTCGCGGATGTCAGTTGCTGTGAGTGTAGATGTAATTGTTTGAATATCCATATCGGCCTTACACTAACTGGAAAGTAGTGTGCTATGGTTCCACTTTAATTGAAAAAAAAAAAAAAACTAAAGTCACAATTTTTCAATAACTCCTATAAATCAGATAGAAAAAACAACAGATGACAAGGGAACTGGGAACTGGCAGTAAATTACAATTTCATTGGACAAACAATGCGGGACATGACAGTGGTCAACAATTCAGCAATAATGATTTGTGCGATGGTTTTATTGTCCCAATGGAAAGGAAGATAGAGTTAAGCTCGAACAGAATCCATTTACGGGGTTTTTATAAATATAAAATATGCACCATGATGCCATGTGCAATACACACAATTTAAGAAAGACGAAAAGTCTCCAATATTTAGATTGGGGAAAGTAAGGAATAGGTTGTTGTTGCACGTCTGCTAGAAGAAAATTTATGATATTGGCGCACTCTTATCTCCGAAAGCTGCAAAATATTTGCCTTATACATGGACTGAGAGCCAATCTTCCATCAGCGAATCTCCATACCTTATAATATAGGCCAACTGTCTTCGCACAATGTGAAACCCAGGTAAATGGGCCTTCCGATCCTTTGGAATTCAATTTGCATGGGTACAACTTAGTTCCATTATTCCCCTCAAATCATGGTATCGCCAATGATGTTGCGTACCAACTCCTACCACAATACGGTCTATGTTCATTGTTCAAGTCCCTTTTTCAACTTCATGTGGTTCAAAATCTGGGTTAATAAGCACATCATTCATACTTGTTTCTTTTATCGAAGTCTAAACCTGGACAGAAATTCAACTTCTCGTTAATTTAATGCTCTTTCGGACACCATTGAAAGAATAATCTTCCCGTTTCCTTAAAATGAAAAACATCAAGGTATTTGGGCGATTGCAGTGTACACAATTCATCTTGGTTTCGCTGGCCAGAAAGTCAACACCGGAAGGAATGTATGCCGAGATCTTCTCTAAGTTAATTCACCTAACTCAACTTGTCGACGAGCCTACTCGAATATCAGATGTTATTGGTATAGCAGAAAGCACCGCCTCTAGGCACATCAGACCATTGTGGCCAGGGGTGTCGTTCCCCTTATGGAAGGTCTGGACACTTCCATATATCATATATGCAACCTTAACAGGTATGGAATTCCAGACTTAAGAATATGAACAAAAAAAAACTCAACTATCTCTCCCCAAAGCTGTTAACCCCACAAGCCCGGGGAGGCCAAACTCTCGGAGACGATACCATAAAAAATCCAAGCAGCTCTCCCCGAAGCTGTTAACTCCACAAACAGAGCTTGGACTCGCTGCGCCCCGGGTTTGTGGGGTTAATAGCTTTGGAGATAGCTTGGTCTCCGGGTTTTATGGAGTATTGGGTTCAAAAATTCCATACCTCCGATTTTAAAGAAATGAAAATTAAGTTAAAGAAAAATTACGAGAAAGCCAACTGTGACAGCATTAACACAAATTTCAAGAACTTTAACTGGTCACTATGCTTCCTCGATAGAAACGTAGACTCCAGTGCAGTTATAGGCAAAAATTTGACTCTTTAGGGTATGAGCACGTTTAACCCGAATAGGATTATATAACTATCACACCGAAAGAGGATATCAAGGTCCGACAAATAACCTTGCGATTTGTTAAAGCCAACTCTACTGAGGAAAGCCGGACAAAATGTAAACAAGAAGGGAAGCCTTGCAATGCCAATTCGTCGGAATAAATTTTCACATGACCAATAATTAAGGCAAAAAATAAAACAATGTTCCAAAGGCAGTAAGAATTTTCGGTCATTTGTATATAATATTAAAAATTCTACCTCGCCTTCGGTTCCAACGCTCGTCTTCAATCAAACTCTTATTGTTCGCTCTATTGCGAAAGCGAATGCAGGGCAATTCGCTTCAAATTCTATACACTCCAAGAAAAGATCATGACTCCTCCGGTAATCGAGAGCTTTAATGACTAATTGGGACCAATATTTTTTCCTACTCGTGACGTAGCGAGATCCCAAAAGATCTTGACATACATAATCCCATTGGCCCGGATAAGGTCTCCGTCAGCAAAATCCCTGCGTCAGCTTTTCTAACTGTCCACAAAAAAAAAAATCTTCCTCACCCTCCAAATAAAAGATTGCAGAACACTCTTTAATAGAGCGGAAACCTCCAGAGAAGCTTCTGATTGGGATTCCTTCAAGATATATAAAAAAGAACTGAGAAAAACCAAGCGGGTGTCCTGGAGAACTTTCTGTAACAATATATAAGGCAACTCAGAGGCATTAAGGTTAAGAAAAGTCCTCTCCAAAAATCCAGTCATGCCACTGACGGTTCCTGGACAAACTCAAGCGAAGAATCGCTCAATCTGCTCCTGGATGTATATTTTCCAGATAGCTCTCCTTTCGTTAATAACACTGATCCTTACAACATCGACAGTAGTATAACTCCTCCACAAGGTTTGATTACAAAGGACAAATTAAAATGGGCAATCAACAGCTTCAATCCATACAAATCTGCTGGGCCAGATGGAATAATTCCAGCGGAATTGCAGAAAAATTCCGATATCTTAATACCCATTCTGGTCAACATCCTATATGGTTGTATCACTCTGGCTCACATTTCTTTGTCATGGAGAGACGTCAATGTTATTCTCATCCCCAAAGCTGGAAAGCCTAGCCATGTTAATCCTAAGGCTCTAAGACCTTTTAGCCTTTCATCATTCCTTCTTAAAACATTTGAACGTCTGATTGAAATCCACTTGAAGGCAAACGCTGGTTCGTACTATCGAACATTTCCTTAATCACAAGGAGTTCACCTTAGTTGCTTTCCTAGATATAGAAGGAGCTTTTAACAATGTCGATGCATCCGCAATCACATCTGCACTGTCATCTCTAAAGGCGGATAAGTCGATCATCATATAAATCGATAAATCATATGCTGATTATAAATTCAAAACTGGGCGATTTTACTACTCGAAGAACTGTCAGTAGAGGTACGCCGCAAGGCGGTGTCCTCTCTCCTCTACTCTGGAACCTAGTCGTAAATGAACTACTAATGATTCTAGAAAGGGAGGGATACAGTGTGATTGCCTATGCGGACGATGTTGCGATAGCTATATCTGGTACGCATCCTAACACTCTGAAGGAACTCCTACAAAATGCTTTAAACAAGCTTACTACCTGCTTAATCATGGGTGGAGCTCTCCGCTCAACTCCTTATGCTGCACTTGATGTTCTGTTTCATCTCCTACCGCTAGATATCTTTAGCAAACAATCGGCCGCTGGCACAGCCATTCAGCTTAAAGCCTCCTCGCAGTGGATCAATAACGATGTTGGCCACTCCACTATACTGAACTCGTTCAGATCTCTACCTAGTAACGTCGATTACACCACCCCTCATCCAAAATTTGATAAAAACTTTCAAGTGTCCATCTGGTCTACCTGGGATAGCAAATCTAACATCGGTATACACCTAGCTACTTATTAACTTATACTAAAACATGATACCATAAAAAAAGCTAACCATGGATGGACCAGTGGACCAGCACCCCAACTTGCCAGTCTACGAAACCATTGTTTGATGCTAAACGCTCAAAACAACTAATTTCTATTGGTAGATTGCATATTAGCTCCATTATAGGTGTCCTTACTGGACACTGCCTAATAGGAAGACATGCTTTCCGTCTTGGAGTTCCTGCAATTGATGTTTGCAAAAGCTGCATGGATGAAGAAGAAGAGGAATCAGTTTCTCACCTTCTGTGTTCTTGTCCTGCCCTAGCACAAAGCCGTAGACTCCACTTGGGAGACTTCTACTTTAACGATCCTAGTGATCTAAGTAATTCCTACATTCACTGTCTCAAACTCATTATTGTTAGCTCAAAATGGTTTATCGAGTAAGGGTGATTTTTGAAATCCTGTTGTATCACAACGGACCACATATTGGTCTAAGTGTGTTGGCTTTTCCGGTCAGCAGCCACCTTAACCTAACCTAACCTTAACCTCCAGATATCGAGCGATTGCACTTTTAACCTTACTTTTCAAGGTCATTGAAACGCTGATCAATTTTTAGCTTAAGAAATATCTTGAGAAACGAAAACTTTTTAATGACCACCAGTATGGCTTTCTTAGCAATAGGTCCACTGGTGATTTGATGATATATCTCACCGAATAGTATCTTAGAACAAATCTAAATATCGTTTTGGAGAAAGTTAAATTATTTCACTTGATATGCGAAAGGTTAGGTTAAAGTGGCTGCTGACCGGAAAAGGACAGCACACTTAGACCAATATTTGGTCCGTTGTGATACCACAAGGATTTCAAAAATCCCCCTTACTCGTTAAACCATTTTGAGCTAATAATGAAGCGTTTGAGACAGTGAATGTCGGAATTATTTAGATCACTAGGATCGTTATAGTAGTAGTCTCCCAAGTGGAGTCTACGTCTTTGCGCTAGGGCAGGACAAGAGCATAGAAGGTGGGGAATTGACTCCTCTTCTTCTTCATCCATGCAGCTTCTGCAAAAGTCATTTGCAGGAACTCCAAGTCGAGAAGCATGTCTTCCTATTAGGCAGTGCCCAGTAAGGACACCTATAATGGAGCTAATATGCAATCTACCAATAGAAATTAGTTGTTTTGAGCGTTTGGCATCAAACAATGGCCAAATCAGTTTAGTAGACCGGCAAGTTGGGGTGCTGGTCCACCTGTGGTTGGCTTTCTTTATGGTATCTTGCTTTAGCATAAGTTTACAAGTAGCTAGGGGTATACCGATGTTAGATTTGCTATCCAACAAAGGTAATATTGTTCCGTTTTTTGCAAGTTCGTCAGCTTTACAATTTCCTGGAATGTCTCTATGCCCCGGCACCCATGTAAGGTGAATGTTAAACTGTTTTGACATCTCCACCAGAGATGATCGACAATTTTGGGCTGTTTGTGAGTTAATGGAGACAGAGTCCAGTGACTTTAAGGCAGCTTGACTGTCTGAGAAGATACGTATATCGGTTGTCGATATAACGTTTTCTTTTAGCCAAGAGAGGACTTCTTTTATTGCTAAAAGCTCTGCCTGGAACACGCTACAGTGATTGGGAAGACGAAAAGATAGACAAAGATTTAATTTTTCGGAGTATACGCCTCCACCGACCCCGTCATCGGTTTTAGATCCATCTGTATAGAAATGAATTGCTTCGTCTATCAAAAACGACTCATTTTCCCATGAAGACCTGGAAGGGATGGATACTTGAAAATTTTTATCAAATTTTGGATGAGGGGTGGTGTAATCGACGTTACTAGGTAGACTACTGAACGAGTTCAGTATAGTAGAGTGACCAATATCATTATTGATCCACTGCGAGGAGGCTTTAAGTCGAATGGCTATGTTAGCGGCCGATTGTTTGCTAAAAATATCTAGCGGTATGAGATGAAAAAGAACATCAAGTGCAGCAGAAGGAGTTGAGCGGAGAGTTCCACCCATAATTAAACAGGCTGTTCGTTGGACTTTGCTGAGCTTATCGCGGTTAGTTGCTGTTTCCAGCGCAGTCCACCATACTGTCACTCCATATGTAAGTATCGGTCTAATGACTGAGATGTATAGCCAGTGTGTTATATGAGTTTGTAGACCCCATTTATTACTTACGGCTTTTTTGCAAGAGAAAAGAGCTATGTTTGCTTTGTTGACTCTCTCTTGGATATTGGGCTTCCAGCTTAATTTCTTGTCCAAAATAAGACCCAGATATTTTGCTTTGTCTGAGAATTTAAGCGGTATACCTTTGATGAGGGGAGGGTCTATGTGTGGGATTTTATATTTCCTGGTAAATAGGACAAGTTCAGTTTTGTGGGGGTTGACACCGAGTCCACATTGATCTGCCCAGTTAGTAAGCTTGTTTAGAGCATTTTGTAGGAGTTCCTTCAGAGTATTAGGATGCTTACCAGATATCGCTATCGCAACATCGTCCGCATAGGCAATCACCCTGTGACCTGACCCTGATCAGGATCAGTGCTATTAACGTAAGGAGAGCTGTCTGGAAAATGTACATCCAGGAGCAGATTGAGCTATTCTTCGCTTGAGTTTGTCCAGGAACCGTCATTGTTTTTTAGGCAACTTGGCATTACTGGATTTTTAGAGAGGATTTTTCTTAACCTTGATGCCTCTGAGTTGCCTTCTATATTGTTACAGAAAGTTCTCCAGGACATACGCTTGGTTTTCCTCAGTTCTTTTTTATATAACTTGAGGGAGTCTTTATATGAATCCCAATCAGAAGCTTCTCTGGAGGTTTTCGCTCTATTAAAGAGTTTCCTGCATTCTTTTCTTAGTGGATCCAGCCCCGAGTACCACCAGTGTGGTTTCTTTTTACCTCTTATTTGTATAAGAGGGCAGGCAGTTTCCAGAGATTTGTTGAGGGCTGCTGTGAGGTCATTGACTTTAATATCAAGATCCTCAGTGTTGTAGGGTATGCTATATAACTCAGGCCTGATTGACCTTAATAGAGTTGCCCTATATAGAAGCCAATCTGTTTTCCGATGGTTACGGAAGGAAGGTTGGCTAGGAGGTTCGTCCATTTTTTCGAATTGTATGTATCTATGATCAGAGAAAGAATGATCATTTGATACTTTCCAATTCGAGATAGTATGATAAATTTTATCTGAGACAAGAGTTATGTCAAGTACTTCCTGTCTGTTTTTAGTAACAAATGTGGGTTCATTTCCAACGTTACATATTGTTAGGTTAGTGTTCAAAATATAATCGAAAAGAGACTCACCTCTGTCGTTTATATTCGTGCTACCCCACACTGTATGATGGGCGTTAGCATCACTTCCAATAATGAGGTCAGTCTTCTGCCTATCTGCATCAGTGATAAGCCTCCTCAGAGTGTCTCCTGGGAGAGGGCCAAGGTGGTCATGGCCTAGATATGCCGACGCCAGCCAGAAAGTTCCTTTGGCTGTTTCCAGTCTTGCGACGGTTACATCTCGATCACTGAAATTAGGTAGTAAAAATACATTTAGGCTACTTTTAACTAGTATGCAAGATCTGGGTTCACCTTTATCTAATGCATACAGCAAGTAGTAGTTTGGAGTCCTTAGTCCCCGAACGATGGATTTCACAATCCAGGGTTCTTGGATTAGGACGATGTCTTCTCCGCTGCTGGATAGACGAAGAAGCAGGGAGGCCGAGGCCTTGATAGAGTGTTGGAGATTAATCTGAAGAAATCGCAGCATCTTTGCTACAACCCTCCCGATCAACCTCCAACACAGTGACGTTGGAGTCTTCCGATTCCGAGGTTGAGCCCAGAAGAGCGTCCTCACTCAGAAGATCTTCATTGTTGTGGTCATCGATCTCCATGTCGCTGACTGTTTTTATTGTCTCCACTGTTGCCGAAGATGACCTGGATGCCTCTTCCTCTTCCAGTGATGGGAAGGTGATAGATGCACCAGGGTCTGCAGCAGCAGTTTCGACTACGTTGGAGGAAGTGGATGCACCAGTAACATCCTCGTCCTTTTTATACACCTTCAGTGTGATGGTCTCAAACCCAAACCTAATCACACCTTTGGTCTGCGCCAGAGGAGCAAGGGACTCCTTATTTAGTACAATAATTGCACCTCTGTAGAGTCCCTTTTTCTCCTCCAGTTTCGCAACTTTCCAGTTGTGAGTAGGAAGGGATGGGTTCGATAGCCGGATCATCTGGAGTATTACATCCATGCTGGAGAGTTCGGCTGTAACCATGGCGCGAGCTCTTGGTCTGCACGGGATTTTCTCCTTAGCAACAACCTCGAGCTTAGCACCAGGCCAGACTTCCCCTAACCGGCTAACGGCCAACGATAGAAGATCACACGATCTCTGATCGTCACAAACCATGAGCTTAACATGTCCTTGATGCCAGCCTCCATCGTTTGTGATTGGAGGTGGTCCAGGGTTCTCCATCATGATACTCATGAAGCTCAACTGGAGCTTCCCCTTGACCACCTGCCAATTTTCCGCAGAGATCGTGCCATCGACGTCGTTCCCGTCAATGATCGCGACCACGATTTTGTTTTTAAACACATCTTATTCCCTCCACAGGGATGTGATGGAGCGCTGATGTTGTGCACTTTGGGGCGTTTGGGTACTGAAATTGTGCCCTCCATAGACCTTTGACGCTTCGACGTGGAGTCTCCGCTGGCCTGGACGCTATTATTAGCTAAAAAGCTTTTAGCCCACTTGATTTTTGCATCATGCTGAGAGTTCCCCCCGGCGCCAGGTTGTTCACCAAACACCCTGAGTATTCTCTTAGCATTGCGAATGTCCTTGTAGAGTGTCCTAGAAGGGTTGGGCTTACGTCCGCTCCCCCTAGGGCCTTCTTTAGGATTTGTGGAGTTGTTAGAGGTGGAGGGACCATGCTTCACAGTCCTACCACCGCTGGAATGAGGCAAAGAAGTTCGGGGAGGTTTACTCTCCTTAGTGGTAGCAGGACCATGCTTCACAATCTTACTACCACTGAACCGCGGTGTCGAAGTTTGGAGAGGTTTACTCTCTGAAGTAGTAATAGAAGGGCCATGCTTCACAGCCCCCCTGTTACTGGAAGGAGGTATTTCTACCATTTTACTCCTGCTTTTGCTTTCGGCAATAGGACTGTGAGAATCCACAGTACTACTACTTCCAGCGCAAGCCGGAGAAACAGCAGACGGCTTTTCAGTCGCACTGCTGGCCTGTCTCAAAGACCAGGACTTTCCACCATCTTTTGTATTTAAAATGCGAAATGCGAATGATATGCGAAAAGTATTTGATAAATTTTGGCATCAAGCAAAATTGCTTGCATTCGGTTGCAAGCAATCTCATCGTCGAACTTTCAAACCGTTCATTACAATTAGTACAAGATTGATTTAAATCTGATACTCACAAAATAAATGCTGGTGTTCCACAGGGCTGCGCTTTGTTTCCTAGCCTCTTTCTCATTGTCATTTATGAACTTCTGTCTGAAACTTCTAATTCATTAAATTGTCTTCTGAAAATAGTACTCCCAGCTTTTTATATTCGTTCAAACATTCACATCCCTATCCTTTGGATGTGGAACTTCAACTGCAGGAAAGTATTGTGCAAAGGGCAATAAGACACCTTGTAGAGTTTAATGCTTCGAAAATTCAATGCTATCTCTTACCGTTAAACCGGAACCTATCAACTGTCCAGTTGTGATAATTTTATGAAGAAAAACACAAACTTTCAGTCCTCGGTATGTGTGTTTACAAAACACCTTCTGTGAAATGAGCACATAAGTGATATCCCTAAATATGCCGCAGTGTCTAGATCTCCTTTATTGGTGCAAGAAATTTGTCTCCTCTTCTGATCTGGCTATTATATAGTATAATACTTATATTCAGTCAAAAATAAAAATAACTCCAATATCTGGACTAGTGATCGTGCAATGGTATTCAGAGAAACATCTTTAAAGTGATTGGAGACATTCACATCATTAAAACCCTTACGTATCTTGAACAACATCGTAATGTTTCTTGTCTCGCTTTATTATATAATTTTTTTTAATAGTTAGTGCTCTAGCGAAATAGTCAGTTGCATTCCTTTTCTTAAGCTATTCAATCGTGACACTCGCGCTTTTAGAAGTGCTCATCAAGTTAACTTCAAGTTGAAATTTTGACGTATTGTTAAATACAGAGATTCTATCTTTAGCCGCACTCTACGAATGTGGAATGTTCTACCCTGCTCAAGTTTTTCCTCTTTTTATGATATACAAAAATACAAGTCTAAAATTCATCGGTATGCCTCCTTCTTAAATCTCTCCTATTTCCCTAATGTTTGCTCTATGTTCTATAACATAAGGGTATTCATATCCCGTGATTGTGTATCCTGAAAGTAAAATAAATGCCCGTTAACGATTTGCTCTAATTTTTCAAGAAAAATAAAATCATCCGTTTGGCATATGTTTAGACTTTAAGCTGACATCAATACATGGACTTTGTGTAAGATATTAGGGGGATCTACTCCATCACAACTTTCTCGTTTTTGTGTATCCTTTATTTTTTAAGCCAATATCTTACTTAATCCCGCATGAATTTCCAACAGATTATCTCGTTTTCTTTCAAACAATTTGTTATCCTCCTCCAGCGACACCATCGAACACATAGACACCAAAGCAGATGTCTTTGACACAAAAAGTATCTATGTAGGGGGAGATATACCATAAACCAAAATTGGCTGGTAGCTACATATGTATGACAGAAACACATATTATAGCATCTTCTGACTTTACTTTAATGTTCAATTAAACAGGAAAAATAATACCCATCAATGGAGACAGGAAACAATAAAACTCACACAAAGCACATATGGCGCGTTTTATCAAAAGCATTGCTCAATTATTATTTTTTTTTTATTATTATTCCTGAATGTGTTGCTAGAAGAGGAGAATTAATGAAAGCTTTAAGCCCTTTGTGTGTTTTAAGTACGAAAGAGAAATATAATTATTATGAGCAGTAGTGGCGATAGAGTAAGGGGCAAGAGAATTCATAATACCCTTCGCTTTGTTGTGCCCACCAATGTTTGCTAGAAGTAAAGTATAGAAATTAAGAGGTACACCTCATTTGTACCTTGTCATTTTTAAACTAAAATAATTTTAAAGCTTGTATAACATTTAATCTTAAGTCTTAAAATTTTTACTTTTGTACTGTTTTATTGCAACTCTAGAACAAAACGATAGTCTTTTGATCAGGGAGCTTAAAGAACTGGACACGTTAGAGGAAGTGCAAAATTAAAATTTTCGAGAGATGAGCGCTCGCTAAGTTAAAGTAATGTCAAATACGCCGAAAAGTGGGAGTCAAAAGATATTTTAAATTCTTCAGCTAAGGACATCTGCGGACTTCCTGTCATGGAGTAGATAGAAAAAGGAAAAGATAATGCTTTAACTACGGAGAAAAGTACAGTACCGTATTTCGTTTAACGTGGACACATGCCAGTTACTCGTAAAGATTAATTCCACGCTGACCTACTCACACTAATGAAGTCAGACCATCGCCCTGAAATAGCATCACACCACTTAGTAGCAGTTCTGCGAACATATCAACGCATAGTTTTGTTTACGGTTCCTTTCGTAAATAAAAAAGAGGCTGGGTGCGACCCACACTGATAACTTCCCATTGTGGTAAGAAAACCTTGAGTAGAATTTTACATCTTTTTCATGGACAAAAAGATAAAAACATATTGTGACGTTTTCTTCAATTTTGAATGGAATTTGAATATGTGGGACTTGGGTACAACTGAACAACCTTATTCATATACGTTTGTACAGTACATACATTCTTCTAAAAACTAAGTTGATAATAAAATTATAAAATTATGTATTATATTATAGAAATTACTTTATTATTTCGGTTCCAAACATTTTAATTGAAAAAAATTTGAAAACGAGATATTCAAATATAAAAGATATGGTTTGGTTATTGATGGAAGGGTACTTACAAAATATATCCGCTCTAAAACTAAATATATGTCAAATATAAACCATTTGTTAGAAATTGTATTATGTATAAAATTAAATAATGGCAAAGTCAATATCATTGCTCGTTCTCAAGATATTCTAGTCGAAAAACAAATATTACCACTTTTTAGTAGATTTTTTTTTATATTTGTGTTAAAACTGTCAATTCGACACTTGTCAAAATTTAACCATATGTTAATAATTGTATTATGTCGATACCTTCCCGTAAGAATGTACTAAGCGACACTTTTTTCGAAAATGACTTTTTGATGAGGAAATATACTATATGTTAAGGGCCACGTTTTGGCCTGGGTTTCTCAACTGCCATGTTTTCTCATTAAAATAATGTTGCCCCCTGAAATTTGTATTATCCGCCAAAAAAATTATGCTAAGTGACATTAATAAAGATCTCATTATCTTGAGCAAGAAAAATCTTTGTTAGATGTCACTTAGTTTAACCAAAATTGTCTCTTAGCACACTATGATTCAACTAGAACTTTTTTCGTTTCCTGAACAATTTTAGAAATGTCGCCTAGTATACATTCTTACGGGGAGGTATCGATGTATAAAACAACATACTTTAGAAGGCACTATCGGTGTTCATTCCCAAGAAATTCGACTTGAAATACAATTTCAACTAGTTTTCACTAGGATTTTTAATAGTTTTTTTATTAAAAAAAAAAACTATTATTGCAATATTTGTCAACATTTTACCAATTGTACAAAATTATACTTTGTATAAAATAAACTAAATTAGAAGTCAATATCACTACTAGTTCTCGAGAAATTTGAGTAGATAAGCAATTTTTACCAATTTTCAATAGAATTTTATATAGTTTTTTATTTTTTGTAAAAAAACTGTAAACTGAATATTTTTGAAATTTTCACCAGTTGTCAAACACATTATTTTTCGTAAAATAAAATTATTTTGAGTTTCAAATTGTTTTCCGTTCTTAGAATATCTGGGTTATGAAATTTTTTTTTTCAGTTTTTTTTATTTAAAAAAATAACGGTATGTTCATTTTTTTCCAAATTCATACCAAATCTGTATGACCTTAAAATAAATATACTAAATTTTATTTGAAATCAATAGCATTCTTTTTTCGTGAGATATTTGAAACTAACCAAAATTTTGACTTTTTTTTTAAACCGTTATAGTGAAAAAACTCCTCACTGAATTTTAATAAACGCCCTTTCAGCCTCTTTCGAAGTTATTATCTATTAAACAAAATTTATTTGAAGTCGATATCTTTACTCGTTCTTGAGATATCGATGTCGAAAAATGGTACGAGAACGTACGGACGTACGAACGTACGAACGTACGAACGTACGAACGTACGAACGTACGAACGTACGAACGTACGAACGTACGAACGTACGAACGTACGTACACACACACACACAGACATCTCTCTAAAAATGATTGATATAGCCTCTAGGGACCTTGAAACGTCGAGAAATGTCAAAAATTCCAATTTGACAAATCGGACCGATTACAATAACTCCCTATGGGAAGTTAAAAATAATATATATTGTATTCTCTTGTGAGAATACCACCATTAAATAAAACACTAGCGATTGTTTTTTAATAATATAAATTTATTAAGAGCTTCAGATCCCTTACCACTGGTGGGGGGAAATCTTCAGCTATACGTTGGAATTACTAATTAGAACTGATCTTTTCAGTGATCGAAGAAACCCTTTTATACTTTATATTTGTCTACTCAGCAGTATGATTGAAGATCATATGCTGCTCTTTGTTTAATAAAATTGCTGATATGCAGTTTATGTTTATAATATCGGATTTCATCATTCGCTATGAGATGAAATCATAAATTATGAATTATTGTGTGAGCTACATTTGGTATATGGAAAGATACTTTGTATCTTTCTTCATTATCATAGGGTGTTTAATATTATTATAAAATTATGTGAGGGTGTTCTGATAATGTAACCCCTCCCTCCTTAAGTTTGATGCTCTCCTGAGTATCTATAATTCTATTTTCAATTTTAATTTTTTGGGTTTCTTTACGCTTACAATATAATAATAATATTGCAATTACAACAATTATGATTGTTATACTTGTATATGATATAATATGTTTTACATTGTTCTGATATTTTAATTCTTGTAATTCTTTTAAATTTTCGATTTGATTTATATGTATATTTTCTAAAGTAACATTTATTTTTGTGAAGTTTAGTGTATTATATAATGGAATTACAATATTTTGCTTGAAAGTTTCTTTTTGATTTGAATACAAAGTTGCATTTATTTTGATATTGCAATCTTTAAAATGTATTAGGTTATTTTTAGTAATTTTATATTCAATATTATTACAATAGTCATTTAGACTTGTTTCTACTAAATTTTTTGTTAATATAAGGCCATCTTCTATTTCTATTAATTCTTGATCTTTATTAGATCTAATCTTACAATTTTCGTATTTTGTTTCATATAAATTTTGTATACATATTGGACTTTTTCTTAAATGTTTAACATATTTAATTGCATTATTTTCATACAATGTTTTGTTATAAATTATATAATTATACTTTGATATTTCGATTTCTAGTCCTTGTTCATTTGGAACAGGTAAAATAATTATGGTTTCATATTTATATGTAAATACTGGTATTTTTAAAATAAAAACTAAATTGTTATTTCTAGTTACTAAACTACTTTCTATATGTTCTAGTTTTTGTACGGATATATTAAATCTTTTATTTTCTTCTTTTGTAAGAATATTTCTTCCTAGAATTCCTAATCTTGAAAAGACTATATTGTCTTGTAATTTCTCAACTTCATTGTTTAACAACATTATATCGGTATTTATTTGTAAAGATAATATACTTTTAGCTAAATTTTCTTGTTTTACTTCTGTTGAATTAATAAAATTTCTAAGCACGTATTGATGTTTGTTTATTCTGTCTGCCATAGTTTCTAACTCTGTTTGGAATTGTGTATTAATCCCTATCTGTTTGTTTAATTCTGTTATAGCATTTTTATTGTTTTCTTCTATTATTTTCAAATGATTCTCAATTTCTAATCTTTCATCATTATCCATAACTCCAAAAAGAAAATGGAGTGCACTACCTCCTATGTTTATTATTCCTCTCTTTTGTCTAGAATAAGGAAGTATACTATGTAATTTTGATTTTGTATCTCCTAATGCTTCTGTCATTAGTCTTTTTAATCTTAAGTCATTAAAATTATTATAGCCTGTTTCTATAGAAAATTCAATTTGTTTAATTATTTCGTTATAAGTTTCTAAATTAATAATGTGAAGTATTTTGTCATATCTTTCAATCAATTCAATTGGCTCTTGTTTGATTATAATATATCCTGCTTGGTTACGAATTTCTTGTAATAAGAACTCTGATTTTACCATGGTTATGATGAAGAATAAATAAATATTTATGGCTTTCATATTGCCTGTAAAGAGATTAAATTATTTATCGCTATTTTGATATTTATATTTTCTTTTGAAAAAGCTTTTATGTATTTTTTTCTGATTAGCATAATATTTGTTATTTATTTTTTCTACTTTTGTTTTCTTATATTTTGCAGCTATCTTCTTTGCTGTTCTAACTACGTCTGCTTTTACGTATAAATCTTTATTTAAATCTGGTTCAACAAAATCTATTTTATTTTTATTTCTTTTATTAATATTATCTTCTTTAACTTTATGAATCTTTCGTCCTATTTCTTCTAACTCTTCTACCTTAATTTTGTTTTGAATAAAATCTATAGGCTTTCTTAATGTCGTTGAATGGATTGTACAGTTATATATACTAACTGCTTTTATTACTTTCTCTTTTAAATTTAATACGTTCTTTTTCTTTTCTTGTACATTGTATATTCTTATATGTTCATTGAGTGTACCATGCACTCTTTCTACATCTGAGTTTCCTGTCTTATGATTTGGAGTTACAAGTTTTATCTTAATTCCTTCTTCGTTACAATATTCTTTAAATGCTAGGCTATTAAATTCATTGTCGCATACGATTTCTTCAGGTTTGCCTAGTATAGAGTTTCTAAGTTTAAGTTGCTCAATTATTTTGTGAGCGTTTCTACTAGCTATGGGAAAAGCTGTCAAATGTTTAGTAAATTTGTCAATAATTGTCAAAAAGTAAATATCTTTACTTGGAATATATATATCCATGTGTATAAGCTCATTTGGCTTAAGTGTAGTTTTACTTATTTCAAATTTTATTTTCTCTGGATTTCTATCATGTTTCGCTGTTTGACATACAGTACAATTGTTTATGTATCTTCTTATTAATTCCCTTAATTTTGGAAAATAGAATTCATTTTTAATTTCAAGATATGTTTCTTGTATTCCTCGGTGATTATATTGTTCATGAATCTTTTCAATGAGATTCAACGCATCATTTGTATTACTTAAATCTTTTAAAAGCGTAATGCATCTTAGTAATATCAGTTTACTTTGATTGCTGTAAAGCTCAACATATTTTTCCTGAATTTTGCAAAATAAATTATCACTTGGACAATATAATGCCACTTTTCCATGATCGGGTAAAAATTCCCTTAATGCTTCAGTAAAGTAATCGCCTACATCTTTTGATTTAATAGTTAGTCTTCTTACACCTTGGTATATACATTTTATATTTTTATTTTCATCTTCTGACTCTATAACTTCTATTTGATGCTTAAACATATTTGTAGGTAATTCTGAAATTCCTATATGATCATTTCTTTCTTCTATACCACTATGATTTGTGGCTAACGATGTATCTTTATTTGCATTGATTGCATTGATTTCAAGTCGACTAAGGTAATCTGCTACACGATTTTCTTTTCCTTTTAAATATTCGATATCAAAGTCATATTCATTTAAACTTATTTTCCATCTCTGGAGTTTTGAATTTGGTTCTTTTAGGTTACTTAACCAAATTAAAGGTCTGTGATCGGTTCGTATTTTAAATTTGCGACCGTAGAGATATGATCGAAAATATTTTACTGACCATACAATACTTAATAATTCCTTCTCAATAGTGCTATATCTACGTTCATGTTCGTTAAGGGTTCGAGATGCATAGCATAATGGATGATTTGATTGTGAAAGGACAGACCCAATTGCATAATTTGATGCATCTGTTGTTAACACGAATTCTTTAGTGTAATCAGGATATTTTAAAACAGGGTCACTAGATATGAGTAATTTCAGTTCTTCAAAAGCCGTAATATAATCTGGGTCTTTAATATTTATCTTTGTTCCTTTTTTCAGGTATTTTGTCATAGGCACTGCTACCTTTGAATAATCTCTTATAAATTTCCTATAATAACCTGTTAGTCCTAAAAACGATTTTATTTGTTTAGTTGTGCATGGAATGGGTATTTTTTCGATAGCTTTTATTTTATCTGGATTTGGCTTTATTCCATTTGTAGTAATAACATGACCTAAGTATTCTGTTTCTTTGCTAAAAAATTTGCATTTATCTATTTGTATTTTTAAATTATTTTCCTTGAGTTTCTGAAATACTTTATTTATTGAAGAAATATGTTCTTCTAATGATGTGCTAAATATAAGGATGTCGTCTAAATAGACAACACATATTTTTCCTACGAGTCCTTCTAATACGTGATTTATCATTCGCTGAAAAGTAGCGGGGGCATTTTTTAATCCGAATGGCATCCGATTAAATTCGTAATGATTATTAGCTGTTGAAAAAGCAGTTTTATGCCTGTCTTCAGGGTTCACCAATATCTGATGAAAGCCTTTCGCTAAGTCAAGAGTAGTAAAATATTGGGCTCTCCCCAATTTACTGAATATTTCGTCAATATTTGGAATAGGAAACTTGTCTTCCACGGTTATTTCGTTAAGTTTTCTATAATCTATGACAATACGCCATTTCTTGATTCCTGAACTATCTATCTTTTTGGGTACAACCCAGATAGGTGCATTATATGGGCTACTACTTTCTTTTATTATACCTTGATCTAACATTTCAATTATTTGGTTTTCTACTTCATTTTTGTGTATTTCTGGGTATCTATACAATCGTGTATATATTGGTTTATTATTTTTCGTTTCAATTTTATGAGTAACTTCTTTAACATTAGTTAAAATATCTCCTTCCTTATAAAATAATTTCTTATTATTCTTGAGTATTTGAATTAGTGCTTTCTTTTCTTCCGCGTTCATATAAGGTTTAATTAATTTATTTATTAAATTTTCATTTTCATCAATTCTACATAAGTTTATTTGTGTATTTGATAACTCTAGAATATAATTTTCTAGAGGATAATCATCCTTGGGTTTTGATAGTAATGGTATTTCTATATTATTAATTTTCACAGTATGAGTATAGTATGATAATTCGGCTTGTAATGGTATAAGTATATTGTTTCCTAAAATTCCGTCGAATGTACTATTCGTAATTGGAGTAATTAAAAATTCCATGGTCGATTCTTTTTTATTAAATTCACTTGGTAATGGCAAAATTATTTTTGTACGTATTAAATTTTCTCTAAATAGTGTTTTAATGGTATGTGGTTTATCTAGTTTAGTTTCAAAATGTTTTGGAAATATATTTTCTTTCAAAATAGAAGTTGCAGCTCCTGTGTCTACTAATAATTTAAGCTTTTTATTTAAAATATGGACATCTATGCAGGGTAATGGTCTGCTGAGGCATGTATTTGAAAATTTGATGTATTTTGGGTTAAATGATCCACTTCCATTGGTTCTGGAATATTTCTTTGCCTAACAAATGTATTATGATTTTGATTGGAAAAATTACCACTTCTGTTCGGTTGCCTATAATACTGTTCGTTTTGATTTTGGTTATTATTTCTATTAAAGTGTTTACTATTGTTGTTAAAATTTCTCTTGTTATTATTCCTATAATTAGAATTTTTGAAATCATTTTTGTAATTTCTATCGTTTCTATAGTTTGGATTAAAATTATTAGGTTTATAATTATTATTAAAATTGTTATTCAAATTATTTTTGTACTCATTATTTTTAATGTTTCTATCGTTCCTATTATGAATATCTTCTTTTGTCCAATGACAAGATTCTAATTTATAGAATGCTTCGCTAAGGGTTGTTATGTTATGATTGATTATTATTGAACTTGCGTTCGGGGGTATTCTTTCACAAAATTTAGATAATAATGACGCTTCATTATTGAAAGGATTGTATTCTTCCGGTTTATTTTCAGATAAATAATATTTATTATTTAGTCTACAGAGGATTTCTGAGAATGTATTATATAGTTGAGAAATGTTTTTTGAATAAACTTTATCTGCTAGTTCTTTTAATTTTAGAAAAGATTCTTTCTCACCAAAATTCTTTACTAGAATATTTTTTATGTCTTGCCAATTATTAGGGTCGCCACTCCTTAATACTACCTCTAGGGCGAAATCTGTTATTTTTGATTTTATTTCACTCACTATAAATTCTTGTGAACCTTCGTTATACAAACTACATGAATTTATTACAAATTCTGCTTTTTTAATAAATATAATTAAATTACAATTTCTCCCATTATAGGTTGGTAAATTTTTTAATAATTTTAGGGGGTCAAGGTTGATTGAAGCCATTTTTACCTGATTTTCTAATCTTAATACTGGTTCACTGTTTTGTTGATCTGCTGCTACTGGATCTGTTGATTTGATTTCCTTTTCGTCGGGTTTTAATGCTGGTGGAATCCTATATGGATTATATTTCCTCATTTAATTATTCGATCTCGTTGGGGCTTTCGACTTGGATTATTATTTTTGCCACGTAAAGTTGTTCTTCCTTCTTTTTACACGTTGGGGCTTTCGACTTGGATAGTTCTGCCTCGTAAAGTTGTTCTTCCTTCTTTCACTTTTTCAATTTAGGTTATATACATATATTTTTGTTTAAACTTTTTCTTCTGTCCCAGTTTTGTTTTTAATTAATTCTCCATTTTAGTTGGAGTGAGCTACTAATTAGTATTTTTTCGATTTTAGTTCGAAATTCGATTTTCACTCGAATATATATTTTTTTTATTTCACTTTGTGTGTAGTATTTCTGCGGTGCTCTGCTCCCTTTTGAGTTTTAATTTCCTCTAGTTGCATTCAATATATATTATATTATTTTTTTTTTTTTTTTTTTTTCAGTCCAACATTCCCTCTATGGGATTTCGTGAAATTGTCCTTCACGGATCTGTATTCACTATGTTTTTCACTGAATATTATTAATTTATTGTCCTATACCTTTTTGGTTATATCACTTAACCGATATTTAACTATTTCAATTAGTACGGACGATTATTTTTTAAATCCCGAATAAAACTTTAATAAGTACGATTCATTGATCTTTCGAGATCCTACCGACTGCGCCAGTTTTGTTTACGGTTCCTTTCGTAAATAAAAAATAATATATATTGTATTCTCTTGTGAGAATACCACCATTAAATAAAACACTAGCGATTGTTTTTTAATAATATAAATTTATTAAGAGCTTCAGATCCCTTACCACTGGTGGGGGGAAATCTTCAGCTATACGTTGGAATTACTAATTAGAACTGATCTTTTCAGTGATCGAAGAAACCCTTTTATACTTTATATTTGTCTACTCAGCAGTATGATTGAAGATCATATGCTGCTCTTTGTTTAATAAAATTGCTGATATGCAGTTTATGTTTATAATATCGGATTTCATCATTCGCTATGAGATGAAATCATAAATTATGAATTATTGTGTAAGCATTACATTTGGTAAGTTTATGTTTATAATATCGGATTTCATCATTCGCTATGAGATGAAATCATAAATTATGAATTATTGTGTGAGCTACATTTGGTATATGGAAAGATACTTTGTATCTTTCTTCATTATCATAGGGTGTTTAATATTATTATAAAATTATGTGAGGGTGTTCTGATAATGTAACCGCATGTCCACACCCCAAGGAGCAAGATCTATCTAGCACCTCTTACATTCAAGAAAACTTGAATACCATATGCTTCCACGACGTTGGGCAACCACAGCCACCACGATCCTCCCACAAGGGGTCCTACTCCTACCTCATAGATAGTCTGAAGCAGAAGAGCCAAGCGTCTTGCGATACAAGAAACCACCTTCTGAACACTATCACCCGTGGTACCAGAATATAGCTTCTTATGAGGCTTCGCAACCGTGAAGGTGACTGCTAGATGAGCTCCACAATACTCGAGGGCTAGCAACCTCGGATGCACAAACGTGACCATCAACTAAGTAAGAAGATGACAGTCAAATGTGCGCACCCATACGCACAATGGAGAAAAGGACAATAGGAAAAACGATTGCGGAATAAGAACGGATCTAAGGCCCCTTACAATAGATATCCATCATGTGCCGTGATCTGGTAAATGTCTGGTGCTCAGAAAAGCACATGATAAAACAGAGAAGAGAATATCAAAACGAGTAGAATATTAGAACTACATATATATCTAAAGAATTAAAACAACTGAAAATCTAGGTACTGGTAAACATCAAAAAAGAGCTACTAGCTTTTTGGTAATCATCAGCGAACAATAAGAAAATAAAAAAAAAAAACAGAATGTGCCATCCAACCTCGCTTGCAACCACTGCAATGATGGATCCAGAACACCAGGAAATTCTCGATCAAAAACTAGAACACAGAAAGATGCTTCGTATGGTTGAAATGCAACTTGTAACTATTTCAGTCCAAAGAACAGGATCGATGAATTCCGTTGAAACTGGAAGATCTGGACTTCATAGGGAACATTGAAGGTGAGTTCCTGATTCCCGCTGACTTGTAAACAACAGAGTCAAAGAGAAGGAAATTCCACCAACTCACGACTCACGAGGAAGACAAATGCTCTACATGTTCGACGTGGCAAGGAGACCTGGCTGTGAAGTCACAGTTTGGTTTGTTACATAAGCGTTGGAATCTACATCCACTAAGACCAAAAACTGGAGAGTTATCAAGGACTTCTTGGACAGCGATCACAAGCAAAATATCTTAAATTTAGAATGAAATCAATGAAGTCCGAATCGGAACTAAGGACGGACTTCAAGGCGGAACGTGATAAGACTGAAAGAAGAGATCTTCTCCTTCGTGATCGAAGTAGGGATATGCTGTAATAAAAGCTGAAGCTCCAATGCAATTAAACTAAGGCCCATTTTCTTCACTACAAGTTGAACTCAACTTGAGGATTTTTATTCTCAACTTTTGATTTTGTTTTTCTTGACTCAAAGTTGACTGTTTCAACTTTCAATTTTCGATTCTCAACTCTCGAGTTGATCAACTTCTGGTTTTCTCAATTTCCGAAAAGAGTTGAAGTTGGAGTTGAAAAGTGGGATGACCGTGACTATATTTATCGCCTTCGTCTTTCAAAACCGACAGCAACGATGGTGCTAGACTTCATTAAGTATTCACTTCCTTGCAACGAGAGAAGGTAATAGTTTTAACTTAGCCATGACCTTAAAACTTAAGTCCCATTTAAATAGATCTCGTGAATAATGGCAAATCACTTAGTTATTAGTAGCGCTACGATTTTGTGCGCTCGGATCAATCTAATTGACTATTGCAGACTTCAGTGGAGTAAGCATTTCCAGCGTGCATCACATTCTGACCCGAGTGTCGAAAGCAATTGCCAATCTAGCACCGCAGTTTTTTTTTTTTTTTTTTTATAATCTACCCGCGCTCAAGGGATTATGATTACCCTTTAAATGTTTCAACACAGCGCGGGCGTGAAGTTAAGAAGAGAAAGAAGGATAGGAAAGATGTTCATTCGAAAGCCGGAAACACACGAGAAAAGCTTGAATCAGCACGGAACTTTTTCGCTAATCAAAGTTTACTAGGACAATTGGTGCAATGTCTGGTGTTTTTTTTTTTTTTTTTTTTTTAACTTATCGCAATCGACAATGATCTAATATGCACACCCAGGCGCGACATAGCCAGGATCACAGCAATATGCACCGGGAACTTGAAATGAGGCTAGTTCAGGCCACAGGGGCAACTTTAATGCTGTATTTAAGGACGATGGCATGCTTGTCTCGGCTCAGCTAAGCTCGTCGGACGGGGGGAGTTCTTGTCCTTATCAAGACACTTTTAGCTCAATTTCGTATTTATCATGCCAAAATTTTAAGTTAAAGAGAAAAAAAAAAAGGTAAAGGAAGCTACTTAACTATGTCGGACGGACACGGACTGGACGATTAGAAGAAAGCTGAAGAAGAAAAATAACACACTCACTTGCCTATGCCATTACCCTGGTGAAAGAATGGAAAAAGTACGGTAAATCGTCTTTGAATTTAAGATAAAAAACTATTCTATTCCTAAAACTATATTTTTTTTTACCTATTATAAAGGAAAAAATCTAACCCCCCCTTATACTATAACTACAACTAAAACCTTAAATCTAATCTACTCTATCTCATCAATAGATTTTACCTTCATTCCATTGTCTCACCAAGATAATGGTTCGCTAGGAGCTATTAGGTTGGCCTGATGTTGTTGGCGAAGCTTGGCCATCCCACCCATGTCACAGACATATCCTTTGCTATCTCCTTTGGCCTAAGATTGTGGAAGATAGCCCCTAAATTGCTTTCCAGCTATATAGTCCTACCGTTGGTTCGTCATGTACCTATATTTAGACACGTACTTTGCCTTATAGACGGCTTGACGCGGTTCTCCACACACCAATTGCTTTAGATTTAGCAAACCATCATTAAAATATCACTGCTACAAATTTATTCCAACTTCAGTAAAACAAATAAAAAAAAGTTATTTGATTATCTTCCTTCAAAACAATATAAATGTTTAATTTTTGTAAATTCAAAGGAAAAGGTCTACATTATATATACAAAAATACAAAATTGGCAAAAAATGTTTCTCAATTCCATGAGATAAAAAAAATTATGACAAAAAAGCAAAAAAAATCTGTCCTTAAACGTATATGTTATATGTTGATTTTGGTTGGGGTATTCTTTGCTCATCCCAATGAATTCATGTTCTTATATATTTGGTACTCACGTTTTTAACCGTCCCTCGAAGTCCTGCCGGCAGCACAGATCAGGAACGTTATCGTTGCTTAAATTTCACTTAAAATTTTTTTTGAGCGCGTAGAAATAGCTATTCATTTAAGCACAGATATTTGAGATTTACATTTAAACTTCCAATTTACTATAGCAAATTAAAAAAAACTAAATTTACTTTGAAATAAAGATAAATAAAAATTGAAATAATTATTGATAAAAAAAACTTTAAAAGTATCTAATTCACTATTTTTGCTCTTTGTTCTTTGTTCTTTGTTCTTTCTTTCTTGTTCTTCTTTGTTCACTTCGTTATTCCTTTCACTTTAGTTTTTTTTTTCTATATGTTTGTGGACTGCTTCTGGAACTTTCTTAACACTTCTTCTTTCCTTCCTACGATCCTGATTCTTCAATTGTATATTGCTACAGAATTCCTTACTACAAATAATTCTTCTTCTTGAAGGTGCTAGAGACAGGGCTCCTGTATCCTTATACAAGCAGAGGCACCTATTGCGTCTATTCTGATTTGTAAAGCCTCAGAATCACGAATATGTACCTAAGCCAGGAAAGTAAAAAAAAATTCCCAAATTAGGCTACTATTGTCTGCGTCTGCGTCTGTTAAAACTACATACCTCTGCGCTTTTTTAGAAAATTTGATATATTATAAGATATAAATGGGGCTTCTGAATATTTCATCCACTGTGTATTCACTGATTTTTTTTTTTTCAATTTGATTTTCAAATTAAAATTCTCTTTAAGTTTAAGCTGTTAAATTTTGCTTAATTTCACACTTTTTTCAAACTTGAATTTAAATTTGAATATAAATTCGATAAAATTTCTCAGAAAGAATTACTTTAATCGGCAAGAAAATCACAACTTAATTGATTAGCTTTTCTTTTCTTTTGTTCACCAAGACCCTTATTACATAACTAAACTTCTTTGTTTTAATAAATATATAGATCTATAACTGCTAGATAGTTGGATCCTACCCATCAGTTATCAAATCAAACACCTGTCCTCTTTACTCTCATATATGCAGCGTAGTTAATATTACTAACTAACATAATTTACTAACATTGTACTATTAAATTTTTTGCTACCTTACATCTAATATCACAGTATCTATATTGCAGAATCTTATCCTAATTACTTTTTGTTAGTTTACTAAATTATTATTTGCTATTACTTTTTCTAATATTGTTTTCAAAGTGTAACCGACACTAAATTCCTTCTTTCCTTTTGAATTTTTAACTTTCTATAATCATCTATTACAATGATTATAGATGGTTCATCGGTAATACATGATAGTTTTAATTCGCCGTAAAAAAAAATGGCCGTCGCAAAGTGGATTTATATGTTTTAACTCCTTTAAGAGTGAGACCAAGCTATACGGCTCGTTATGTCAAAATTAATTTGTATAAAAAAATGTGTTTTTGCAGTCGAACGTGGCGGACAGTTGACTCTTAATGGTAAGTATTTTATTTTTCTTTATTTATAGCTATAAAAATAATTATTTTATTTTATCTTTGTTTTTAAAATTTTCAGATACCACTGACGAATGACTATGGGGTATAACAAGGTAAGTACCACTTTTATAAACATCATTTTAAAGATGTAAACATTGGTAGAAATCTGGGCCTTTGCTGAAATGGTCGAGGCCGAGGTGGCTATCCAATAATTATTACATCTGACTACTTCTACCATGAATCCACATTTATCCAATTAATTGTTTGTATCTTTCAGATATCTACATACAGCAGAACACGCCGAACAAACACAAACCGAAGAAAAGCTGCAATTGCATTTCTTGTTAAGATGTAGGTACATTGTGCAAATGTGCCTACCAAAATTATGCTAAATTGGATATGAACCCCGCACCGTTGGGATTTTTGCACCTCCGATGCTCCCTTGCGCAATATACAGGTAGAGGAGGTGTGTATGATCACCTCTTCCCTGTGGGAATTATTATGGTATTATGTTTTGATGTAGTTAGTTTTGTAGTTAGTTAGTTTTTTTGTAGTTAGTTAGTTTTTGCAAATTATGTTTCATTTAGGTATGCATATTGATTTTTTTTTTCTAAAACGCAACCGGGCCACGTTACAGGATCGACGATTATGGCTGAGTGGTCGTGAGGTCATAAGCATCGTAAAAAAAAGGGTTTAGGTTGCGCCTTATTACCTTATTTCGTCACAAACGTGTGGCAAGAGCCCCGCCCTGAACTCTCATGCCTCTATCGACACAGCTGGGCATTGTTAAAAACATTTTTGCTTGGGTTATGTACACGCTACGAATTATCGCTACTTTAGTCATAATTAACAGAAAGTGGACGTAACTAGTAATAATATCACAGATGGAAAAATTAGGTTTTATTTGTTATGGCAAAATCTTTGATTTTCAAAATCAAGAATGTTAACCTATTCTTAACCTATATTGCACATTGTTCGATAATTGTTCTTAAAAATAATAAAATAAATAAATAAAATTCTCTGTTAGGTATTAAATCTAATATAAACTCTCTCTTTGATAAATATAAGAACTAAAGCTAAACAAAATATCACAAATGCTATCACAGATTTATATTTCTATCTTAGGGCTAAAGTTTATCACAGAAATAGGTTTATCACAGGTATAGATTATCAGTATATCAGTAGTATATCACAGAAGAAAAGAATTTTACAGAGTATATCACAGATTTTTAGCTATGCAGCCGGGATTGTCAGATTCGTCAAATGATTAGGTGTGAAGATCCTTGGCATGGAAGACTCCGACTTTTTCTCCTTTGAGATTTCCAATATCGTATAAGGAGTTTCCAATTTTCTTTAAAACAATGGATTTCACAAACTTAGGGCCTAATTTTGCGTTAAAGCAATCTGCTAAGTTACTCTGTTTGAAACTTCTTCTGTAAACTAATTGTCCTACACTATACTGGATGTCTCTACTTCGTGTGTTATAAACTTTAGCTGTTTTCTGGTGTGCAAGCTTTAAATTCTCAAAAATCTTTTTCCTAATGAGCTCTAGTTTATCACTATTGTTATTTATTTTAATATTTCCATCTTTTAAAGCGTCTAATTTGCGGAGGAGTTCGTAGGATCCTCCATTTTGTATCATTTGGGAGCCGAATACCGCATAGTAAGGCTCAAAACCAATGGAGTCATGAATGACACTTCTTAAAGAAAACGCTGCATTACTAGCATGTAGATCCCAATTTCTTTGGTCATTGTCTAAATATGATCTGATCTTTGCTAGTATAGAACGATTTACTCTTTCTGATGCATTCGCTTGTGGCGAATAGAATGCAGTTCGGACGTGTTTAACACCATATCTTTTGAGAAAGCTGGAAAACAGTTCTGATATAAACTGTTTTCCATTGTCTGAGTGTACGTATTCTGGTACACCAAAAATATGGAAGACGTTCTCTTCTAAGTATCTTACTACTTCTGCTGCAGTCGCTTTCCTTATCGGTTTTAGGAAAACAAATTTACTAAAATGGTCTAGGCATATAAATATGTGGGTGTGTCCGGTTTTTGACCTAGGATAAGGTCCTAGAAAGTCTATATATAGTCTTTGAAATGGTCTCTCTGTTATAACTTGATTTCCCATTAGAGGTCGAGATATAGTGTTCAAAGGTTTACTACATTTGCAAACGTCACATGAATTAACGTGTTCTCGTACATCTATGGTCATATTTGGCCAGAAGTACCTTTGTCGCAATTTCGCTAGAGTCTTATGTATACCTCCATGTCCTGCAGTAGGCGAGTTATGAGCCGCTTGCAAGAGACTCCTATGCAACTCCTTCGGAATCCAGAGTTTCCAGGCTCTGTCTTCCTGTAGTTCGTCTCCTGTCCTTATGTTTGTCCGTTTGTATACGAATCCTTCCGAAACACATACATCAGGGAGACGGTCTTTGTTTTCGTTTACCGTTTTCTTCAGCTCCTCATATTCCTGCGAACAGAAATATGGGGAACTGAGATCAACTTCCTGCATTTCTTCGGGATTGAGCTCGTCCATGTAGATACGGGAGAGAGTATCAGGGACCACATTGAGGATACCTTTCCTATGTTCGATAGCGAAATCAAAACCTTGCAGTTTGAAACTCCATCTGGCCAAGCGTCCAGATAGATCCTTTTGAGTCATTAACCATTTTAAACTGGCATGATCTGTTATAATAGTGAACGGTAATCCCTCAATGTAGGCCCTAAACTTCTTCACTGACAGAACGGCCGCCAAGCATTCAAGTTCAGTCACTGTATAATTCCTTTGAGCGGAATTAAGTTTCTGAGACATGAATGCTATGGGCCGCTCATTCTCTTCCGCATCTTTCTGAAAAAGAACACTCCCTACGCCTGAAGTCGAAGCATCACACTGGATGTAAAAATGTTTCGAAAAGTCCGGGTTCGTCAGTATTGGAGCAGTTATTAACATGGTCTTTAGTTCATCAAAGGCTTTGATCGCTTCGTCTGTCATTGAGAATGATTTACCTTTTTTCAAACAGTCTGTCATGGGAGCTGATATTGTTGCGAAATTCGGTATGAAACGCCTATACCACCCTGTCATCCCTAGAAACCGACGGAGTTGCTTAGGAGTCCCTGGAATTGGAAAATCTTTCACTGCTGAGACTTTTTCGGGGTCAGTTCTCAGACACCCATCACCGATGAAGTAACCAAGATACTTAATCTCCTTGAAGCAGAATTTACTTTTCTCCACGTTAATCGTGAGCCCAGCATCCCGTAGACATTTAGCTACCTCTTCCAGTGTCTTAATGTGAGTTCCGAAGTCTGGAGAACAAATCAAGAGGTCATCTAGGTAGACAAAGACATTCTCTCTCATACGAGCGGGAATGACTTTGTCCATCAGCTTACACATTCTCTGAGCGGCATTGCACAGTCCAAAAGGCATAACCGTGAATTGATACAACGGCCGCCCAGGGACTGTGAAAGCTGTTTTCTCCCTTGATTTGGCCTCCAGAGGAATCTGCCAAAATGCATCCTTTAAATCAATACTTGAAATAAAGTGGGTGTTTTGAAGTCGACTAATAATGCCTTCTATGTGTGGAAGAGGATAAGCAAATTTCTTGGTAGCCGCATTCACTTTACGTGAATCCAAGCAAAGTCTGTTCTTTCCAGGTTTCCTCACCAGCACCACTGGGGAACTATAGGCACTGTTGCTTTCTTCGATTACTCCAAGAGCGAGCATTCGGTCAAGCTCCGCGTACATCAACTTCTGTACTGCAGGTGAGATAGGGTAGTGTCTTTGTTTGATGGGAATGCTTTCGTCTTCCATCTCAATGACGTGTTCTTCTAGACTTGTCTTCCCCAGTCCCAACACTGCAAACGAAGGAAAAAGCTGCTTGACTCGCTCTAATTCCTCAGTTTGTGCTGGTGAAAGTTGCCTGGTGGGATTGTGATCCTGTCCCTCCATCGGCAATGGAGTGTCAAGAGCACTGACAATGTGTGGAGCTACCTTGAAGGCTCTCCAAAAGTCGACGCCTAAATACAGCTTTTGCTGTAAGCCTGGTACGACATAAAGTTCCATTTCCTCAGTGTTCTTTCCCCATGAAACCTTTGTTTTGAATCTACCCAAAATCTGTTGATTGTTCCCGTCAGCTGTCTTAATTCCTATATTCATTTTAATAATTTCTATATTATGATTTCTTACGAAATCCATTGCACTACTCCCCAAACAACTAACTGATGCTCCACTATCTAATAGACCGAGCATCTCTTCACCTCCTATATATACTTTTGTATATGGTCTATTGTCGTCAGTATTTGTTATCACAGATGATTCTATTCTAATTTTATGAAACCTATTAATTGCACATTTTTCCCTTAATTTAAAAATTTTCTTGAAATTCCTTGACATTTTTATAGTTTGTTCTAACTCTTCTCCAAAAATTCGTTTTCTTGCTTCTTTATAATCAATAAGTCTTTGATGAAGAGTTTTCCTAGGATTCGAATTTGGTTCAATCATGTTTATCTTTTTGGTTTCATCTCTTCTTAGAACATTTACTTTTCCTGGGGATTGGGATTCCCGGGAAGTTGAGTTTTCGTCGGTAGCTGATTCCCGGACGCACTCCCGACTTGAACTTTTCCCATACACGACGCACATTTGAACGAAATGTTTCCTTGTCCACAACTAAAGCAAGTCATGGTATGGAAACTCGAAGGACAAGTCGTATTCTTAGCTCCTACATCTTTCATATTATGTTCATTCAAACCTAAATGTCTTTTTTCATTGTCTATATGTTTAGGTAGACCCAAACTTCTCTTATTATGGTTCATATTCCCTCTGCTCTGTTGAATAGCTGCGATATCATAATCTTCATCTCCTGTCTTGTATGAATCTTCTCTTATCCATTCATCTTCTTGTATATCTTGTCTACAATAGTCTACCTCACTTACATTTTTCCTAAACTTAAAATCTCTTGAAGATATATGAATTTCCGCTCGCCTACACTGTTCTCTCAATTCATGAATTGAGTTGATCGAACTACTAAAAATCAGGTTAGCTACTCTGTCTTTAATGTTAGGCATTAAAATTCCTATCAAATCCTGTTCATTTGGACGATTTCGCATTTGAAGGAATAGGGCCCTAATATCGCTGTAGAATTCGTCAAAGGTTTCATGAGGAAGTTGTCTCCTATCCATAATTTGACGCAAAATCTCGGGGTCTCTTCTTTTGTTTTTATACTGATTTAACAATTCAGCTTTTAAATCATGATAATTAAGTAATGTATCGCCAGCATTTTCTTCAAGGTACTGCCAATACCATCTTTCGGCACCTCCTGTAACTAAGTGATGAAAATTTGCAAATAAATCTTCATTACTTAAATCGCATTTACGTTGGAGAGTTTCAATCCTGAAAATAAAACTTTCTACAGGCATGGACTTTGATGACCCATCAAACTTTATTCCCCATTTATGTACGTCCACTCGTCTAGTGGAATCTCTTAAATTTGGAGGAGGAGGACCTCTATTCATCGGGGGCCTCGAATTAGGAGCTTGACCTAATGTTGTAGGGGCTGACGGATTGGGAACTAATGGCCTAGATGTGGTCACGTTCTCGGTTTGTCGAGTCTGTCGGGGAAATGAATATTGTGTTGAGGAGTGTTCATAATGTTCAAGTTCATTAATTTTTTTATTAATTTCACTGATTTTATTTTCCATAGCGACGAACATCTTCGACATACCCTCATGAAACATAATCAATGTCCTATCATTATTTTCACGGACGGCTAGTGAAACTGCCGTGCCTATCTTATTTGAGACACTCTCCTCGGTAATTCTCCTGATGAAATCTGAGTCAGACTCATAGGGATAGCGTGTCTTTTCATCACTCCTGCGCTGTGAGCTACTCTCACCAGCTCCTATATTTCCTTCAGTGTCTCGTCTATTAAAACCCAAACTGGGGTTAAACTCTTGACGAGTCTGTTCCCTATTCAGCGTAACGCGTTTTGTATTTCTTTCAATAGCTTCCGTGTTTCCACGAACGGTTTTCTCTTGAATTTGGATTAGACGAATCTGATTGAGGATGTCATAATCATCATCTGGATCATGAAGATCATTATTTTCGTCGATCTCTTCGATCGTAGGGCGAAGAAGCGCAAATTCCCTAACCGACTCACTTTGAGTTCTACCCCTTGGTAAATTTTCCTCAAATCTATTGTTTTCCTGTACCCCAGGCAAATTTTCCCCTAAGGACCTACTCAATGTATCACCGTTCAGAGTAGACATAGCACTAGGATTGTCTTCGGGTACAGGAGCCCTGTCTTCCATCTGTTCTGTCATCAGACTCCTAAGAGGATATCTTAAGCACGGTCTAGACGAAGTGTTTTTCGGAATTGCTCCTTTCTTATTACCTGACATAACTTTCTTCTATTCAATTTTCCTCTCTAAGCTTCAAAAAAATCAAAAAAAATTATATAAAACTAAAACTAAAAATTCACAAATTAACTAAATTTAGATAAAGATATTTATTAAAATATAAGAATTCAAAAATGTCTATATAAAAAAAAATTATATTCAAATACAAAAACAAACTCAAAAAATCTGTATGTTAAGAGAAATCGAAAATGAATAACTACTCAAAAAACCTAATTATAATTCAAGAATTCGTCTTTTCTACAATAATAAAAGATCATTCCTCACTAACTCAAATTTTTGACTTTATGCAAGAACTAGTAGTTAAGAAAAATCTGAAAATAATGATTTCTTTCAATTTTGAAAGCTAAAAAAGAATGGTAGAATACTAAAAAAAATGAAAACCTAAAACCTATAAATTCACAAAATTGTATTATTTGTTCCAATTATGAAACAAAAAAAAATTATCAAAAGGAAATTCAAAACCTATAAATAAAACGCCTAATCTATCTTGTAAAAGAAATAATTCAAAATTCTAAACCTAAAATGAAAACAAAAACGTAGTATGTGCAAAGCGAAAGCAAAATAAAAGAAAAGAATTGAACAAATTTAAAAAAAAAGAAAAAAAAAAGTTAATAATTCAAAAATGAATAAATTAATAGAAATGAATAATTCAAAAATTTCAAGTTTCTTTTTAATATTAATTAATTTATTTACTTAAGCTGTTAAATTCTAAAAGTGGATTCTATAGTTTGTATTATTGCAGTGGTGTGTGGAGTTCCTAATCAAGTATCCTTTCTAATAAGGAAACTGTACAGTCTGTCTATCTTGTCCGTCAAGTCAGTTGTCTTGTCGAATCTTCGTGTTCATAGCTGGAACCCTCTTGACCCTAGCGAGTGTTGATGCATAACCTTTCTTCTCTGCCACAACTTGCAACGAGTGTGGAACCCTGATAGAAGGCTGGCATAGTTTTCCAGTTAAGCATCAACACGGACAAGTTTTCCAGACCAAAGCCCACGCCTCACTATAAAAACCTGGCTGTGCCTTATGTTCCCGGACAGCGCGAAGCATATGGCCTTTCATACTTGTCCCACTCCTGTTTCCATATTAATCTTCTAATTCCCTCACGGAAACGCTGGTTCTGAAGACCTGCTACGTTTTGGGCAGAAATTTTCGGACTAATTATAAAGAAATAGGAGTATTTACGACTAGTGAGTATGTTATATTGGACAGAAAAGTAAAAAGAAAGATTATTGAGGAGGCTATTGGAAGTCCAAGGTGACGACCTTCCGCAGAAAATCGTCCCCTTGAAGTTACAATTGGTCTCATGGGTTGTTACTAAAAAAAAATCCGTTGGGCGCCATTGAAATGAGGCTAGTTCAGGCCACAGGGGCAACTTTAGTGCTGTATTTAAGGACGATGGCATGCTTGTCTCGGCTCAGCTAAGCTCGTCGGACGGGGGGAGTTCTTGTCCTTATCAAGACACTTTTAGCTCAATTTCGTATTTATCATGCCAAAATTTTAAGTTAAAGAGAAAAAAAAAAAGGTAAAGGAAGCTACTTAACTATGTCGGACGGACACGGACTGGACGATTAGAAGAAAGCTGAAGAAGAAAAATAACACACTCACTTGCCTATGCCATTACCCTGGTGAAAGAATGGAAAAAGTACGGTAAATCGTCTTTGAATTTAAGATAAAAAACTATTCTATTCCTAAAACTATATTTTTTTTTACCTATTATAAAGGAAAAAATCTAACCCCCCCTTATACTATAACTACAACTAAAACCTTAAATCTAATCTACTCTATCTCATCAATAGATTTTACCTTCATTCCATTGTCTCACCAAGATAATGGTTCGCTAGGAGCTATTAGGTTGGCCTGATGTTGTTGGCGAAGCTTGGCCATCCCACCCATGTCACAGACATATCCTTTGCTATCTCCTTTGGCCTAAGATTGTGGAAGATAGCCCCTAAATTGCTTTCCAGCTATATAGTCCTACCGTTGGTTCGTCATGTACCTATATTTAGACACGTACTTTGCCTTATAGACGGCTTGACGCGGTTCTCCACACACCAATTGCTTTAGATTTAGCAAACCATCATTAAAATATCACTGCTACAAATTTATTCCAACTTCAGTAAAACAAATAAAAAAAAGTTATTTGATTATCTTCCTTCAAAACAATATAAATGTTTAATTTTTGTAAATTCAAAGGAAAAGGTCTACATTATATATACAAAAATACAAAATTGGCAAAAAATGTTTCTCAATTCCATGAGATAAAAAAAATTATGACAAAAAAGCAAAAAAAATCTGTCCTTAAACGTATATGTTATATGTTGATTTTGGTTGGGGTATTCTTTGCTCATCCCAATGAATTCATGTTCTTATATATTTGGTACTCACGTTTTTAACCGTCCCTCGAAGTCCTGCCGGCAGCACAGATCAGGAACGTTATCGTTGCTTAAATTTCACTTAAAATTTTTTTTGAGCGCGTAGAAATAGCTATTCATTTAAGCACAGATATTTGAGATTTACATTTAAACTTCCAATTTACTATAGCAAATTAAAAAAAACTAAATTTACTTTGAAATAAAGATAAATAAAAATTGAAATAATTATTGATAAAAAAAACTTTAAAAGTATCTAATTCACTATTTTTGCTCTTTGTTCTTTGTTCTTTCTTTCTTGTTCTTCTTTGTTCACTTCGTTATTCCTTTCACTTTAGTTTTTTTTTTCTATATGTTTGTGGACTGCTTCTGGAACTTTCTTAACACTTCTTCTTTCCTTCCTACGATCCTGATTCTTCAATTGTATATTGCTACAGAATTCCTTACTACAAATAATTCTTCTTCTTGAAGGTGCTAGAGACAGGGCTCCTGTATCCTTATACAAGCAGAGGCACCTATTGCGTCTATTCTGATTTGTAAAGCCTCAGAATCACGAATATGTACCTAAGCCAGGAAAGTAAAAAAAAATTCCCAAATTAGGCTACTATTGTCTGCGTCTGCGTCTGTTAAAACTACATACCTCTGCGCTTTTTTAGAAAATTTGATATATTATAAGATATAAATGGGGCTTCTGAATATTTCATCCACTGTGTATTCACTGATTTTTTTTTTTTCAATTTGATTTTCAAATTAAAATTCTCTTTAAGTTTAAGCTGTTAAATTTTGCTTAATTTCACACTTTTTTCAAACTTGAATTTAAATTTGAATATAAATTCGATAAAATTTCTCAGAAAGAATTACTTTAATCGGCAAGAAAATCACAACTTAATTGATTAGCTTTTCTTTTCTTTTGTTCACCAAGACCCTTATTACATAACTAAACTTCTTTGTTTTAATAAATATATAGATCTATAACTGCTAGATAGTTGGATCCTACCCATCAGTTATCAAATCAAACACCTGTCCTCTTTACTCTCATATATGCAGCGTAGTTAATATTACTAACTAACATAATTTACTAACATTGTACTATTAAATTTTTTGCTACCTTACATCTAATATCACAGTATCTATATTGCAGAATCTTATCCTAATTACTTTTTGTTAGTTTACTAAATTATTATTTGCTATTACTTTTTCTAATATTGTTTTCAAAGTGTAACCGACACTAAATTCCTTCTTTCCTTTTGAATTTTTAACTTTCTATAATCATCTATTACAATGATTATAGATGGTTCATCGGTAATACATGATAGTTTTAATTCGCCGTAAAAAAAAATGGCCGTCGCAAAGTGGATTTATATGTTTTAACTCCTTTAAGAGTGAGACCAAGCTATACGGCTCGTTATGTCAAAATTAATTTGTATAAAAAAATGTGTTTTTGCAGTCGAACGTGGCGGACAGTTGACTCTTAATGGTAAGTATTTTATTTTTCTTTATTTATAGCTATAAAAATAATTATTTTATTTTATCTTTGTTTTTAAAATTTTCAGATACCACTGACGAATGACTATGGGGTATAACAAGGTAAGTACCACTTTTATAAACATCATTTTAAAGATGTAAACATTGGTAGAAATCTGGGCCTTTGCTGAAATGGTCGAGGCCGAGGTGGCTATCCAATAATTATTACATCTGACTACTTCTACCATGAATCCACATTTATCCAATTAATTGTTTGTATCTTTCAGATATCTACATACAGCAGAACACGCCGAACAAACACAAACCGAAGAAAAGCTGCAATTGCATTTCTTGTTAAGATGTAGGTACATTGTGCAAATGTGCCTACCAAAATTATGCTAAATTGGATATGAACCCCGCACCGTTGGGATTTTTGCACCTCCGATGCTCCCTTGCGCAATATACAGGTAGAGGAGGTGTGTATGATCACCTCTTCCCTGTGGGAATTATTATGGTATTATGTTTTGATGTAGTTAGTTTTGTAGTTAGTTAGTTTTTTTGTAGTTAGTTAGTTTTTGCAAATTATGTTTCATTTAGGTATGCATATTGATTTTTTTTTTCTAAAACGCAACCGGGCCACGTTACAAACTGGCCCATAGTTGCAAGAAAGCTAGGCATCCCCTACAACCCACACTGCCGTAGTTGTGGAGATCCACAAGAAAAAGAAACTGTGTTTCATTTTCTTTGCGATTGCCCCGCCTTAGCAAATTACAGGATGACTTCCTTTGATTTGAATAGGTAAATTTGGTCATTTTATTATCATTTTCGACTCAGGCTATTCAAATACAAGTTATCTTGCAGCACCTTTCATAAATATCACAAATGCTGATGAGAATTTGTACGACGAATTGCAGATAGATACGTACTTTAGGCACCTTACGACCTTAGGTGTCAAAAAGAAACAGCAAAACTCAATGTATCATCTACAAAACCTTGATGAAGATTCGTTCCCGATTGGTAACAACTTATTTTTAGCCCTATAGATAGATCGAAGTGAAAATCATTCATCCTATCACATATAAATCATCATATCACATACAAAAACTCAATATGATTGACCGAATAAATTCAAATTTAATTTGGAAAGTGACAGTTTGTATTTTATTTTAATAAATATCCCAGGGATATTTTTCAAATCAGAAGTTGATCAAATTAGATATTCAACTCGGGAGTTGAGAAAAAAATTTGTGAAGAAAAAGAAGTTTCAACTCTCGAGTTGAATCCAACTCTCAAGTTGAGGCAAACTCTCAAGTTGAACAATAGTGAAGAAAGTGGCCCTAATAGGTCTTAAATTGATAATATAGAAAAGAGGATCCCTTATACTGACGAAAGGAACAAGATGCAATTAAGACCCAACTTCACCAGGAGGAAAAAGAATAAACATTGATTCAACAGAAAACAATCTAACGGTGTTCAGAATCTAAAGATGTCATCAGTTCAAACAAAAAACATAGAACTGGGAGGATCTCCATTAAGACGTCATCAGAAAACTCATCCTGTCAAACACGAATGCCATTCTCCACTATAGATGTGACATAAGAGTATATACACTTCGACCGGATAAGTACAGGAAGCTCTATGACAGAAGTACAGAGACGTGTAGCTGGACGTAAAGTAAGATCTTAACGAAGCATGTCGGAACCAGATCTTCTTACAGTCGCAGAAAGGAATTACCTCTAAAAAAATGGTGAAACTAGAGTGGCAGCGGCATTTGAGGGGACAAAGCAGCTTACGAAAGAAAAGTGGGAAGAGCTTTGGAACTCGTAAACCAGAGGAAGATTGATCAGGAATGTGATGAATAGGATGACCATAAACATGGACAGGTCAATTCCTACATCACCCATTTACCCACCTGACACGTTAACTTCCAGGTAAATTCGGCAAACTTAACAAACCAGTCTGCCAGTCACCCGTTTAACAGCGTAAAAAAAAACTCCAAAAGTTGAGGTCATTAAAATTCTATTCCATCAGCCTCACTTCGAAAAGATTCAGCCAGAAATACATGGCGGAAGCTAGTGACCGTATGACCACATGTAAGGTAACCTTTGCATCTGATTGGATCAGTTTTCGACAGACATATAAATGCTGCCCTAACTAGGGCTAGAGCCTTCATCCTGAGGAAACGGATGTCTTATTTTTTGCTAAAGCTGATAAGGTATTATATTTCAAAAAACAATGTCTTTTGCCAATGGCCTTTTTTTTGCGGATAACTACCCTAAAGAGGATTTTTTAAGAGTGTGCGTCATATTATTTTCTAATCCCGGTGAACCATTTTTCAGCTACGCCACTGATACTGAATATTTCTGTCTATCAAACATACCTTATAATAAACATTTTTGATAATTGAAGGTTGGCAACACATTTTTCGTCTGTAATTTTAATTGAATATTGTTTATTGGTACCTTGGGGCTGGAATGTGGGAAGACGCTTATCTTTTTATCATAACGACACAGATACAATCCATGTTTAGAGGATTAGATTCTATAGAAAATATTAGGGATACCCCTGCATAGAGAGATTGTGTTAGCATATCTGCCTGATTAAGGACACAAATATCCTTTATGCGTGTAGTACGTGTGGTTTTAATGACTGAAATATTTCCAAAGTGTTGATAGCAAGATTTTCTTCTGAAAAACGACAAAGATAAACGAATTAAGGAAACAAAATTCAAATTAATAGACTTGGTTGCAGGGTGCGGGTAAGGATGTGGGGATTAACTCTGTGGCAACAACCCCAAGGAAAATTTTACAATGCCACAAAGCTAATTTCAAAATAAACGACGACGACTACGTGGGTTTTGGAATATCCGTTGAAGGGGTAATCATCGCATAGGGAGTCTATATCCCTTTTGACGCCTTTGGCCCTCATTATCGCAGGCTGCGTTAGGGAGGATGTTTTCTTTGTGTAGACGATTTTGTGTGCTTTGTGTGAATTCTAGTGTTGGGAAGAATGAGGTTGAAGCTGAATGAAAACACTGGTTTAACACAAAGTGTACACGATGACGACAATAATTGCTGAGAAAACATGGGAATTACAGCGCCAAGGAACATGTTATAAATGGTTTTTGATATCGGTTGTACCCAGTTTTAATTAAGCAATAAATAGAAATAACTATTAGGGTATATTGAAGCGCGAATTCAATGAAGCTTGGTTATAAAGTGTATCTTGGCCTGTGGGTAGGAACATTTGGTGGAAATGATAATGATACTTTTTATGACCAAGTGAAGTTCAGTTGGCCAAAAAGATATAGTAAATATCTAGGCCGCTTCTGTCCATTGATTTCTAATTCGTTGACAGAAACTGATATGTTGCATCAAGCAATAAATGAACGTATTCATCTAAATTAAATTAAATTCCATTGGTTGCAGTCTTCTGTATTTGTATGTATAGATGTAGTATGTTGTAAGTATGTTATGATATTTTATGATTATATAAAGCAGGACTCAAGTCCAACAAAGCCGCTGACAGCATTGCCGTCGAACTGTTCAAAGAAGCAGGCGATGATTTGGTTGGGAGTATGCAAAATATGGTCGGAAGAAAGCATGCCCGATGAATGGAACCTCAGCATTGTTTGTCCGATCCTCAAGAAAGGAGACCCTCTAAACTGCGCCAACTACAGAAGCATAAGTCTCCTGAACATCGCGTACAAGATTCTTGCTGCCATCAACAACCTGATAGGTCCATATCAGTGCGGCTTTAGACCAGGAAAGTCCACCATCGATCAAATATTCACACTACGCAGATATTGGAAAGAACCCAGTAGCTACAAATCGACACCTACCAACTTTTCATCGATTTCAAAGCCGTGTACGATAGTATCTATAGCAACGAACTATATAGAGCAGTGTCTAGTTTTGACATCCCTGACAAACTTGTCCGCTTGTGCAGGATGACGATGGAGAGTGCAAGCTGCCCCATCGATGTCGGAAAAGATCTCACCGATACATTTGATGTCAAAAAAAGGTTAAGGCAAGGCGATGCTCTGTCGTGCGACTTCTTCAACATAGTTCTTGAAAGAATAGTGCCAAACTCACGTGTCAACACAGGAGGCACAATCTTTCAAAAGGCCGTCCACTTACCCAGATACGGCGACGGAATTAACATTATTGGAAGAACAAAGCGTGATGTCAGTGGTGTGAGGATTGAGACGAAAGCGAAGAAAATGGGCTTAGCGGTAAATGAGGTCAAGAAGTTAGGTTAAAGTATATTCCAAAATGAACATAGCAACATTTTAAATAAACTTCTTCAAATTAAACCTAATTTACTTTTTAATGATATTACATATATTAGGTATACAAGATATTCAAAGTTTTATTTTTTTTTAAATAATTGGGAGCTCAACCGGGATCGTTGCAAGGTTTCTAGAGCGCAGAATTAGGCTCCTCAATCTTTTTCATCAAGAAAATTTTAAACATTCCACAGGAATGTAATATGTTTAATACTTACGACAAATACTTTTGCAACCATACACAAAAATTTGCTCCACTTTTAAATACTTGGCATCTTAGATGTGTGTTTTTATTTTAAATGGTAAGTGAGTTTTTTGCTGTGTTTATTATAATCAAATCTTTTGATTAGGTTTGATTAGGTTTTCGTGGTTTTATGTACGATTGGTTTTAGTCCTACTTGAAGAACAGGAAGCAAAAAGTTAAAATTTAAAAGTTAACCTTAGTGTTCCACAAGGATCAGTACTTAAGCCAACTTTATTCTTGGTATACGTCAACTCCCTGTTTACACAATCTCTGATGGGTAAAGTAAAAGCATTTGCTGATGACTTTGGAATCGCATCTGACTCAGTTAACTTACTCAAATTAGGGGCTGATTTGAGTGATGATATTGACATATTAAGAACTTGGTTGACTGAACATAAATTTTTGATTTATAACAAGACCAATGAAATGATTTTTAGGGTCAACAGAGTATATAGTAAATTCTGATATAGATAACATTTTTCATACATCAAACTGCTTAAAATTCAAAATGTTTGAATATACATATAGGTGCTCTATTCATACTTCTTAAGTATTTTTTGACGAAGCTGGTGCTTGGGATAACAATTTTTCTTAAATCAAAATCGTTAAAAACTTTAAGTAACGAGGTATTATAATCAATAGCCAAATGAGCTGGTCTGTTCAAATCTCCAACCTTAAACAATATCTGCTTTGCCAAATGCCATTCAATCACTTTCTCACGAAAACGTTTCAAATCTTCTCCCCGTCCTTTTCTTCTTCATGATCAGCCCCTATCTATCGTCGAATCGATACGTGACTTCGTTATATTATTTGATTAGGAACTTAATTTCGTTAAACGATGGTCCAAGGAATTCTCCGACTCATGCGTGACCCGATCTCTCTATATAGCCTTTATTCGTCCTCTGCTCGAAAACGCCTGTCAAGTATGGTCCCCTTACCAACAAATTCACATCGCCAGAATCGAAAATGTTCAACGTAAATTCCTTCGTTTTGCTCTTCTATAGGTCTTCTAGGGAATAATCCCTTGTTCCTACCTCCCTATCAAGTCTGCCTTCAGCTAATTAACCTAATTTATTTAAAGAACGAAGAAAAAATTATGAAATCCTCTTCATTCAACGACTACTTACAGGTTCAGTTGACTGAAATACTCTTTACAACTCTTAAATACCAACCCTTGAAACATCCGTAATCCCACTCTCTTTTATTTACACACCCACCGTACGTCTTGGGGCTTTAATAAACCAGTCTCTCGTCTGCTCCGGAGTGCTAACTCAAACACTAGCAACTTCGACTTTAACCTCAGTACCCCTTGTATTAAATGCCTTCTCCCGAATCAACCCCCCCACTAATCATAAAACGTAGCTATAAGTTTCTTAGTTCTTAAATTAGATTAAGCATTAGCTTGTAATTAAGCCGAATAAATGGGGGTTTTGCCCCCACCAAAATTTCGATTATTCGTAGTTTTTTATCACCTAAGAAGGTTCTGCTCTGACAGTATAATGTAAAAAATATATTACAGGATATTTCACTCCAAGCTTTATACGTCCATGATTTGAATACGAACATTAATTCCATGCGGCATTCTTGAATATTCGCAAGCACATCATTCATTATTATTTTATTTATAGGAGCCGAAATCTTGACACCAATTTAAATACCTTAATAAGACTGATGAGCTATTTGATCCCATTTCCCGCATTCTTTTTCTGTACTCTCCCACTGAAGTCTTAATTATGGACGTCTTGAATGTACAATATTCAACTCGGCTCCGCTATTCAGGACAGACAACATCCGAACGAAGATATGTTAATCTTTGCTGAGATGCACTACCTTACTCAGCTTGTAGATGAGCCCACTTGAATGTCAGATGTTGCTGGGAAAAACACCCACACTTTCGCTTTATTTCATAGTTCTCACCCTAATAAATATACCATAAAGCTAACATCTCCTTTCGGCACTTGAGACCATTGCGTAATATCAGCCAAATTTTTCGTATCCCGTCCATACAGTTAAAGATGAAAATCCCACTAGGACCGCTGGAAGAACCAACTGGAAGAATCCTAATACCTTTTTTCGAATCTTTAACTGGTCACAGTGTTACTATATATTACACTATAATTCTATATGAATTGATAATAAGTCAGAAACCATTGCAACACTATTATAAAAAGAACCAAATTCTTATATGACCAGAAATTAAGGCAAACAATCCTGCAAGTAGAAATTTCTGTCATTTGTCAAAATTCAACTTCATCTTCGGCTCCAACGCTCATCTTTAATGGCAACCTGATAACTAGCTCTTTAGATAAGGCAAATGCACTTGCAGCTCATTTTGCTGCTAGCTTTAGGTTGCCTGATAGCAACATTGACCTTCTTGTACTTGAGAAAGTAAGTCATTTAATGGGACAGGTATAGTTCCAAACTCGTACAGTTGCAAGAGCTCTTCGAGATCTTAATATTCACAAATCCACTGGCCCTGATGGTATTCCCCCCATTATTCTGTAGAGGCAAAACCATTGCGTAATCCTTTCCATCCTTTCTACTGAAACTTTCCAAGAAGATGGAAAACAGCAATTCTCCAGCCTATTCTTATAAAATGTAACCCTTCCTCACACTCCTCCTACCAATACCAACCAATTGCACTTACGTTCCGTCTTTCCAAGGTCATAGAATCGCTGATCAATAATCACCTCAAGAAATATCTAGAAGATCGAAAACTTCTGAACAACCGACAATACGGCTTTCGTAGCTATCGTTCCACTGGTGATCTGATCGCATATGATTATTGCGCTTGATAGTTCTATGACATTCGATTGATCTTCTTCTTAAAGTCAACATCAATCTCCTTTGGAAGTTTTGATAAGCTCATTAAACTCCAATCTTTTCAGCATTTTTAAATAGGGTGTTCAAAATCTTGTGGAGTTCAATGCTTCGAAAACTCAATGCTGTCAATTGTCGTTGAATCCAAATGAACCCCTTATGATATTGTCCTTGAATGGCACATGCATCGATGAAGCCAAAATGCTTTCAATAGTCGGTATGTGTATGAACGACAATCTTCATTGGAATGTCCAGATCCTTGAGAAAGCAAAAAATATACTCCGTAATAGGTTCTCAAACTGGTCATTGCCTAGGGGGTTGACACACTGAGCAACTTGGTGTCAATGAATGAAGAGGGGAAGGAAACAATTCCTTACATAATCTCTGTTATGAGACTTCTAACACAACGATCCGAGTGATCTGGAAAATACTGATATTTGTAGTATTATATGTTTCGTAAGGAGGTCAAAATGGTTTAACGAGAAGGGAAAAACTTTCCAAGATCCGTGTGGTATCACAACGGACCAACATTTGGTCTAGTTGTGTTGGTTCTGCACCGGCAGAAAATCAAAGGGCACGGTAGTGCCCAGCCAAGTTCTGGCACTACACCCTTTTTACAGGAACAAACTCAGGCGATTTTTGACCCCTTCCTATCTTTAGTACCAATGAAGTCAGAAACTTAAAACTCCGAATATATGCTAAGCTAGTCAAGCACAGGCGCCTCACCAAATATCAATTTTCTGGCATAAGCGGTTCCTGAGATATAAGGCCTCAAAAATCACAAAAACCGTAACTGACTGACTGACTGACTGACAGATCATCAAAATTATGGAGCACTTCCCGACATCGTAGAATCTTGTAATTTTGCAGAACGGTAGGTCTTGTCATGCAACCAGAGGAAAAAATCGAAAATTTGAAATTTTCCATTCAGGGGGCGTGGTATCCGCCCACTTTCTCCGAATTTTGGAGCACTTCCCGACATCGTATTATGGAGCACTTCCGACTGCTATAAAACGATGAAATTTGGTGAACCGGTAGGGCTTATATTGCGTATAAAGAACCAAAAATAAACACCAAGGTTTTCCTTTTAGGGGGCGTGGTATCCGCCCACTTTCTCTGAATTGGTGTTGGTTGAATGGAGCACTTCCGACTGCTGTAAAACGATGAAATTTGGTAAATTGGTAGGGCTTAAATTGCATACAAGGAAAAAAATATAAAATTAGCGGTTTTCCATTCAGGGGCGTGGTATCCGCCCACTTTCTGAGAAAATGTTTAATTTATATGCAACACTTCCGATTGCTGTAATTAAGGTAGGTTTGTTAGTGTTAGGTATCTTGCCAGGACAAGAAGAAATAATTGAAGCTCAAATCAAAACAACCAATAACAAAAAGAAAATATACCTACCAAAAGAAATAGGAAGCTATAAACTAAGTTGATTTTAGTAGGTAGAGTCCACCCTTCTATCCTTCCGTATCTTTCTAGATTTTGACATGGCAAAATATTAAAATCTTTGCAAAAAGGGGTGAGATCAGACCAAAAAACATAAATGTTAAAAAAAAAGAGCCAAGTTCTTCTAAACAAAAACCTTTGTGTAACAAGTCAGCCGTGAAAAGTACTGAGATCTAAAAGTACGCCAAGTTCTTACTTCATGAAGGTTTAATACCGAATATTTAAAGTAGAATAATATTGAAACAGCTACAATGTAATAGAGAAATTTTATTATTTAATGACTACTGACTAAAATTTGATGGGCTTACTTGGCAAGTTTTTTTCTCATGCCCAATTCAAAAGGTTTTGAAAACGTGACCAGTAAGCCCATCAAATTTTAGTCAGTAGTCATTAAATAATAAAATTTCACTATTACATTGTAGCTGTTTCAATATTATTCTACTTTAAATATTCGGTATTAAACCTTCATGAAGTAAGAACTTGGCGTACTTTTAGATCTCAGTACTTTTCACGGCTGACTTGTTACACAAAGGTTTTTGTATAGAAGAACTTGGCTCTTTTTTTTAACATTTATGTTTTTTGGTCTGATTAACCTAACTAAACCTATTGAATGATTAAAATTTTTGGTCATTCCTTTTTATTTAAGATAGATACATTATGACGTTAAATAAGAAAGTGACTGTGGGATATTTTTTTTTCTATTTTCAAGCCAACATTGTACCCATACAAATTTAATTTAAAATTTAAAGTGCCTAACTTTAAATGTTTAGAACTGAAAGACTCTACAAAAACAACTTATTTGTTACGTTTCAATTATTTTGTTTGAAACTTCCTGCATCATTAGAAGAACTTTTCTTTTATTTTCTATTGACTAACCAAAATAAGCTCTATAGTTCAAAAATCTCATTGAATGAAGCAAGTAAACTTCAATCAAAGAAAATTAAATCAATATCCTTCGTCAAATATTATAACATGAAATTACCTGCTTTTTCACACCCGCACAAGCACATGTATGTAAGAACACTATAACAACAAAAAGAAAATTCAGAATTTCCACTCAATCGATTGGAAAATCCACCGTTCTCTCACTCAGTGAATAGGTATAGAATGAAGACATACATATGAAGGAAGCCAGGAGGGTGCAAAAACACAACATATCAGCCCTTAATAAACCTTGAAAAAATAAACGAACTCCTTGGGAAAATATTTATCCTTGTACAAAAACCGATGACGCGACACGGTAAAAGTGGGCTCCTATGCACAATCCGCCGGTATTTTTGGTGCCGCGCCTTACGCGTATGGTTGGAGTTTTTACTTCCTTAAGAAAAAAAATGCTCTGATTTCCAGGTTCACATACGAAATATTATACTTACATACAAATATATAAATAAGCTTATGACCATGAAAACAACCTTGTGATTTCAATAGCCAGAAAGGAAAGACATGGTAATTTGCCTTATCGAGTTTCTTATTAAAATAGAAACACATTCGATTTTGGAATTAAAATGCCTAAAAGAAGACTTCACTTGCTTAAGTGTAGTATTAAAGCAGATATCGAAAGCAAAATATCCAACAAATTGTTTAACATTGGAGATATAATATATTAAGAAAATCAAATTGCTTTAAGAAGGAAGCTACCAACAAATTAAATATTGATGCATCTGGAAGGACTAACACGCCCCCTTATCCAGCAAGCTTGAATTTAAATGAAAATTTTGGGAAATCGTTTTTGAATGTTTGTATAGAGACGTCACTGTCCTTGAATAACACGGAATGTCGGAATAATTATCAAACCCACTAGTAGACTCGAAAAATAAAAAATTGCACATTCATCCTTCAGGAATTCAAGGATTGGCAATTTTTTCAAAGGAGGTGCATCATATTGCTTGATTTCAAAGAAAAAATCTACCAGCAGAACTCTGAAACTTGACCCCAATTGTAACTCTTGACGTGCCATAAATAAATAAATTTGGTGGTGCAACAGCTCGGAGTGAACCAGGACCTAGTGACTTGCAACTCTCAACCATTCCTGTGTATGTGTTACCAGGAACGGAAGTCACCTACAATTTTCTGCCGATTCCGAACGGCTAATGAGCAGCACTTTCCATGACAAGAGTTATTCTTGGAGGATTTGTCAATTCCTCGCAAGAGGCAGTACATCCTTGAAAAAAAACTTTCTTGTAGCGGGTGAGAATCGAACTCGAGACCTTTCGCATGACAGTCCAACGCACTAACCATTATGCCAAGGGGTACTACCAATTAGTAAACTCAAAAATAAAAAGAATGAACATTCATCCTTCTGGCATTTAAGGATCGGCAATTTCTTTCAAAGGAAGTGCATCATCAATCCAACAGCACAACTTGGTAACTTAACCCCAATTGGAACTCTTGAAATGCCATACAAACAATTTTATTCAGAAAGCTTTTCAACTAAAAACAACAGCACTGACAATAAAGTAATGGAGGAAGAAGTTTCCAAAATGTTATGCAGATACAGAAAGTCTACAAAAATAGTGGAATTGTGAATTTCAATAAGTCTTTTCAGATATTATTGGTTCAATTTCTTTTAAAAGTTAAGAGCAACATAACGTGAAGAAAAATAATGGTAATCCGGAAGACATCTCATGCATAGAACAGATAAACAAATGTACTCGTAGTTTTGAGAATGTTTGGGCAGAAGGGTCCTGCAGTAAATGCTCAAACATGTTCATCCAAAACGTGATTTTCTCGGCTCAATTTCAAAGATATGATGATTTCAAGAATGCGTTCAGCTCATTTGTAATTGATCGCGGAATAACTAGTAAAGTGTGAAGAAAGTCACCAGCAAGCAGATGAATGGCGAGGGAAAACCGTGCCGGGTAAATTATTCCGTAATCGTGTTGGGCGACTAAAAAACAAATCTATATTTTACGGTGCGACCAAAATTAGGCTGAAGGGTGAACTGATGACCATTCCCAGCGAAAAGGGTATCACGGGTGAACTGATTGAGTGGAGGAATGCAACTGGCTACTTCGAGTGAGCATTGCTTGTGAAAAGCACTAAAACAAGGAAACACATGAAACATTCCACCTCCGAAGGACATGAACGTGGCAAAACAATGAAGTGGATTAGAAGTTTCAGACAAGAGATCATTTATAAAAATGAGGAATAGAGTCGGAGAGTAATTTCTAATCAAAAGCATATGGATTCAGTTCATAAAAAACGCACGCTTCTTTGCGATAAGAGAGTCTGGTGCTAAACTCTATTGATCGATTGCTGCGAAATCCCTCTTGCTAGTCATTCAGAAGCTTTCCATCTTCGAGACATTTCTTGAGCAGATGATTTTTAAGTGATTCCATGACCTTGGAAAGAAGGGATGAAGAAGGACGATAGGAGGAGGGGGAGGAAGAGTCACATTATTTAGGAACAGGCTGCAAAAATTCAGTTTTCCATCTTCTAGGCAAGATTCCAAAATTGAAGAACACCTCTTCAGAAGAAAAGAGGGAATACCATCAGGTTCAGCGGATTTGTTTATATCCAGATCTAGAAGGGCTCTTGCATTTGTACGAGTGCGGAAATGTATCTGTCCCATTGAATGATTTACAATCTCAATTACAGCTGCTATCAGGCAATGTAGTGTCAGCAGCAAAATGAGCAGCGAATACATTTGCCTTATCCGAAGAGTTTGTTATGTTGTTGTCGTGGTAGATGAGCGTTGGAATGGAAGATGAAGTTGAATTTTGTACGTTCTTGACAGATGGCTAGAAATTTCTACTGACTTTGGGACTTTGCAAGATGTTTTGCCTTAATTTCTGGTCATGCAAGAATATTGTTCTTTTTATACAATTATTTGTGACACGTTTATATTTGTCCGATTTTCCTCAGTTGGGCTGGCTTTTTGTGAGTGGGAACTTACTTCTCTCAACTTATTAGCTTCTTTACAGCTTGTATCGAACCAAGAATTTTTACTTGCGACTTATAGGTACTATAAGGCAAGTTATGCATTCGGAAAAAAATCTAACTCGAGATTTTGATCAAAGCTGACATTGCGATGATAGCGAAGACTAAAAAAGTGGGTTTCGCAATTCTGTCTGTCTGTCTGTTCGACTGTTCTTCAAACTCGGTAGATTTTAGTTTTAATTTTTCTCACACACGTTTTTTTCTTTTTTTTTTAAAGACCAAAAATAACGGTACCTGCCATACGTTTTTTTTCGAAATTTTATTAAAAATTTTTTCTCAAAAACCGTTATACAGATTTAAAAAAGAAAGATACCAAAAAATTTCATTTAGTTACAGCTAGATAATGGTTGGAAAAAAATTTCCGAAAAATGGTTATTGAGGGTACTCGCCATGGAACCATTTTTTGTTTTTGATTTTCTCAAAAATGGTATCACGGATTTTGATAATTCTATTGAATTGATAAAAAACTTGAATAGATTTGTGTATTCAAATTTTCAAATTTTCAATTTGGATTTTTAAGAAAAAATTTAATTTTTTTTTTTTTTCAAAACTCAATATTTCGAAAACCTCATGCTAGATTTTTTTTAAAGAAGAGGTGAGAAAAAAAGATTTATTTTACTTAAAAATAAAGGTTAAAAATGGTATTCAAAAATCGTATTTTTCTCAAAAACGGCGCGCGCCTAGAAGTTTGATAATTTTGTTTTCTTTCAATTAATTTTGACGATTTTTAATTTTATAAAAAAAATTAAAATTAAGGTACATATTACAGCTTGTAGGTACATATACGTATGTACCATAGAAGCATTTTCTTAAATTTTGAATTACTAATTATCGGCATAACGGATTTTAATGAATTTTTTTTAAAGAGATGCTTCTAAAAAGAGTTAAAAAAAAATCCATTTCAAAACTTAAAAAAAAAATATTTTTTGAATTTTTCAAAAAAAAAAGATATTTTTTTTTTTGAAAAATTTGATATCTGAAAAAGGCTCAATATTTTTCTTTGTAAATTAAATTTTTATTCGTACAATAATAAAAACTTAAAGTTGGCGTAACAAATTTTTTTCTTAAAAATGTTTCAAAAATTTTGTATATGAAAGCTTATTTTTTTTAAGAAACCACTACAAGGATTTATAATTTTTATTGCATAAATTCATATTTATATAGCATTCTCGTTTTGTCTCTTACTACTGAAGTAATTTAAAAAATTAATTTTTTCCTCATGGACAGTTTTCTCTAATAACATTCGGTTTTAAAATTCCTAGTCTATTACATTTTATTTTTTTTAAGTTTAATACTCTGTAGTCTGTTGGGAATAAAAATACGCATCCGAAGAAAAATCACTTTTGTGATCATATCAGCACTGGCATTAATGTCACTATCGAGGAAACAAAGTGACTATACTCTGTCCAACAAAAATTGTCTGTACAGGGAAGATAGGACGTTTGTCTCTCATTCTGGTTGCATTGCCATGCATAAGTGTGTCGCCTTTTAAAGCTCTCACAGGGATTCCGTAGTTCAAATTATAAATCGCCGCAAATGAGAGTAAAAAACACGTAGGGCTACCGTCTGCCGATTCAAAACGACTGAAAACAATATTCAATTTACCTTTTCCCACAACGCCAAGCGGTAAGATAATAGGCGCGTCTTTTTTTAAGTTGAAAAGTAATACGACAACACTCAACATACACATCTTCTTAAAATGTGTTCTCAAAAGCTTCAAATCCCAAAAGCTCCTTAATAAAAACCACTGAAAAAGCTCCTTGCTTGCAATTGAGAATGATAATGGTAACTCTGTTTTGATGTAGATAAAGAGCGCATGATCGTATTGAGTGACACTTGACACTCTTGTCTTGATATTGACAGTATCTCTGATCTCATCAGCAGTGGGATACGACGGTCGTGTTGGGGTGTACAACTTTTTGCAAAGAATTACAACAACAATTCCTTAAGAAAAGTCAGTGGCTTGCTCTTTTTTTAGTGGCATTTTTCCTAACGCATTGTAGTGAGGGTGCATCAGGCGCCACTGCTTTAGAAAAAGCTTTCCCATAAGGCCTGTACTGACAATTTTTGTTGGACAAAAATAAATAAATAAAAATAAATAAATAAAATAAATTTAAGCCACACGAAGTTAAATTTCGTATTAGAACAATGTCCGTATTGAAGAAGACTGTGGCAAGAAACATCATATCTAACATAAATTATAAAACCATGATGGCGAAAGAGTAATGGCATTACGTTATAATCAGGCAGGTGAAATTCTGATAGATCAGTATTCGCACCAACCTGTGTTTCACTTAGTGCCAAAACAACTGGTCTGTACAGAATGGGCGTACACGTCAAAAAAATCCTTCTTAGCCCACGACTATTGGTAAACATAACACAAAAATCATTTACCATTTCAAAAACCACAAGGTCTCAGAACACAACTCTGACGATCTAAAATATGTGATTGAAAAGTTTTGTAGTTTAGAATCAAAATCTTACTTTGGAATTCTTAACTTTTATAACTTTATTATTTTTTTTAATAAGAGAAAAATAATTTTCGAAAGAATATATGAAACTGTACAAGTAAAGGATTAACAAAAATATTGCCGCAAGCTAAAATTAAAAGTCGCTATTCCAACCTCCAATAGTCGCTAGATTAGTTGTTATTCTGAAAACAAAAACTTACTAAAAGGCGTTAGAAACAAAAATGGTAGAACGAAGCTCTAAAAAATATTTTCTCTTAAAAAAAACAATTCAATCTCATTATGCACATAAATCTATACTCTTTAAATATAAAATACATATGTTGTTGGAAGTATTTAATCTGATCTATTTATTAAATTATTAATAAAATTCTATTAATGTATTTAATCTAATCACAATAACATATTTTATCTGCAATTTCCTCCACAATATTGTTCAAACATTTGTCTTAAGATTCATTTCTGATACAATATAGCACCCGAAGCTAGTGGACAAATTGTAATTGAATTTACCGAAGCATCAACTTCACAAATGAATATTAAACATGATGGAATGACTAAGCCTAAATCGGACTGCTAAGCTCATCGGTTACTCAAATTTTCGCAAACGTTTTGCAGTGTTAAGGTGATAATGAATTCCAGAATAGAAAATGTCAAATTATTATTTAACATTACCAGGGCAGTTACAGAGAAAATACTGTTATAACAATGTCATAACTCTTTAATGTTTGTCTCCAAAATTCGTTAGAAAAGTAGATAGAAGCGACATTAAAATATTTGTGTCGCTGCCTGAAGTGAAACTCCGCCAGATCTAGTGACAGCATCGCTAGACGGCAACCTTGCTTGGCAGAAAGAGTTTATTTTTAAATTTCTCCCCTTCCTTTTTTTTTGAGACCTAAAAATTTTTATTTTCAAAAACTGTTCCTCAGATTAAAATAAAAATTCAAAAAATTTCATTTAGTCAAAGAACGAAATTCCGAAAAATGTCTACTAATGTCTCTTCCAGAACAATTTTTTTTCTTGTTTCCGATTTTCTCGAAAAACTCGTGTATTCAAATCTTCAAAAAAACAGTTCTTTAATAATATCTACAAGATGTAAAAAACAAATTATTTAATCAAGATCTAAAGGCTTACATAGTACAAATGTTCAAAAATCGTTTTCGAAAATTATATTTTTCGCAAAAACGGAATCTTAAATTTTAATCACATTTTTCCTTCGCCTAATTTGCACCATTTATCTATGTACTTTATCAAAAAATTAAAACTAAAGACATTACTGATAGTAACTACCATACAACCAATTTTCGATTTTTTAATTTCTCATTATCGGTCCAGTGGATTTTACTGAATTTTTTTCTTGGAAATTTAATATTTCAAAAAATACTTTTTATAAAAATTCCTTTACTACTTACTATCTGCAACTATTTCATCCAAATGTCTGCATTTTGTATTGATTTTAAAAGTTATCATGAAAACGATTGCCCCCTTTATCTCTAGTATCGAAAAGACACAGCGTCAGGAAGGTTAACCAAAAACTTGCACTTCTAAACACCGCCCTAACCTTAGTCTTCACACTTAGTGGTGAGAAATTCCATTCCACTAAAGAAATCATAATTTATTTAGATTCTCAAGGACAACGGTTTTCTCTCACCAACAATTCAAGGGTCCAAAAACAAACAAGCAGATGTCTCACGAACACAGCCTGAATCCCAATTTCAACGCTTGGTACTAACAAGTCTATGTACCAAGTCTTAGGTAAAATTTATCAGTTAAAGTTAGATATGCTATGGGTAGAAGGTGGAAGATTGAAGGTAATTGAATTTAAAGAATGACAACTGTTAAGTGCCCACCGTTCATATCTTGAAAAGGTGTTCCTTGTGTCCATATTTTGCTGCATAAGACAACAACTGTTCCTTCGTTCTCACGCAAATATTCTCCCAATTATCCTCACAATTCATAAATCCTTAAAAATAATAATTTCACATAAAAAATGCGTGTATGCTTCTTCACACCACTTGACACATAAAAAACAAAAAAAAAAAACTCCCTCCATCATGATTTCACCAAAACCGTCTGTCAGCTGTCTCGATTGCTTTGTTGTGTTTACACTTCAAAAAATTGTTTACCCACGTGTTGCTGATAGAGCGAGTCTCCCTCTACGAAGCCTCTCGGAAAATGGATTACCCCTCAAGAGCTGTACTAAATTCATTCTTGAGTTCTAAAAATCATGCTTATTCATAGCAAAATCCGTTTTCACCAAAATAAACGTGAGAATGAATTTCCCTTGCATCTCCTTGACTTGCGCACTTCACGAGTCCTGAATGACTTCTGTTCAAGTCCTCTTCCTCTTGTCGAATTCAACCAGAGATAAACAATTTGTAATGTTTCGTAAAATATCAGTAGTATTTCACTGTTGGTCGTGTTCGGGCAAAGGATATACGAAGTCCTTGAGTTCACAAAGTGCAAGCCCTCATTACTTATTCAGTCATAATTATACGAGTGGTGTTTTTGTTATGGGTGTTTTCGTCAATCCATTGAGTTTAGTGCGATTTTTTTAAATTTCCCAAAAAAACATTGAAAATATAAAAAGTCCACCTCTGATTTGCCCCAGTCATATCCTCTCCGTCGTCTCAATTTCGCAGTTCGGAAACCAACAGTACGTATGCTTTTAAATAGCGCGATTTGTTTGAGTTAGAACTTATACTTCAAGGCAGTGCCATTCACTACATAAATTCTCCTCACACAAAAGTTACATTCAAAGAATTTGAAGTTTACCTCGTTATTGTTTTCAACAGGGATGGCACTCGAAAGCGCCATATCATCACCGCGTCGCGTTTGATAACGTCACACTGTCACTAGTCCTTCCCTTAAGCAAGCGGAATATAATTCCCCACGCTAGAATACCTCGCTGTGTTTCCAACACACCATTATATGAGAGCAGTGCACATACAGTAAAAAAAATCAAAAAATATTGTTAAACCAACAACCGGATATCCTGTGAGTTGCATTTTGTGTTCAACAAGGATGCGCCTTTGCTGCTGTTTTGTTGTTATACACACCCTCTTGGGGATAGTGCCAGTACTCCCCGATAGCAGTGGAGTGCATCACAGCACAGCAAGCAGCAAATGAAAAGTCAAAAGTGAGTGTACTGAACGTGAACAAGCTTTTCGGGTCGAATTACTCAAAATTGAAAGTATAGCGGTTCTTGTACGTTAACATCGAGTAAAAAAGAAATTTCGGCTTCCAGTTGCATGCGGATTCACAAAACGAGGTATTATGAGCTTTTCTGCAACCCCTTAGTCTAAACTTACCAATGAAATAGTGAAAATGAGAAGCCCAAGGTCCAATACTGATTTCGTGATTGGAATTATATGCATTGAGTTTGTCGTCCTTGGCATGTTAAAATGGCGCCATACGAATGGTGAATGTTTTGAAGGTTCCGATTTTGCATAAATACCTCCGAGCTAACCTCGAACTTTTTAAAGGGATTATTAGATGAATGAAATTTCATTCACGTATTTTTTTTAATTTTCAATATCTTTCTTGCGAAATATCTCTTAAATCTTCGTATTAAAAGGTTTTGAAGTTTGATAAAAAAAACTTTAAATATCTCCATATTTTGTTCTGAGATAAAAAATTTAAATCATAACATGGAATATTTTTTTGTTTAAAAATAATTTAAGATTTGCTTACAAGACCTTGCAGTTCATTGTAGACTTTCAATATTTTAAGATCCTTCCAAAACATCTGAATTTATGTATTTTAGGAGATATTTGAAACACATCTTAAGTCTGCGTGTTTGGCATTAACGATTGAATCTAAATTTTTGGGATAGTTATAAGAATTTTTGTTTTTATATATTAAGTGAATTTTGTATATATTCAATATTTTCAAAAAATTTGCAAGAAAACTATGAGTTTTTGATATTGGGAGTTATTTGAAAAACATCTAATATCTTCTAATTTTTATTATGACGCACCGATTCAAATCATAAAATTTTTATTTTTTGTGGACAGTCATTAAAGAGTTGCTTAAAATACTTTATGCTCTTTTGTAAGCGTTCAGGTTTGTCTTCTCTAAGTCTTCGTGTTTTCGGAGTTTTTTAAAAAAATATCTTAAATTTCAATACTTTTTGGTCACCAAGAAATCTAAATCTTGTTAAAAATTATTATATTTTTCTTTAAATATTTCTGTGGTGTTTGGTACCAACATGATAAGTCCCTAAAATAATTTGCGTTTTTACGTTCACTTTACATGGAGCTAGGGCTGAAACGGGTTGACTAATTTTCTTTAAATCTCGAATACTTTTGAAAATATTCTTTGAAAAATTATGTTCTATGTAAGGATGCAAATTATCATATGGAGTTATCATGTTTCTGCCAAACATCACATATTTAAATAAATTTTGTAAGCTTTTAATATTTGAATACCTTTTTTTCCAAAATCTATTAGTTTTGTTATTTTGGGAGTTATTTGAAAAATATCTGGGTAATAGCTCCATGCTTCGTTTTGACAAAATATATATACATATAATAATGTTCAGACTTCGGTGTTGACAATTATCAAAGCAGGATTTTCCTTACTCTGCGGTATTTTATAGAATTCGTATATTTTATTGCTTAAAAGAGTACTTAATCTTTGCATGTTCGGGGTTATTTGAATTATATCTTATCTTATCTCAAGTGTCCTAAAGATTAAATCTTAATTTTGTCGATATTTATTACAGGTTTTTTTTAATGGTTAAAGGAATTTCGTTGGCTTTCAATATAGATTATTTTTCATGTTTTTATTTTAGTATTTAAGAAGATATTCGGAAAACATGTAATATCTCCACGGATTGCTTTGTGATATAAATTTAAACAATAACTTAGAGAGGTGTTTTGCCATTTATTGAAAATTGAACTTTCATGTATTTTGCACATTTATTATTATTATTATATTTTATTATAGTTATTATATTTTGTTTTTTTTTTTTTTTGGAGTTATTTGTAAAAACATCTTATATCTCTATGTTTTATTCTGAAATACATATTTTAATCAAAATATCGTATATTTTTTTTATCAGAACTATTAAAGATTTATTTGAAATACTTCTGTGGTATTTTGTAGACTTTCAGTATTTTTAAAACTTCTCAAAAAACTCTTAGTTTATGTATTTAGGGAGTTATTTGAAAAAATCTAATATTTCCATGTTATTTCCTAATGATTAAATCTTAATTACTTTGATAATTCGAATAGATTTTGTTTTTTAATATTGAATGAATTTTGTAGACTTTCAATATCTTAAAAACTTATTCATAAGAAATTATGATTTTTGTATTTTGGGAGTTATTTGAAAAAACATCTTATCTTTTCATTGTTTGTTCTGGTATAGAAATTTAAATAGTAAAATTTAGACTTTATTGTTGACAATTATTAAAGTTTTGGTTAAAAGACTCTCTTGTATTTTGTAAACCTTCAATATTTTAAAAGTCTATTCTCAAAATATTCGTATTTTTGGAGTTATTCGAAAAATATATTAAAGCTTCATGGTTTGTGGTCATGAATAAATCAAATTTTGTTGATAAAACAATAATTAATTTGTAGACTTTCAATATTTTAAGAACTTATTGGTATTTCTGGAGTTATTTAAAAAATATTTAGGTAGCTAATATCTCTATTTTTCGTTTTGACATACAAATATAAATCATAACATTTAGACTTTTTTGATGAAAATTATTAAATGTTTCTTTTTAACGCTCTGAGGTATTTTGAATGTTGTCAGTATTTTTAAAGCTGTTTCTAAAAATAAGCTTGCGCTTTGCATTTTCGAGGATATTTACAAAATATCTTAAGTTTTCAAGTGTGCTTACCATTAAATCTTAATTTTGGTAATAATTGTTATAGGGTTTTTTAAGGTTAAAGGATCTTTGTTTTTATTTGGATATTTTGCATGTTATTTGAAAAACAAGTAATATCTCCACGGATTTCTGTGACATAAATATATTTAAATTATAGAATCGAGAGTTTCTTGTTGACAGTTATTAAAGACTGGTCTTAAAGACTTACAAGTATTATGTAGATTTTTAATAATTTAAAATCTATAGTTCCCAAAAAAAACTTTTAGTTTAGGTATCTTGTGAGTTATTCGAAAAATATCTTAGATCTCCATGATTTGTTCTACCGATTTAATATAAATTTTGTTGATAATTATAAAATCTTTATTTAATGATTTCAAGAAATTTTATAGGATTTTGATATTAAAAAAAAAACAACTTAATTTTTAAAATAAAAGGTTAATTAACAAATTTAATATCTCATGTTATGTTTTGCGCTAACGAACGAATTAAGTCATATACAAATTAATATTGAGAATTTTTGATCGATAATTACAATAATTATTATAAATATTTTAAGGAATTGTGGACTTCAAATGCTTTAATAAATGCTCAAATACTTTAAAAATTTCAAATTTTTATATTTGGAGTTATTAGAAAAAAATCAAAAATTTTCTAGACTTATTGAGTTATTAAAAAAAAAAATTTTAAATCAGAAAATGACAACGCGATCTTGTTTTGTATATTCATTACTCTTATAGAGACATTGAAAAAATAAATACTTTAAATCCAAATTATTTACTTGAAACAAGAATAATTTTTTAAAAAAACCCAATCGTTTTTGAGTTATATTTTCACAAAAAATCAATTCCATGATATTCTATTTTAACTTGAAATTTTTTTTTGTGTAAATTGTTTCTTAATTTTTGTTATATGAATGAGGAGATATTGTTCCAAACTAAGAATTCAAAATTTTGTATCCCATTTACCTTAGAGGTTTTAACTTCTCACACAATTTCTTATGTTTAATATGAAGTCCCATTAAAAATTTCCATGGAAATTGTTTCTAATCTTGGAGTTATTTTAAAAATGGCGGCAGCATGAACTGATTTATTCAAAGTTTAATCACAAAATGGTTATCAACTGCTACCCTACCTGCCTTCGCTATTTAAATATTATTTCTGGCGGGAAAAAGAGGGTAATTTAATTAAAATTTAATACCGAAACTCCCATCAACAAGCAGAGCTGCCCGCCGAACCCCTGGATGGTAGTAAAAATGATTTTAATTAGGGTCCACGATGACAATTTTAAAGTCATTACTCGTCCTTGCTGCTGTTGGTTTAACATCAGTTCAAGTGAAGAGGCTTTACTCGTTTTTTGTTGTGCTGTGTTTTTTTGTGTTTTGTCGAATGGCTCGTTAATACTGTGAAAATAAGTGATTATTTGTTCCTGTTTGTCGGAATAAACGGGCACTTAAAATGAATTTAAACGGCAAGGACCTCCGAATGAACTCGGGCTTCTTTATTTTTATGGCTAAATTTAATGTTTTTATATGCGGAACGCGGAACATTGGGGTAGGCGTCATTGTTTGTGTTATAAGGATATTTTCTTGTTGTTTATTTTGTTTCTCTGATGGTATATTAACCCCCTCTATAAAAATGTTCGTTGACCCCCTTAGTGTACATGTAAAAAATGATTTAGCAGTTACAATGGATATTGTGTTATTGTAATGAAACAGAAAAAAATAGGTAGGCCATGGCTTACAATTAGAGCCAAGAAAGGGCACATATCCTGAATACATTATAATTTTTTCGAAAAGGCTTTGAATTTGAACACGCCTGAGCTTTCGTGTATGTGATATCCTCGAACGATTAAAGTATATTTACCATTTTGTTAATACGATTGATTGGAATGGCATGCAGAGTTGAATCCTTACAAACATACTCCGTACGTAATTTCCTGAGTTGTTAACATTTATAGGATTTGATGATTAAAAATAAAATTTTAATGAAGGATATTATGTACTTACTGACGATTGTGTGTGATGGTGATTAATTCCTTATTAAATGGATTTATTGTTGTTTGTTTTTTATGAATCAGATAATTTTAGAATAATCCGAATCAAAGTGATTAATTTGTCTGTATCGACAGATTATTTTGACTAGAATACTCGAGATATGACCTTTATTCGTTTTGGTACATTTATTAGTATATCTTTTTTTAACCATGACAACATTATAGCCGTGAATTTATAAAGAAGAAACCCTTGACAAAAGTGGTTTAAGGAACCCTTTGTTTGTAAGTGCCTTGGACTGTCCTGCTGGAAGTCTGAGTTCGCTGCCGAGTCACTGTTTCCTAAAAATAAATACAAAAAAAAAATCAGGCTACAGGCCTTGCAAAGAAGCGACAAATTCTCCGAGAATATATTTTTCTTATCATCTTTGCCTTTCGTTTATTGCAGAAAATGGTTAGTTCCCTTAATGTCTTTCCAAAACGCGTTTACAGGAATGGCTTAGAGTTATAAGTTACTAGGTCCAGGTTTTTGACTATAGCTCGTTGGCTATTCCAAGGGAATATCAACAATTGTGCCCGCTTCTTTTAAATAACAGGGGAACAACGGTAGGAAAGGAATATAATTCCAGTACAATAGTAGTAATAGTAGATAATAGTATCAATATCGGCGGGAGGGGAATGTTTTTACTACCAAAAAGGTTTTACTTTAATGGTATATTATACAATAGGTGCATTTTATTATTCACAAATCTATCTGGATCCCGATCTGGATTAAGTTTTAACATGTATTACAAAAACAATTTGGGATCCTGTTTTCTATCGGGATCTATTTCAAAGATCCAAAAATTAGTTATTACACTGGTGAGTAGATGGATAGATTTGTGGATAATAAAACGCACCTAATGATACAAAATAAACATGTGGTTACTGTAGATTAGGGTGTGTCACTTTTGTATGGCCGCAAAAAAGTACTCTTATTTTTAAATGTAATAGTGCTCAAAAGTTGTATTAGGGTCTGAGGTTTAAGAACATGTAAAAAAAATAAGATATCGTTCGTCTTTGGCTCGCTCAAATCGGTTGAAATTGAAAAAAATAAAATGCACGACTGGATCGCACGAACTTGCTCTTATGTAAAGCACTTTGGAATTTAAGATACATTTTATAAATATAAAACATGAATTTAAAATGAAATTGCCATCTGATTTCTAGAAAAGTATGAATTTATGCAAACAAACTTTAAAAAATCGTTTTTTTATTAAATAAATAAATTTTTATGTAAGAAATTTCTTTAAAATTTTTCAAGAAAAAAATCTGGGATGCGAATTTTAAGTATTTAATAATATTGATTTTAGGAAATAATTTCAAAAAATAATCGTTCATAGGTTTTGAAGATATGTATTGATTTTTCAAAAAAAAATTTTTTCAAAAAAACCCAACAAATAATTTTTCGAATATTTTTATATACAATATTATTTTAAACTTAGGGGGACTCCTGCTGAAAATTTTTGGTAAAAATCGTTAGAGCCGTTAATTAGAAAGTCGAAAATCAAAAAAAAAAACGGTTCTATGACAGGTACCGTTAATAACATTTTGCCCCAAATTTTTTTTTAGCAAAACGTAGTCCATGTCCATAATATCACACCTAATTTTTTTTTATCAAAATCGTTAGAGCCGTTTTCGAGATAAATAAGATTTTGCATTACGGGTGTATGGGGATACCGTTAGTTTTAGAGCTAAAAAAAAAATTTCAATTTCCCCTCTAGGGAATCACCGAAGACCCATAACTACCGAGTTTGAAGAAAATAGGTCCAGTGGCTTAGGCTCTAGATCGAGGTACAGACATACAGACATACAGACAGACAGACATACAGACAGACAGACATACAGACAGACAGACGGAATTGCCGGACCCACTTTATTCGTCTTCGCTATCATCGTAATGTCAACTTTGATCAAAATCTCGAGTTCGATTTTTTTTCCAAATGCAGAACTTGCCCTATAGTACCTATATCATAGCTTCTTTATCAAGTGTTCAATTTAAACAAATATAAGCTTAAAAGTGTTTCCTTGCAATTATCTTTGACTTGAAAGCCTAAAAATATTTTATATAATTTTTTTGTATCCACACAGTGCAATTTAAAACAACACATATTTCAAAAATCTCGAAAAATCAAAATTTTTTGGATTTCATCCTATTTTTGAGCGAGCCAAAGATATTAATTAAAATGAAAATTGTAAACGCAGGATTTAATTTTGATAAGCAATGCAACTTTTAAAAGCTATTACATTTGAAAATAGTTGAGGACTTTGACACACCCTACTGTACATGCTACCAACCGACAACAACCGGAAACTTATTTACTTTACAATTCCCTCTGATAAATTTTCGTACGTTCTCTTCTTCTATTTTCGGTAACAATACACTGCGAACTGTAAAGGTGATGATGATTATTCCGAGCTTGTTGAGTTGGTTCTCAGCAGTTGTATAGTGGTATCGGTGTCTGGTAGGAGGTTGGTGTATGTGGGTTTGATTGTAGGGTGTTAGTGGATGGCGTTTATACATATAATTTAAGTTGAATTAGTACGATGTTAAAGCTGTTTTAGTATGATACTAAAATAAAACTTCGATTTTGCAAATTTTAATCGAATATAGCATCGTACTTTCTCTACCCTTTTATTAAAGTTAAAATCATCGAATACCTATTTTATTTTTTTAGTATCGTGCTATTTACAATATAAAAGGTCTGTTTACTTAGTTTTTTGCACGAACTGTCATTGTTTTAGGTGAGATGCTTAAGTACCATACTAGTTAGAAAATGTTTAAAATTAAGAATGTTATAGTAAACTACTTTAAAGTTAGAAAATTGTTAAGTAGTAGCATACTAATATCTAAAAATCTTGCGCCATTAGTATTTAAATTTAAAGTTGCCAAACAAAAATTATCAATAGAGAACGAATGGAAAAGGATTAAATAGAAGTGAAGTGTTTTCAGGCACAGTGACAAAATCCATTTCTTAAGTCAGTGAATAAATTGGTTCTTATTAAAATTTTAATTCATATGTCCATATTAAAGCATTAACTATATGAGCATTGTAAAAAACAATCATTAAAAAAATATGGAATTACATTTAAATAGAAATCTAATAATACGGTGCTGCAGTGAAATCACTCCAAGCTTTTCAAGCAACCCAGAAGAAGTTGTAGTCTAGTCAAATAGATCACAAATCTATAATTAAAAATTTTCCTGTCCCACAAAATTTTCAATTAATCGAAAATCGTTCTTAATCGAAAGTCGTTCTTAAATCACTTTTCACGCACTTAACGAATTTGAACTACGAGTAATTCAATTTTATGTGACCTATAGGTTTTAAAAATAAGAGTGTCACCGGTTTTTGTATTTTTTGTGTTGATTTTTTGCACTGAGTCGACTGTTTTAAGCATTGTGTTTGGCTTTTTTTTAATTTTTTTTAAGGACCAAAAATAACGATTCTGACCTATTTTTTTTTTCGAAGTTAGAGAAATAATTTTTTTTTAATAAAATAAACTACTTTAAATAAACTACGCAAAATCTTAAACATCCTGGTGTTAAGCTATTAGTATGATTCTGCACCCATAAGATGCAACCATTAGATACAACATTTTTACTTGTGACTTATAAGTACTATAAGGCAAGTTATGCATTCGTAAAAAAATCGAACTCGACATTTTGATCAAAGTTGACATTACGATGAGTGACCAAAAAAGTGGGTCTCGGTATTCTGTCTGCCTGTCGGTTCGACTACAGCCTAAACGATTTTCTTCAAACTTGGTAGATATGGGTTTTGATTTTTTCCCCCCACAAGTTTTTTTCTTTTTTTTTAAGACCAAAAAAAAAACGGTCCTACCATACGATTTTTTTCGAAATTTTATAAATATTTTTTTTTCTCAGAAACTGTCCCACAGATTTAAAAAAAAATCAAAAAATTACCTAGGTAATACGAAATCGTAGTTGAAAAAAAATATCCAAAAAATTATTATTTTTGGTACCCCCCTTGGAACCATTTTTTTTTGTTTTTGATTTTCTCAAAAAAGGTACGACCGATTTGATCATTTTTTTATGTTGAGGCTCCCCAGCATTTTCAATATTATTGTGTATTCAAATTTTCAAAACAAATTTTTTTGGATTTTTCAAAAAAATTTTGAAAATTTTTTTTTGAAAACTCAATATTTCGAAAACCCCATGCTCGATTTTTTTGAAACTTGATAAATAAAAGTTTCTTAAAATAATCTACTAGACATAAGAAAAAAAAATGTTTTACCTTGTAACATCAACAACAATTAACAACATCATCTATCAACATTTTATATTTATATTTTTTCAATTAATTTTTTTACTCATTTTCAATTAAATGTAAATTTACTTTTAAGACATACTGTATACTTGCTAGCAATATTGTATTTTCCTTTTCATTCATTCTAAACAAGTATTCTATACAAATAATTAAATTCTAAACAAATAATTCAATTCTATACAATATAATTAACTTCCCAAGCAGAGAGTATAAAAGGCCGCGCAAAACAAATATGAATCACTTCTGTTTGTGCTCTCTTGAGGAAACAATTCGGTGGTACACTACCGCCTTTTGATTTTGTCAAGCTTGTACAAAAAGAGGACTGAGTATCTAACGCTAAATTAAATTAAATCCCATTGACGGAATTATCTCTCTCATTGGTTTGATAAAATTTTTTTAGTTTTTTTAAATCATTGTGCTATCGCCCATTCAGCGGGGTACTCCGTCGTTTCGCATATCCTGCGGTGGAGGATAAAACAATATTCTATTTTCACTCGTACTGCTATTATACTTTATACATACATAGACATTTAAATACGAATACGAACTAATAAAGATTTTCAACTAAAGTACTTATATATATAAAAAACACTGTTTTGTTTTTGAACGGAAAAAGAAGAATTTGGAAGAAAAACCCTTGCCCAGAGCAAAAGAACAAATAATATAAATTTGTTATAACCTTAAAATAACGGTACCCTCCATACAACAAAAATGGCTATTCCTTCCCAGTCTGGTTTTCCATCTGGAAGACAGCTATGAAGAAACTTTAACTATTCGAAAGGAAGATACTGAGGATCTGCACTGGACTCTACTTCGACCGTCAACGACAGAAGCACTACAGGAACGAGCATCTCTACACAGAAGCTAATTTAATCCCACTGCCCAAATATCTAGTTCATTCAACGAAGAAATTAATGAGGAACATCATCGACCACCCGAATCAGCTTATGAGAAGGATGACCACAGAACAACGACATCCCGAACCGAGGTACCTCAGTGTGATGGAAACTCTGGATGACAACGTAATCATGGACAACGAGGAAGTAGTCTCGTTCTACGCTGACATTGAGTCAGCCTACCACCGCGGCTAAAACGCCATCCCTGCTTACATCCCACAAAAATCACCACTGACAACCAGGAATGAACAATTGAACACCCTGAGGACAATACAACCGACATTTTAAAGTTAATTTTTTTTTCGTCATGTAAATTTCATATAAAAATAATTAAAATTAAGTCACTGTATACAGGGTGATTTGCATAAGGTGTGACAAAAAGCTAGGGCGCGTAGGTTGGACTTAGACAAGAAAAAAATCGTATGGGAGCGGGGGGTCTATTTCCCCCCGTTTAGGCGGGAGGGGCAATTTAAGAAAAAAATCACTTAAAACAGAAAAAAAATTATTAAAAAATAACGGTGATACTTACAGAGTAATGCTATAGCATTTTGAAAAGCCAGAAATACATTCTTTAATTTTGTTTTTAAATAAAGTTGTTCGAGTGAATAGTTTTTGAAAAATTAATTTTCAAAATCAAAATTTTGAAAAAAAAAATGAAATTAGTAGTTTTTAAGAAAATCAAAAATAACAAAAACTACTTTTGTTCTAAGAAAAGCCTTTTATTTTAGTTTTTACGTTTTTGGATTCTTAGGTGAATTTACGATTGAAAGGATTAACTTTCTTTTTACTGTTTTTTTAATTATCGTCTTATAAGCATACAATCACATGGCATCCATTACCTCCAACTATTAAAGAAGTTGTTTTAGTCATTTAAACAATTAATTTTATGCTTATGAACAGTTTTTCTCTAATATCATTCCTTTTTGAAATAACGGGTGATTTTTTTGAGGTTAGGATTTTCATGCATTAGTATTTGACAGATCACGCGGGATTTCAGACATGGTGTCAAAGAGAAAGATGCTCAGTATGCTTTGACATTTCATCATGAATAGACTTACTAACGAGCAACGCTTGCAAATCATTGAATTTTATTACCAAAATCAGTGTTCGGTTCGAAATGTGTTTCGCGCTTTACGTCCGATTTATGGTCTACATAATCGACCAAGTGAGCAAACAATTAATGCGATTGTGACCAAGTTTCGCACTCAGTTTACTTTATTGGACATTAAACCAACCACACGAATGCGTACAGTGCGTACAGAAGAGAATATTGCGTCTGTTTCTGAGAGTGTTGCTGAAGACCGTGAAATGTCGATTCGTCGCCGTTCGCAGCAATTGGGTTTGTGTTATTCGACCACATGGAAGATTTTACGCAAAGATCTTGGTGTAAAACCGTATAAAATACAGCTCGTGCAAGAACTGAAGCCGAACGATCTGCCACAACGTCGAATTTTCAGTGAATGGGCCCTAGAAAAGTTGGCAGAAAATCCGCTTTTTTATCGACAAATTTTGTTCAGCGATGAGGCTCATTTCTGGTTGAATGGCTACGTAAATAAGCAAAATTGCCGCATTTGGAGTGAAGAGCAACCAGAAGCCGTTCAAGAACTGCCCATGCATCCCGAAAAATGCACTGTTTGGTGTGGTTTGTACGCTGGTGGAATCATTGGACCGTATTTTTTCAAAGATGCTGTTGGACGCAACGTTACGGTGAATGGCGATCGCTATCGTTCAATGCTAACAAACTTTTTGTTGCCAAAAATGGAAGAACTGAACTTGGTTGACATGTGGTTTCAACAAGATGGCGCTACATGCCAAACAGCTCGCGATTCTATGGCCATTTTGAGGGAAAACTTCGGAGAACAATTCATCTCAAGGAATGGACCGGTAAGTTGGCCACCAAGATCATGCGATTTGACGCCTTTAGACTATTTTTTGTGGGGCTACGTCAAGTCTAAAGTCTACACAAATAAGCCAGCAACTATTCCAGCTTTGGAAGACAACATTTCCGAAGAAATTCGGGCTATTCCGGCCGAAATGCTCGAAAAAGTTACCCAAAATTGGACTTTCCGAATGGACCACCTAAGACGCAGCCGCGGTCAACATTTAAATGAAATTATCTTCAAAAAGTAAATGTCATGGACCAATCTAACGTTTCAAATAAAGAATCGATGAGATTTTGCAAATTTTATGCGTTTTTTTTTAAAAAAGTTCTCAAGCTCTTAAAAAATCACCCGTTAGTTAGTCTATTACCTAGGAGCAAGTTCGTGCGACCCAGTCGTGCATTTTATTCTTATTGTGTTTATTTAAAATTGAAACGAGTTAGCTAGGTTAATTTAAGGAACATGCACCACGTAGTTTTTAAAGGAGACTATGATATATTTTGTTTACGCTCTGGAAAAATTCTGGCAAATTTGGAAGATGGCATGGGTTATGGTAACTTTGAAGGCGTGTTGGAAAATTATCAAACGCGATATTAACTTTTGTTTTTAATGAATATAATATATATATGGCACAAATTGTTATCCGCAAACTCAATGAAAGAACAAAGCGAAAAAACTGTTAAATTAATATAGAAAATTAAGTCGCGAGACCGACGCGATTTACGTTTTACGTGGCAACATAAAAATAAAAAAAAATAACTATTTTTTTATAATAAATAAATGATTATAAAAAAAAAAAAAAACTGTCGCTGCGACTATCTAAATCATCTATGTACGTTTTATTGGGCGATCTCGATTTTCTACGTGTTGGCTTTATAGCCTTTGAAGTGCTCGAAAACATCCGTTGTCAAATATTACGAAACCTGACACTCACTCTCATAGACAAGAATTCAGAAAGTTTTTTGACGAATTTTCAAAACCTAACCTAAATAAAAAAAAAAATTAAAAAAATAGAGTCGAAGTAATCATATCGATATAACGAAATGTACTAAATTCTTTTCTTTTCCCATCCGATAAATTCCTTTGCATTTATTTTAAGAGGAATGAAAAATTGCGATTTAAAGATTATTAACTATCCAGTGTGCTTACAATAAAAAGTTGTGTACATTTATAAGCTAAGATGTTAAATTTAAGTAAAAGTCCGCCTGACTCAATTACTTGGTCAGCTCATCTACTGGTACATCAGTATGAGACAACGCGTCTTCAACGTTAACAGGATATTGTAACCACTTATCCCACTCGATTTATAACATCAGTCGAACACCTGCTTAGAGGATACCACGTTTCTACTGAACTCTTCAAGCATTTTGGAGCCGCAGCGGAAAGGAAGGTCAAAAATTGAAAAGAACGAAACGAATAGGTACATCGGTGAAACTTGTTGCGGTTAAATTTATCGCAACAGGCGTTTGTGACTCATTGGCATAGACATTCGTCGTTGCTTAATTCATTTACTAGGTTTCCTTATATAGACAAAAAAATGTACGCAAGACCTAAGCCCCCTATCATGATCTACTATAGATTAATATCTGAATTGGCTGAATACCTAGTTATTTTTAATCAATTAAATTAGAGGCCATTAGGGCTTGTAATGAACCTAATTTTAGTCACTTACAACCCCCAAGTCGTAATCTCCTCCTCTGGATCTACAATGTCTGCGGATTCCGAAATGCTAATGTACAGTATTTTTCATGATGAAAAAACACTCTTCCAACCCCCAAAAAAAAGAATCAAACCCAAAACCCTCTGCATGACAGTCCAACTTACTTACCATTACAACGGGGGGTACTACAATTAATCATTAGGCATTTTATAAATAATTAAAGTTTATATTCGTTTTGTAATTACAATGAATTTATTATGCATTTACCACCAAATCACTTTCATTGAGATGCATGATAAATAATGCAGACTGTTTAATGCACTTGATGATGAGGACAATGAGTTTCTGTGTATCAAAGGCGCTTTTCTTATATCAATCACCACAACCTTACCACAACATCACCACAATTTCCAGTCTCAAATTATGTCATTTAATATTGACAAGTCTTTGAAAGCCGCAAAAAAACTTTAATCCAAACAAAACATACAGATTTTATGATTCATCCTCGATTCCAGAGAAGAATTTTTGAAAAAGAAAAACAGCAATCAAAAATACAAGCCGTACAAAGACCGACGAGCAAGAGAAACATTCTCTGAATTAATATTCAGTGTAGTTTTTCATTTGAATTTGAATCGTCCTTTTCACCTTAATTTAAAAGTTTCAGTATTCAGTCACAGCACAGAGCCCAATGGAAATATAATGTACATAGCTGCAGATCCATAGAACACAAGGGACATCTCACAATCTGCAAGGACAAAGTTTTGTTTACCGAGTTTGAAATTATCTCAAGAATCATTAGAAGGTACGGAATACGGATATAATATTCTACTTCAACTAATTTACAGACTCCTGCTGCTGTGCTGAGATTCATAGGTCTCGCAATGATAGGTAGGTATGACAATTTGAGAAGTTTTCATATTATTCGAGAATGTTATTCTCCCAGGTTGCTGAGGGTTTAATGGGGCGTATGAGTGATATATATTTTTTTTTGTTTATTTCGAGAACTCGTTACGTTTCGATCGGAAATATTCCTGATGTATGAAATTTTAATGTATTTACAGCTTCATGATGCATAGTATTTCCTTAGTAAATTTAAACACACAAGCTGTGATGTGTAAATTTATGGAGGGATATAAAAGAGGCTGTGGGGAAAAGTGGTATACTAATTATTTTGATAAATATCGGAAATGTGTATCTTATTATTGTTTGTGATTTAAGAAACCATTCTGGAATTTTTAATAGTTAAGCGTTGGACATAAATTGTTGGAATTACCAACATGACTTATTTTGTTTCCTTAATCACAAATAAATTAAAAAAAAAATCCTTAAAGCTAAAAAACACCATGTTTAATGGCGCAATAGAAATGTGAAGTATTTCAACACAACACAGCATTCTACAACATAGCACACATCCCAAACATGGTTTTGCGCCTATGAAATACATGTGAGCGAAAGAGACACGCAACAACACACAACACAAAAGTGTGTTTCCAGCTTAAGGAGTAACTCCAACGATTGATGTGGTTTGGTTATATTCATTGATAATTTTCAAGCACCACTTAACAGGAATACTGTCAGCCTGATGAAACCTGGGTTGCGAATTTTTGAAAAAACATAAGTCATAAATCTGTAGATGATTTGTGAATTAAAATAAAATGCACGACTGGATCGCACGAACTTGCTCTTATGTAAAAGTACTTTGGAATTTAAGATACATTTTATAAATATAAAACATGGATTTAATGAGATAATAATGTTCAAATGCATAAAATTGCCGTCTGGTTTCCGGAAAAGTATGAATTTATGCAAATAAACCTTAAAAAATCATTTTATTATTAAATAAATTTTTTATATAAGAAATTTCTCTAAAATTTTTCAAGAAAAAAATGTGGGATGCGAATTTTTAGTATTTAATAATATTGATTTGAGGAAATAATTTCAAAAAATAATCGGTCATAGGTTTTGAAGATATTGATTTTTCAAAAAAAAATTTTTTTTCAAAAAAACCCAACAAATATTTTTTTGAATATTTTTATATACAATATTATTTTAAACTTAAGGGGACTCCCGCTTAAAATTTTGGGTTAAAATCCTTAGAGCCGTTAATGAGAAAGTCGAAAATCAAAAAAACGGGTCTATGGCAGGTACCCCTAATAACATTTTGCCCCAACATTTTTGTTGACCAAAATGTAGTCCATGTTCATAATATCACACCTAATTTTTTTTTATCAAAATCGTTAGAGCCGTTTTCGAGATAAATAAGATTTTGCATTACGGGTGTATGGGGGGTACCGTTAGTTTTAGAGCTAAAAAAAAAATTTCAATTTCTCCTCTCGGGAATCACCGAAGAGCCTTAACTACCGAAATTGAAAGAAATAGGTGCAGGGGTTTAGGCTGTAGTGAGAGGTACAGACATACAGACACACTGAAACATGTTTTTTGTGTACTAAATTTTCCTTAAAATTTTTATAAAAAAAATTGATATGCAAATTGTTAGTATTTAATAAAATACATTTTAAAACGTAATTTAAAAATTTAATCGTGTATCGGTTTTCAAGATATTGAATTTTCAAAAAAAAAAATTGTATTATTTTTATAAAAATCCAAAAACTATTTTTTCGAAAAAATTTTTAGTTTATAATTTTTCAAATGCAAAGCAGCTCCTGCATAAAAATTTTGGTTAAAATCGTTAGAGCCGTTGGTGAGAAATTCGAAAATCAAAAAAACCGTTCTATGACAGGTACCCCTAATAACATTTCCCCCCAAATTTTTTTTTCACCAAAATATAGTCCATATCCATAATATCACACTTAATTTTTTTTATCAAAATCGTTAGAGCCGTTTTCGAGATAAATAAGATTTTGCATTACGGGTGTATGGGGGGTACCCTTAGTTTTGGAGCTAAAAAAAAATTTCAATTTTTCCTCTAGGGAATCACCGAAGACTCTTAACTACCGAGATTGAAAGAAATAGGTCCAGTGGTTTAGGCTGTAGTGAGAGGTACAGACATACAGACACACTGAAACATGTTTTTTGTGTACTAAATTTTCCTTAAAATTTTTATAAAAAAAATTGATATGCAAATTGTTAGTATTTAATAAAATACATTTTAAAACGTAATTTAAAAATTTAATCGTGTATCGGTTTTCAAGATATTGAATTTTCAAAAAAAAAATTGTATTATTTTTATAAAAATCCAAAAACTATTTTTTCGAAAAAATTTTTAGTTTATAATTTTTGAAATGCAAAGCAGCTCCTGCATAAAAATTTTGGTTAAAATCGTTAGAGCCGTTGGTGAGAAATTCGAAAATCAAAAAATCCGTTCTATGACAGGTACCCCTAATAACATTTCCCCCCAAATTTTTTTTTCATCAAAATATAGTCCATGTCCATAATATCACACTTAATTTTTTTTATCCAAATCGTTAGAGCCGTTTTCGAGATAAATAAGATTTTGTATTACGGGTGTATGGGGGGTACCCTTAGTTTTGGAGCTAAAAAAAAAATTTCGATTTCTCCTCTAGGGAATCACCGAAGACAGTTAACTACCGAGTTTGAAGAAAATACCTCCGGTAGTTTAGGCTCTAGTTCGAGGTACAGACATACAGACATACAGACATACAGACATACAGACATACAGACATACAGACAGACAGACGGAATTGTCGGACCCACTTTTTTCGTCTTCGCTATCATCGTAATGTCAACTTTGATCAAAATCTCGAGTTCGATTTTTTTTCCAAATGCAGAACTTGCCCTATAGTACCTATATCGCAAGTAAAAATTTATTTCATAAGTTAGTTAGTGACTTATGATTAAAAAACATTAATTCACAAGCTAGTTGGTAGATTGGAAATGTTAAAGCTTTTTTTGGCTACATAATTATTTAATTATTAACGAAAGTTAATAAAACTATCATGCTAGCTTATAAATTTTCCAGTTAATAATTTTTTAATCAGATTTCATCCATTAGCTTATGAATTATTTTTTTTTTTAATTCATAAGTCACTAAGAAGCTTATGATTTAAATTTTTTTAATTCACAAGTCACCAACTGACTTATAAATTAATTTTCTTTTAATTCATAAGTCAGTAACTAGCTGCTGCATTACATTTTTCGTAAGTCACCCACTAGCTTGTGAATTAAAGCCAACCTTAAGCTAAAAAGTGACTTAAGCTTTTGCAACCCTGCAACCCTGATCGGCCTTTAATTGCAAGGCATATCCGCGGACTTGCCTGGTTTTAGAAGCGGAATTATTTTTTGCTGTTTTAACTAACCGAAAAATAATTTAACTTAAAACAAGAATTAAACAAGTCATATACATATTTTATTTCAGTCGTTGGAAGGTTCTTAAGATACAAATTCTTAAGAATGTCAAAACCAGCTGATTTTCTATTTCTTAAAACTAAGATAATATATAGTTTTGAAATCTTCGTTTTTTTTTTTTTTCATCATAAAATAAGGAGAGTCTATGCAGTTAATCGAACTTGCAACTGTAATAATGTTGTTTTTGATCCTATTGCCTAAATCATTGCTAAAAAAATATGTGTGCAAGTGCACTTCGTTTTTCAAAATTGGACAAAGCGATTGTATTTCCTGTTTTTAAGGCAGGAATAATTGAATTTCTCTTTTGTATTACAGTCGACTTCCTCTAAGTCGAACTTTCACGGGATATCAAAACTAGTTCGAGTTAGAGAAAGTTTTAGAAAAATTCGAGTTAGAGAGAGTTTTTTTTATTTTTTTTATTGAATTAAATAACAAATAAAATAAATTAATAAAATAAATAAAGCTAAGCTTCTTGGTTTTATCGCTCATTAATTTATAATTATGTATTATACAAAAATATTTTTTTAACTTAATTATTTAAAATTTTTTGTATTATATCCACGTCCATTGGCTGCACTATTGTGGTCATATTGGCCGGAGGGCGTGAAATATTCAAGCTTTATAAACTTTAATTTATCCTTAACTATGAAAACTAACTATGAATCTTATAAGCATAATCCGCACGTCCCACAGTGCGGCAGAAAGCCACTTTGTGCGGCCAAAAGTCGAAAAACGTAGAGAATGATTCACAAATTGGTATTTAGGGGTTTTTGGGGTCGCTGATTCCGAATCTGTTATCAGAATCAGTTCGAGTTAGAGGGAACTTCGACTTAGAGGGAGTTCAACTTAGAGAGAATCGACTGTATTTTGATAACAATACATATTTACGGGTCTAAGTCATTTATATTTATTTCTTCATTTTGTATTTAAGAATTTTTGAATATTACAACAACAACTTGAATGAACTACCACAAAGTGGGTTCTTATTTGGCTGGAGTTATAGCTATTTCACGATTGCCAAGCTGATCATCAGTCTCCTTTATTAGTGGTGCTTAGCGTTTATACTATCAAGTTTAATAGAAAAACTTTTTCCCTTGACTGAGACTACCACACTACTAATAAAGGAGTCTGATGATCGACTTCGCAACCGTGAAATTGCTATAACTCCAGCCAGTGGCGGCGCAAGACCTAAACTTAATGTGGGCAAGATACATTTCGCGAGGCCCTCTGATGGTGCAAGTACTCGTAGAAGGCAATATAAAATAAAAAATCACTTATTTAAACAGTTTTTTTATTTATTAAGAAACAAACCTTAATTTATACTCATACTTCTTTGGAACATTAAACAAAAACACCTCATACAACTCATAAGGTTGGAAGTCACTGCTTTCACCTTCTTGCAGAACTGTTTGTAAATACTGACAGTTTTTCAATATTTGCTCTTTTGGATTTTTTCTTAACTTGTTAAAGTCATAGAGAAAACCAAAATTTTTCAAAATGTTGATTTAAAGACATAAATCTCGATTCTATGTTACTTATCGCAGAATCAATCATGGTACATATTAAAATAAAACGCACGACTGGGTCGCACGAACTTGCTCCTATGTAATAGACTAGGAATTTTAAAAACGGATGTTATTAAAGAAAACTGTTCATAAGGGTGGCCGTGGCGCGATGGTTGTGTGCTCGCCGGTCAACCTCAATATCACAGGTTCGATCCCTGCCGTCGTCTATGTCGTCTTTAATTCCATTAAAAACCTTCTATAAATTGTCATCAATGGGCTGCTGGTTTATTCATTACATGTTGTTCAGGCATAACACTAACAACATGTGATTGAGTTAAACTAGTATGCCCAACAAGGATGAAAAACGAATAAAATAATGCGAATTATAAGGGACATAGAAATAAGACACGGCATTCTCCGCTTTAGTTCAGCCGCCATCCCTGGTGTTAAAAAATCTGAGACAACCACCTTCAGTCTCAGAACATCGTGCCACACATCTTTCCTATCCTTCTTTCTCTTCCGTAACTTCACGCCCACGCTGTGTTGGAACATTAAAAGGGTAATCATAATCCCTTGAGCGTGAGTAGATTATAAAAAAAAAAAAAAAGGATAAAGTGATTTTTTTTAAATTCTTTCAGTAGTAAGAGATTAAAACAGAATGCTATGCAAATATTTATTTATGCTGGAACAAAAATTATAAGTCGTTGTAGTGGTTCCTTAAAAAAATAAGCTTTTATGTACAAAATTTTTAAATCATTTTTAAGAAAAAATTTTGGTACGCCAACCCTAATTTTTTATTATTGTATGAATAAAAGTCTAATTTCCAAAAAAACTACTAAGCCGTTCTTGAGATATCGAATTTTTCAAAAAAAAAAAAATATTTTTTTTTTTTTTAATTGAAAAAATATTTTTTCTTAAGTTTATAAATGCAATGTTTTTTAAACTTTTTAGGAGCTTCTTTAGAAAAAAAATCGTTAAAATCCGTTAATTCAAAAATCGAAAAAATCGTTCTATGGTAGGTGTAGGTACAGTCAGTAATATCTAGATTTCAATTTTTTTTTATTAAATTATAGATCGTAAAGATTGATCAAAAGAAAAAAAATTTTAGCAAAATTCTCGGAACCGTTTTCGAGAAAAATACGATTTTCGCAAACCATTTTTCAAAATTTGTATGGAAGGTACCGTTAGTTTTAGATAAAACAAAATTTTTTTTCTCAAATATTGTATATTATGTTAAGAAACTTTAATTTGTCAAGTTTTGAAAAAAATCGAGCATGGGGTTTTCGAAATATTGAGTTTCCAAAAAGAAATTTTGAATTTTTTTTTTTAAATCCAAAAAATAAAAAATTGAAAATTTGAATACTTAATAATATTTAAACTTTGGAGGAGCTTTGTCATAAAAAAAAATGATTTAAATCGGCTGTACCGTTTTCGAGAAAATCAAAAACAAAAAAAATGGACCCAGGGGGGCTACCAAAAATAAAAATTTTTTGTAATTTTTTTTTTCAACCATTAGCTAGTTTTAACCAAATGAAATTTTTCAAATTTTTTTAAAAAAAATCTGTGTGACAGTTTTTGAGAAAAAAAAATATTTATAAAATTTCGAAAAAAATCGTAATAAAATAACGGTAGCTTTATTTTTGGTCTTAAAAAAAAAACAAAAAAAAACGTCCGGGGGGAAAAATTAAAACCCATATCTACCAAGTTTGAAGAAAATCGGCCCAGCCGCTTAGGCTGTAGTCGAACCGACAGACAGACAGACAGAATTGCGAGACCCACTTTTTTGGTCTTCGCTATCATCGTAATGTCAACTTTGATCAAAATCTCGAGTTCGATTTTTTTACGAATGCATAACTTGCCTTATAGTACCTATAAGTCGCAAGTAAGAATCTGTTTCGTACCGGCTTTTAGCAGACCTTGTAAGTTGATCGCTACCTTCATAATCAAATATCCTTTTCTTTTTGGCTACTCTTTTATTTTTTATATCTTTTGGCAAATCATAACTGCTTTTCTCACTAAATTGACGAGCGTCAGATAATCACTTTTCGAATCTTGTTTGTCGATATTCTTTGATCCAGTCACAAAATGTACGCAAATGTTCAAGAGTACTCGTAATACTTAAATATAAACGAATGATCAGAAACGACAGAGATGAGATTTTTTAATTAAGGGGAGGTTCTCCTTTTTCGGCGACGAAAAATGCATTTTTTCCATTTTTTTTTATTTTATAGAACAGAAACGAGACCTACCTTTCTGTCTCGAAAATTGTTTTATGTTTTAAATAAATATTTTTGAATTTGGCGCCTATATATCCATACCATAGTAAGCAAAGGTACCATATGGGCCACCAGGTGTCGACACATGAGCCATGACTCGAAAAAAAAAATTTAAACGCGTTTTTCTCGAAACCACGTTTTTCAAACTATTAGGCACGATTCCTTTGAAACTACTTGACGGATCGTCATAATTTTTTGTTTTAAAGCTTATTAAATTTATTAGAGTCTGGACCAAAATCAGGCTGATATATCAAAAACTTTTTTTTGTACAGCGCTCAGAAGAGCGAAAAAAGTGGAAAAAACGAACACTAAAATTCAAGCGTCCGCCATTTTTTTAATTTTTGACATTGGGCAATAATTTTAGTCCAGACTCCAATCTCCAACTACACTCTTCTATTTTATAAAAAACTTTGATATTTTAATTTTCGATAATTTTTTGCAGGAGCTAGAGTGGCCAACAGCGAACAACTTTTTTTGGAGGTGGTCTGGTTCCGAGGCGCATTGTTTTTTAACGGCCCGGTAGTTTTTGATGAAAAATTTACTGTTTGTACTTAATATGATAGTGAACAAGTAAAAAAAATTTGAATTGATTATATCATTCCTTCCATGAAAAGAAAATTCATGAAAAAGTGTCCTTTTTGACACTGAAAAAGGAGAAGTTCCCCTTAATTTATATAACATAATAATATAATGTCGATTTCCTTTATAGTTACATGAGAAATCAATTTCTGTGTGAAGACTTCGATCTCTCGACAGATTTTAGGTTCCTTCATACCAAAAAAAAATCGAATTTTTTGACAAAGATCAAATTCTTCGAATCCGTATTTGAAGAGGGATTTACATGTATACGAAATACGCACACCACAAGAAAAAATTTGACACGGGATCGAAATCCCTAGTGTGTAAAGGCAATCGACATAAAGTAGTTTATCAGAAATATCGATTTTTTCATTGACATTCATTTCGTGCGCTGAATGGTGGAATATCTTTAAGTTGAGAATTAATTTTAATTATTATAAGAAAAACCTTGTGGCGTGTACTTTTCGATTTTCCATATTTTTTTAAATTTATTTTCGGCTGTGAGGGGCGAGGCCCTTTGCACCGCGAGGCCATGGGCGGTGGCCCACATCGCCCACGCCTTACGCCGCCTCTGACTCCAGCTAAATAAGAACCCACTTGGTGGTAGTTCATTCAAGTTGTTGTTGTAATATTCTGAAATTCATAAATATATGAAGAAGCCTTGCAGGCACAGCTGCACAGCTGCGTTTGAGAATTCAGAAACCTTACATTAAAATTAAGTGACAAACCATTTAATGAAATAACCACAACTCCTCACAACTTTAATTTTCTGATTTCAGCGTTCTCTTTGCACTCGCACTTAAGAGCGAGTTGAATTTATTTCAGCCATTTGTATGTTTTGTTTACATTTTTGTTTGACTTAAGTCCTCAAAATACATTTGAGATCTCAAAAGAAGTTTTTTCCTTTCGTAACTAAGCTCTAATTATTCTTGACTCCTAAGAGGAGATCTCTAAGCAGTCTCATTCAAAGCATAAATGTTTTAATTGAAGAGTTAGTGCAGCAGCCTAAAATATACAAACAAAATCTTTTACTTAAACAATTTATAATCTCGATTATAATTACAAGGTGGCGCAAAATTAATTATCCAATTTTGTTTTTGAGTTACTTTTTACTTAAGAAAAAAAAATTATTTTCAGCGATGGAAATCTTGTAACGAACCCTACTCAGGTCTTGACCTCTCCTTCCCTTACCACCATTACAACCACTAGTTACAGGACCCAGAGGCTGATCCTGGCAGCAGGATGAAAAGGGTGTCCAGTCCACAGTAGCATGGCATGCTTGCATAAGCACGATCTAGCTCGCCGATGGGGGGGTTCTTGCTACCGCAGCACTGGACGGGGTTACGATTTCATGCCGAAATGTATGAAAAATCAACGGAAAAAAAAAAATGGTGACCCGAATTTGTCCACGTATTTGGGAAGTGATTCCTATAGAGGGGGAGGGTCTTGATGGAGGTGACCCTCGGAGGTTTTGCCCACCCTTGTATCCGACGGATACCACTATGGCTATTGCTACCTCCTGATTATGCAGTAGCCCCTAACCGGATAGATGTTCCAGCTTACCAGGTCGTAGTCTTCACCATCGTGTCACCCCACCTCTGACCCAGGTTTTAATGCTTCATGCTATTCTAAATAGAAACAAAAAGCCAAAAAAAAAGAATTCCTCTTCCCATTAACTAATCCAAATTGACACTCAATCCATACCGCTCAATGGACGATAAAAAGAGGGAAGTTCATTTGAGGTACAAGTTTATTAAGGGCGAAAAATGACAATACTGTCATAGTGGGTCTAGTTTAAAAAAGTTAAAATTCAAAAATTGTAACACTTATTTGCATATTTTAAATTTAATTTGAAAACAAAATCTATTTTTAAATTCGATAATAAGAATATGTATACTTTTTATTGTTGCCAGTTGGCAACCATGTAATGAAGTTTATATTAAAGGCTTTTTATTTTATTACTATGGTTATTAAATTTCATAAAAAAAATTGTTCGATTAATGACCATATACAATTTAAGGTCTACATCAAATCGTTGGCAACCATGAAAGAGTTTTAAAAATGTTTTAATATTTTGTTCGTCTTTATTTTTGTATGTTTATTTGATAATAACCGTGGCCAAAAAAAATACCAAGTTGAAAATTTGTCTTATATGTTTTATTTAGATTTTTTTTTTTTTTTTTTGAAATATTATCCAAAGCATCTCTTTTTAAATACTGCTATTTAAATGAGATTTACTATTCGATTTCCTTTATTTTTTTTTCTCTTTTCTTTTATAAACCCCTTCCCCCAAATGTCACATCAAAACAAATTAAAATATTGATTTTGATATCGAATACAATTAATTGACTTACTTAGATTCCTTAAAGTTGCCGCCAATGTAGTGCACCACCTTGGTTTCCTTCCTTTTTTTTTTATTTATTATCACTGAGGAATAAACAAATTAAGAAAAAAACAAATATTTTGATAGGTTTTGATGACAGGGGTAATCACTTTCTTTTAAGCTATTCATATTTATTTCCTTTTTTTTTTCTCGATTAATTTTAAAATTCTTTCAGGTAGGTACAATTAATTTTCAATCAATTTTTCTTTAATGATTATTCATAAGGCCCACACTATTTTTTTTTTATAATTTCCCTGTGTTTTTTTTTCTTTTTTACTATACAAAATCTTACAATTTACACGTATGCATCACATCAGACAAGGGAAGATACAAGGTACAATTAGGAAAAAGGGGTAGGCACACAGAAATTCGAAAGGTAGGGAGGTGAGTATCACAAGGGAGAAATTTCACAGGGTTGTTCCGGTTGATGATCCTCCAGGTAAGTATGTACAATGAAGATTCGAAAGGAAGGGGCTCCTCATCGCAGGTAAGTACGTAGGTAGGTAGTGTTTTGTTTTTTTTTTGTAATTTATTTTCAGATTTTTTTTTCTTTTGTCAGGTAAGTATCACTAACTCTTTTCTAAGTTCTTTTTTTTATTAATTTTTCCCTTTTTTTTCTTTTTTGAAGGTAAGTCAACGTTTTGTAATTTTGTTTTATTTTATTGATTTTTTATATTTTTCTTTTTGCAGGGTAGGTATTCATAAATTTATTATTTTAATGTTTAATTAGGTTGGTCTTTGAAACACTCTAAATGTATTATATTTTACTATTTTTGTTTTCTTTTAAAAAATTTATTTAGGTAATTTTTAATTAACTTTTTTTTCTTTTTAATTAATTTAATTAATAATTTAGGTAATTCATCATTTGTTTCGTTTTTTTTTCTTTATTGACTTTAATAATAATCGCGTAATCCTCATATAACGAAGGGATTAACGAGAGGCCGAACCGCACTGCTTTATATTCCAAGATCAACTGACTAAATATTAAACTAATTATGCTTACTGCAGGTTCTAACTTTCTTCACTCTCACTCTTGCGGGATAATCGTGCCACCTAAGTAGCGGTCGTTTTCTACAGTTCGAGGTCGTGGTATATAAATCGTGCCACCAAATCTATCAGTTAGACTGAGTTTATGTACCTACCTACATAATTATTATGTATCCTATTGTGATTCGTGTACATAATTTTTTTTTCTTCTCGGTTAAGCGGCAGTTTGGTACAGAGACCACAAAAAAGAAATACTTATGTAATGAACTTAGGTGTGCATTATTATCATTGCGTTATTTTATATTTGATATTGATTATTATAGTCTGGGCTATACAGTTCATTATTTTGTTTTGTTTATTTTATTCAGTTAATTATTATTATTATTATGTATTATTATTATTTTAAATAGTATTAGAGATTATTATATTAAGGTATTATTATATTAGTTACTATTTATTTATTATTATTATGGGTAAGATTGCCAAGTTATTAAATTATTTAGAAAATTATTTTTTTTATATATATATTGAGGTGCAGTTTCCTACAAATCTTGTCCTTTTCAGGAGAATTTCTTCAAGTGAAAAGGAGAAGGGAAGAAACAAACTACTGACAATTCTAGGTGACGTTAGATTAAGGATAAGTTCGAACAGATATTTAACTATTTATTTTCCCTGAGCCGAGTTCTCATGCACACACTGAAAGCCGGGCATGCGTGCGAATTACTTTTTCAAATCTTTGCAATGGTAAACTCCCGCCTTCCTGCCATTTATGTCTTCAAGCTCATATAGGTTGTTCCCAATAACTTTGCATACCTTCATTTTTACGAACTTGGGACTAAGTTTCGCACAGAACCTCTTCGAAGCATCACTGGGGGCAAAATTTCTCCGAAAGACGATGTCACCAACGTCAAACTTTATTGCCTTGCTACGCAGGTTATATATATTTTCATACTGAGTATGTGCTTTTGCCAGGGAATTTTTTATGTAGGAATGCATAACATTCATTTGTGCCGCTTTGGACACAATGTCCACGTTCGCATTGTTTAGACCATCAAGCTTTCGAAGCAGTTGGTAGTCTGATCCGTGTTCCACACAACTTTGCCCAAAGAGTGCTTCGTAAGGTAATACGTTTATCGCCGAGTGTACTGTGGTGCGAAGAGCACTGGCTATGGACTGTAAGTGGGTATCCCAGTTCCTCTGGTCAGGTTCGATGTAAGAGCGTATCGCTGCGAGTAGGGATCGATTTACCCTCTCGCTAGCATTCGCTTGCGGTGAGTAAAATGCGGTTTTGACATGTGTTACACCAAAAGACTTCAAATATTTTTCGAATTCCCGACTGGTAAATTGTTTACCATTGTCGGAGAGGATTGTCTCTGGTACTCCAAAGATACCGAAGACTTGCTCCTGCAGGAACTTCACCACAGCGTCCGTTGTTGCCTTCCGGAGTGCCTTTACCACTACAAACTTGGTCAACTGGTCCAGCGCAATCACAATATGAGTATTTCGAGATCTAGGGTATGGACCAAGAAAGTCGATGTATAACATCTGAAAGGGTCTTTCTGCCAAAAACGCTTTACCCATTGGAGGCCTTAGCGTGGCATTTGGGGCTTTCGTGGTCTTACAGATGTCGCACCTCCCAATGAAACATTTTACCTGGGCTGCCATGTTAGGCCAGAAGAATCGACGCTGCAGCCGGAACAGGGTTTTTGCGATACCGCCATGCGAAGCTCTAGGCGGCTGATGCGCAAGAGCGATCAAGCGTTCGGTTAGCGATTGAGGAACCCAAAGCTTCCAAATAAGGTCGTCCTCAACAGGATTCCCTGTGCAATGTTTAATCTTCTTGTAGACGAAATTTTCCGACACTTGAAGATCAGGTAGCTTATCTTTTTGTTCTTCGATGCTGTCTATGAGCTTTCGGTATTCCATAGATTTAAAGCTAGGATCCTCAAGATCAATATGCAACACATCGCAAGGATCTGTCAACATTGAAACCTCGGAAATCAGAGCATCGACTCCATGTACTCGCGAAAGCGCATCGGGTACGACATTCTGAGATCCTTTTCGGTGCTCGATGGTGAAATCAAATCCCTGTAGCTTCAAGCTCCATCTCGCCAAACGACCGCTTAGATCTTTCTGGTTCATCAGCCACTTCAAACTCGCATGATCGGTGACAATTTTAAACGCATGTCCCTCTACATACGCACGAAACTTCTGAACTCCCATGACAGCAGCAAGACATTCACGCTCGGTCACACTGTAATTGCGCTGGGCCGAATTGAGCTTCTGTGAGTGGTAGTAAATTGGTCGTTCGTTACCACATTCGTCCAACTGGCTCAGCACACATCCGATACCGGTATCGGAGGCATCGCAAAGAATGATGAACTGCTTTGAAAAGTCCGGGTTAACTAGAAGCGGTGCGGTGGTTAGAGCCGTTTTGAGGTTGTTGAAAGCTTCAACCGCCTCGTCGTTGAAGATAAATTTCTTCCCTTTCTTCAACGTATCGGTGATGGGAGCCGCTAGAGAAGAGAAGTCTCTAATGAACCGCCTATACCATCCTGCAAGTCCCAAGAATCGTCGCACTTGTTTAGCCGTAGTAGGCGTGGGGAAATCTGAAATGGCCGTCACCTTATCTGGATCCGTCTTTAAGCAACCATCTCCAACAATATATCCTAGATATTTCAACTCCTTGAAACAGAATTTCGACTTCTGAACATTCATAGTAAGTCCTGCTTCCTTCAGCCGCCCTGCCAAAATCCTCAACAGTTCGATGTGTTCTTCAAATGTACTTGACACGACCAACAGATCATCGAGGTATGGAAAGATTTTCTCTCGCAGATTATGAGGTACCACTTTGTCCATTAATCTGACCATGCGTTGTGGCGCATTACAGAGACCAAAGGGCATGACTGTAAACTGCAACAGGGGCATACCGGGCACAGTAAACGCCGTCTTTTCCCGAGAAGATTTCTCCAGCGGTATCTGCCAAAAAGCATCTTTCAGATCCACACTTGAGATGAAATGAGTATCTGGAAGACGCGATAGCAATCCTTCTATATGAGAGAGTGGATACGCGTCTTTCTTCGTCTTGGCATTAACTTTCCTGTAGTCTAGGCATAAGCGATTCTTGCCGGGCTTTCGCACTAAGACCACAGGAGAGCTCCACGCACTTGTACTTTCCTCGATAACTCCGAGTTTAAGCATACGATCCAATTCCTCATATAGAAGTTTCTGTACCGCTGGTGATATCGGGTAATGACGCTGCTTAATGGGCTCAGCATCACCTGTGTCGATGGTATGTACCTCTAGCGTAGTTTTTCCTAAGCCATGTACAGCTGAAGAAGGGAACAGGCTAATGGCATCTTGCAACCGTTCTGATTGTTGTTCGGTCAGCACGTGAGCATTAGGGTCAGCCTTTATCGGACAAGGAACTGAAGAAATTTCGGAGATCAACTGAGGAGCAATGTCAAAATCTTTCCAGAAGTTGATACCCAGGTACAGTTTCTGCTGCAAAGATGGAACCAGATACAGGGGAATGGTTTTCGTCCTCCCTTTGTAGGTAATCTCCACACAGATTCTGCCTACTATAGCTTGTTGCTTACCGTCAGCAGTCTTTACTTCGGAAGAAAGTTTCGAGAAGTTTTGGCCGTGTTTTTGAAGGAATTCAAAGCCATCTGCACCTAAACAGCTTATGCTGGCTCCACTGTCGAGTAATCCCAACAGAGGTTCACCAAAAATGTGGACCGTAGCATAAGGACGGGGATCGTCTGAACTGCATAGCGTGGTGGCTTCAATGGCTTTGAAAAATTCCTTCTTATCACGAAACTTCTTCCTAAGCTTAGCCACTTTTTCGGAAATGATGGTGTTTTGACTTCCAAAAATCCTTTTTCGGACTTCAAGATAGTTTTGAAGCCTTTCGTGCAGAGTTTTCAGTGGTTTTCTGGGAATAACAGGTGGTATATTTTCAGTTACTGTTAAGGTTTTCGGTCTGGACATAATCCTGACGGATGGGACTGGAGGGATTGACGAACATTTTGGTAACGAATCGGTGTTGCTAGAGTGAGAAGAGGGAACAGAAGAGTGTTTTATTGGGATTCCGGGTTCTTCTCCAGAGAGCAATTCCCCCGGGGCTTCAAACTGCTCTTCTGCTCGTTTCCCGAGCAACGAGGACATTGGGGCGAGGTGGTGTTGTCCCAACCACACTTAAAACAGAAGAGTGACCTCTGAGGGTTCGGGCATTCGAAGAATGAATGACCCTTAGCCTTACAATTCCAACACGTGTAATTGCGAGAGTCTCTGTCTTTTTGGGGGTGGAATGCCTCGAGCTCAGGAGCAAAGACGTCTTCTTCTCTCTCTGCAACAACTAGCTCGGAAACTGCACTTCTTCGGGGCGGTGGAACAGTTCCAGGTCTTGGTCTCAGAGTTCCGGCTTCTCGATCGAGGAGATACTTTTCTACTTTCCGACAGACATAAACCATATGGGTCAAAGTACGAGTGTCGTACGTTATTAAGAGCATTCCCATTTGCCTTTTGACATTTGTCTTCAGCACCTCAATAATTTCAGCATCTGATTTCGGAATTCTCAGCATGCTGTTGAGTTTTTGAATGTCCGCGAAAAACTCGTCAAAGGTCTCGTTCTGCCCCATATGCCGGTCGTAAAGCTTTCGTGACAGCTCGGAGTCTGACTCCAAGCTCCGGAACTGCTCGATTAATGCATCTCTGAGCGCCAACCATGGAACTTCCGGATTACCTTTCAGGTAAACCCAAAACCATGTCTCCGCCGGTCCAGTAACAAAGTGGTGGAAATTTAGGACAATTTCGTCCCATGTTGCTCGGTTACCGGACTTCAACCGCTCCAGTCTGAATAAAAATTCGTCGACCGTCATTTTTCTAGGGTCAAATTTTAGCCCCCACTTGTGGAAGTTGTGGTACCTAAAACCTGAGGAACGGGGTGGTGCTTGGGCTTGATCATTGGGGTCGCTCAATGTAAGGTCGTGTAACCGGCGCAGGAATTCATCCATGTTGGAAGTGTCCGCTGCTGGATTCCGTTGGAGAGGAGGCTGCATCCGTGGAGGATACCGGTTATGGGGAGGGGAGGAAGACACTTGGGGTGGTTCACGAGAAGTGGAAAAATGGCGGGGTGCTTCAACTGGGTTGGACTGATTTGGGGTCTTGGTACCTGGCGTTGGTGCTACCAGGGTTTCGCGAATTATGCTGGCCATTTCATCACGAAGAGCCGTTCTCGTTCGCTCCATCTCCCCAGAAAAGAATCGGAAGTCCTCTGCACGACTTGCTCCAACAGCAGCAGTGACCACTTCCTGGATGTAGCCGGAGAGTTCTTCTTCGTTCCCACCTAACGACACACGTGGCTTCGGATTGGGTATCAATGTGCGTGGCCTAGCCCCTGTCTCATGACTCTGAGCCAGTAAGGATGCGGCTCCGTCGATGTTGCCTGCCTCATCCGTTGAACTCTGAGGAGGGGGTTGAGGAGTGTCTTGCGGGACCCCTAAATCCGCAAAGGAATCCGTCAAAAATTGTGACCTTATTACCTGGCTTCGCAAGGTAGCCTTACCCTTAGATCTAGTAACTCGCTTGCGCATTTCAAAGAAAAATAATAATATAAGACAAAAAGAAAAAAAAGAGCAAAAGATGAAGAATATGGAATGGAAGTTAATGATTATAAAAAGAAAGTTTTACCAACAATTTAACAAAGAGAAAAACCTCATATAGAACTAATTTTTAAAATTCCGAAAAATAATCTAAATTTAAAACTCAAAATGATTAAAAATTCAAAAATAATAGAAACTGAAAAAAATTTAAACTCGAGAAAAAAAATCCAAAACTCAAAGAAAAATCAAAACTCAAAAGATTTCGAAATCCAGTTAAACTATCAAAATTAGAAAAATTTCAAACTCAAAAATCTAAATATCCAAAATAAGCTATATAAATTCATATAATTGAAGAAAAACTAAAATCCAAAAATAAAAAAAATAAAAAAAAGAATAACAAAAAATCAATAATATTCATTAAGGTTGAGGTGAAGATGACAGCAAAAGAAGCAAAACGATCAGCGATCTAGCAGGTTTGAGTAATCTGCCCTCTATGAAACCACATAAATCAAATCAAGTTACAAGCAATCATACTGCGTTTCCCATACTGTACCTTGGTCCTTAAATGTCCTGTATGGCAAGGTTAGTTCTTGCATTGATCATCTGGCTTATCCCGCCAAGCTGACAGACAAGAATCATAACCCTGCGCCAGCAAATCTCAAAAAAATAATTTCAAAAAATGTATTTCAAACAACTGAAGCTCGTCTTAAAAGAAATCGCAAAACTTAGGATTTGAAAAAGCCAAAATAAAAGAAATTTGGTGATAATCTGCTTCGGTAGGAAGCGCAACTGCCTTAGCAGGGGTGGATTACCCACTAAGCGGACGTTCCAACCATGCTAGAAAAAAAAAGTTACACACAAAATGTTTAAAGGATTTAATTACTACAGGAACATTATCAAGAAACCAAAATACAATATGCTCACGCGCAGCATAATCACTGAGTAAAAATCTTGATCAAACTTTCCCAAATTGGTGTAAAATGAATGGACAATTCGGGCCCCACGTTGGGCGCCACCTGTAACGAACCCTACTCAGGTCTTGACCTCTCCTTCCCTTACCACCATTACAACCACTAGTTACAGGACCCAGAGGCTGATCCTGGCAGCAGGATGAAAAGGGTGTCCAGTCCACAGTAGCATGGCATGCTTGCATAAGCACGATCTAGCTCGCCGATGGGGGGGTTCTTGCTACCGCAGCACTGGACGGGGTTACGATTTCATGCCGAAATGTATGAAAAATCAACGGAAAAAAAAAAATGGTGACCCGAATTTGTCCACGTATTTGGGAAGTGATTCCTATAGAGGGGGAGGGTCTTGATGGAGGTGACCCTCGGAGGTTTTGCCCACCCTTGTATCCGACGGATACCACTATGGCTATTGCTACCTCCTGATTATGCAGTAGCCCCTAACCGGATAGATGTTCCAGCTTACCAGGTCGTAGTCTTCACCATCGTGTCACCCCACCTCTGACCCAGGTTTTAATGCTTCATGCTATTCTAAATAGAAACAAAAAGCCAAAAAAAAAGAATTCCTCTTCCCATTAACTAATCCAAATTGACACTCAATCCATACCGCTCAATGGACGATAAAAAGAGGGAAGTTCATTTGAGGTACAAGTTTATTAAGGGCGAAAAATGACAATACTGTCATAGTGGGTCTAGTTTAAAAAAGTTAAAATTCAAAAATTGTAACACTTATTTGCATATTTTAAATTTAATTTGAAAACAAAATCTATTTTTAAATTCGATAATAAGAATATGTATACTTTTTATTGTTGCCAGTTGGCAACCATGTAATGAAGTTTATATTAAAGGCTTTTTATTTTATTACTATGGTTATTAAATTTCATAAAAAAAATTGTTCGATTAATGACCATATACAATTTAAGGTCTACATCAAATCGTTGGCAACCATGAAAGAGTTTTAAAAATGTTTTAATATTTTGTTCGTCTTTATTTTTGTATGTTTATTTGATAATAACCGTGGCCAAAAAAAATACCAAGTTGAAAATTTGTCTTATATGTTTTATTTAGATTTTTTTTTTTTTTTTTGAAATATTATCCAAAGCATCTCTTTTTAAATACTGCTATTTAAATGAGATTTACTATTCGATTTCCTTTATTTTTTTTTCTCTTTTCTTTTATAAACCCCTTCCCCCAAATGTCACATCAAAACAAATTAAAATATTGATTTTGATATCGAATACAATTAATTGACTTACTTAGATTCCTTAAAGTTGCCGCCAATGTAGTGCACCACCTTGGTTTCCTTCCTTTTTTTTTTATTTATTATCACTGAGGAATAAACAAATTAAGAAAAAAACAAATATTTTGATAGGTTTTGATGACAGGGGTAATCACTTTCTTTTAAGCTATTCATATTTATTTCCTTTTTTTTTTCTCGATTAATTTTAAAATTCTTTCAGGTAGGTACAATTAATTTTCAATCAATTTTTCTTTAATGATTATTCATAAGGCCCACACTATTTTTTTTTTATAATTTCCCTGTGTTTTTTTTTCTTTTTTACTATACAAAATCTTACAATTTACACGTATGCATCACATCAGACAAGGGAAGATACAAGGTACAATTAGGAAAAAGGGGTAGGCACACAGAAATTCGAAAGGTAGGGAGGTGAGTATCACAAGGGAGAAATTTCACAGGGTTGTTCCGGTTGATGATCCTCCAGGTAAGTATGTACAATGAAGATTCGAAAGGAAGGGGCTCCTCATCGCAGGTAAGTACGTAGGTAGGTAGTGTTTTGTTTTTTTTTTGTAATTTATTTTCAGATTTTTTTTTCTTTTGTCAGGTAAGTATCACTAACTCTTTTCTAAGTTCTTTTTTTTATTAATTTTTCCCTTTTTTTTCTTTTTTGAAGGTAAGTCAACGTTTTGTAATTTTGTTTTATTTTATTGATTTTTTATATTTTTCTTTTTGCAGGGTAGGTATTCATAAATTTATTATTTTAATGTTTAATTAGGTTGGTCTTTGAAACACTCTAAATGTATTATATTTTACTATTTTTGTTTTCTTTTAAAAAATTTATTTAGGTAATTTTTAATTAACTTTTTTTTCTTTTTAATTAATTTAATTAATAATTTAGGTAATTCATCATTTGTTTCGTTTTTTTTTCTTTATTGACTTTAATAATAATCGCGTAATCCTCATATAACGAAGGGATTAACGAGAGGCCGAACCGCACTGCTTTATATTCCAAGATCAACTGACTAAATATTAAACTAATTATGCTTACTGCAGGTTCTAACTTTCTTCACTCTCACTCTTGCGGGATAATCGTGCCACCTAAGTAGCGGTCGTTTTCTACAGTTCGAGGTCGTGGTATATAAATCGTGCCACCAAATCTATCAGTTAGACTGAGTTTATGTACCTACCTACATAATTATTATGTATCCTATTGTGATTCGTGTACATAATTTTTTTTTCTTCTCGGTTAAGCGGCAGTTTGGTACAGAGACCACAAAAAAGAAATACTTATGTAATGAACTTAGGTGTGCATTATTATCATTGCGTTATTTTATATTTGATATTGATTATTATAGTCTGGGCTATACAGTTCATTATTTTGTTTTGTTTATTTTATTCAGTTAATTATTATTATTATTATGTATTATTATTATTTTAAATAGTATTAGAGATTATTATATTAAGGTATTATTATATTAGTTACTATTTATTTATTATTATTATGGGTAAGATTGCCAAGTTATTAAATTATTTAGAAAATTATTTTTTTTATATATATATTGAGGTGCAGTTTCCTACAATCTTTGTTTGGCCCTTTGCAAGCTTGACAGTAATACACACTCGAAAATTATCAAAACAATACATCGCGACGGATGGTCACGGTCAGACGGCATTAACTAATGCACTGTTTGATCTTTTAACGGAAACATGTGTAAGTCTTTCACTAAAATTCACTGACGTGCCCGCCTGGTCCCTGGTGATGTCCGATTGCGATCACAGTTCTAAGTGACATCGGGAGCCCCAGCATCGAAATTCTCGGTCGAACGACCAATCCGGTGGCCGCCACGCTTTGTACGAGTATGTTCTCCTGTGGTTTCAGTCTGTTTGAGTTGAGTAGCTAAGCGCCGGAAAGTTTGCCCAGTTTGTGCGATACGATTAGGAAATAGACATCGAAATTCAATCTGCGCTAACACCACCGACCGATCATTTATTGGTAAGAAAAAATCGTTTCAAATATTTCACACTCTTCGGAAATATAGCGCTTCATTGCTTGTCTTTTTCACAAATGTCAAATATGATTGACGTATGACGCCATTTGTAAAAATTATTGTGAGTAAATATAAATCTCGACTGAAAAGGTAAAGTATCTTAAGTCGACTTAAGATATTTCGCGTGTTTTTGTTGATCCTTAGTGCCATTCTAAAAGGCTACAGTTCTGTGTTATTATTATTGTTTTTTATTATTGTTATCGGCTTCCTTCTATCTCATTCCTGTGTTTTTTTATAGACAAAAACAACTTCATCTTATGTTCAAAAGGCACATCTCTACACGCGGTAAAATATCTTAAGTCCACATAAGATTGTGTGTTTTGCTTAATTTCAAAACCTAAAATAGACTTAAGATTATATTGGCTTAAGACTTTTTTATTATTGTGAAATCGTAAATCATATTAAGTTGACTTAAGATATTTTCGCGCGTGCTAACAGGAACAAAAGTCATCCTTAAGTCAACATAAGATAAAATCCTTAAAAAGATTCCAAAAAAGTGTGAAAACGCAAATCATCTTATGTGAACATAAGATGAATTTTTAAATTTAAAACTGAAATTTTTCGCTCCCTAAGTAGTCATAGGATATTTTACTGTTTGCAAACCTAAAACAATTTCCGTAATAACAAGGACATAAGATATTTTTAAGCGTATTTTGTTTCTAGATTGCCTTTTGTGCGACCGTTTTTCTTATTTTTTCATTTAGTGTTTCAGACAGTTTTGTTTCATACGCGATTGAAACATTATTACAAATGAAACACATATGTACGTATACAACAAAAAAAAGTTGAATTGGAATTAAAAATACATTTTATAAAAATAAAACATGGATTTAATGAGATAAAAATGTTCAGATGTATGAAATTGCCGTCTGATTTCCAGAAAACTAAGAATTCATTCACATAAAGCTCAAAAATAGTTTTATTATTAAAAGAATTTTTATGCTAGAAATTTCTTCAAAGTTTTTCAAGAATACAATTTGGGATACCAATTTTAAGTAATTACGTAGTAGTATTGGCGAATAGTTCTAAAAAGACTGGCGCAAAATGCAAAATGTCAAACAACCTATTATTTTTAATTTTTTTGTATGATACTAATTAACAATTTGCTAATTTTAAAGTGGGTTACTAACTCATTCTTAGTTTAAAACATTTTCCAACTAGTATCGTATCTACTAAAGGAATTCTTAATAAATTGCTTCTGAACACACCGAAAACATTGACAGTTCGTGCAAAAAACTAAGTAGGTAAATAAACCTTTTGTGGCGTTTCTAAAAGCACGATATTCTTACGATGACTTTAATTTTAATAAAAGGGTAGATATAGATATAGTATGATCCTATATTCGAATAAAATTAGCTAAATCGTTGATTTAACTTAGTTTCATATTAAATCAGCTTTAACGTTGGTCGTACTAATTCAATTAAAATTTTGTGCCATAATAATTTCAAAAAATAATCGTTTCACTTGTTTTGAAGATATTGATTTTTTAAAGATCAAAATAAGATTTATTTTTTCAAAAAATCCAAAAAATATTTTTACGAATGTTCTTATATATATTATTTTAACCGTTAATGAGAAAGTCGAAAATAAAAAGGTTGTGCTGTGTGTCAACATATAGTCCGTAACTTCATTTAATTATCTTAATACCTAATTTGCATACTTGAATTAATAAAGCTTTTAGTCTTAACATTACTTCATACTCGATATATCGTGTTTTATTTCTTGCTCAGTTTTCTTGAAAATTTCACAAACTTCCTTACATGTCGCTGTCTTTGACTGCGTGTCGTTTTGGCACGTCACTGACAGCTGCATAGACATTTTTTTACCCACAACGCCGGAAAAGAAGTTTTACTTAAAAAAAAGCGGTTCTATGACAGGTATCGTTAATAACATGTTATTCAAAAATTTTATTTTATCAAAATTATGAGAGTCGTTTTCGAGATAAATAAGATCTTACACTACGGGTGCGATACCGTTAGTTTCGGATGTAAAAACAATTTTCAATTTCTCCTATCTCTCCTTGGGTCCCTTAGGTAAATTTTTTCCAATAGTTTTTTGTTATTATTAATTTGACTTTTAAAAATATGTTTTCATGTAACATTTTTTACAATGATCAATGATTTTTTTTTCAAATAATTTAGTAATTTATTTTATATTTTATTTTCATATTTTTTAAATAAATTATTTGAATAAAACTAAACTGTTTCTATTCTGTGAACCAAATGTGATCTTATAGCCTTTTTTTAAAGAAATTCAAGTCTTTATTAGATATTATTTTTTTTTTATTATTAAAGCTCTTTAGAACAAATGTGACTTTTTCATATACGACTTAAATAAAAACCGCGTAATAAATATTTAATATATAGCGAGTTCAATACAGTACTCACCCCGAACGTTTCGCTGCGAATTGCATCGAGCGTGGTCACCTTAAAAGTTATATTATATTAAATAAAAACCACCAAATATCATCTTAAATTTCTTTTTTCCACTTTTGCACACGCAACTCATCTTAAATGGACATAAGAATTGAAAACGTCCTTCGAAAACGCAAGGCAAAATATCTTATCTCAACTTAAGATTTTGGAAATTAATATAAAATTCAATTTATAGAAAAGCCAAACTATCTTAAGTCATATTTTTTCTCATAACGACCAAAATATTAAAAATATCTTTTTGAAAATAATTTCAAAAAAAAGATCATAAAATTTTACATATAAATGCTTTGTTAAATATAGTCTATATTTGAAAGATTTTTTGGGATACAGCTTTGAAGTGTTTTTTTGCTCTCCTGAAAAATCATCAAAATTGACTTAAGATACTTTACCTTTTCAGTCGAGATATATGTATTATAATACAAAAATTTATGTTACATTATAATATTTATACATTTTAAGGTTTCATATTTTATAACTTTTTCTCTGTCATTTTATATCAGTCGTTTATCAAAATCCTGTTTTGTGACAAATAATTTATTAGAATTGACATTTTGTCATACCTGTAATCTGTAAATGCATAATGATCTCAGCGTGTCATTTCGAATACATTTAAAATTTGACTTGCTATGTATTTAGGTACTATAGGACAATTTTAGCATTTGGAAAAAATTACATCGAACTTTGATCAAAGGTCAAATATGATCAAACATGACGATGATAGAGCGAACGTTAAGGCAATAACGTACAATTTATTTTTTTTGTGTGCCTTATACATATGTATGTATTTTTGTTAATCACGTCAATGTGGAAGAAATTCAAGCGTATTATTAAGCTTCTAGGGAGCTTAATGGGGGAGTAAGGAATTTTTTAGGGGTTGCGGAGTGGCGGTCCCAAAATAATGGTGACTCGATGACTTGACAGCGGGGATGGTGATCCTCTAGGACAATTCGCTATTCTAGCCGATCGAACTCAAGGAGCTATGGAATGAAATCAAACTGCAATGATACCCACAGGACTTCTTTATAAGTGTGGTATCAAAAAGGTGATAGTAATGGTTCCTATTTTATTTTCGTAGTCGTTTCAATAAAATTCCAATTTTTGTTTCTAGAGCCGTGTCGTTTTACTGGCGTTTTAGGAAAACGACTACGAGAATAAGGGTGACTAAATCCTTTTCCCTTTTCCATTTCACACTCAGTTCCTTAATTTCGTTAACAGTTGATAAATTTTCGTTACCAAGACTGTACCTATGTATATAACGCCTGGATGTTGAACGAAAAGCTCTAAAAATCTAACAGTTGGAGATATTTAAATCCAGATGATTATACTTGCACCACTAATAAAGCTTATCTATATCTTTTTGAAAGTTCATTCAATCTTCAATTGTGGATATTGGAAAGAATAGTTCTAAATCGTCTGCAAACATGAGACAATTTGCGAACGTTATAAAATCAGGAATGACATTTACAAAAAGAATAAAAAAAGGGGTCCCGAATGACTACCCTGAGGGAGGCCCGTAATACATCAATAAAAGAGGATTAATCATTTGCAATTTTTATAACATGTTTTCGATTCGACAACTAAGATTCCAGCCGTTTAAGAATACGAAACTTGAAACCCATTCTCTAAAATGCTTAAATAAGAAGTTTATAATGTACTCTATCGAACGATTTTACAAAATCTGTGTACAAGACTTCCACTTGCATTTTGTTCTCTAAAGAAAAGGAACAAACACCAATTAGTTGTGTTAGAAACTACAAAACCCATGCTACCTTGATGTTATAATTTCTTTAACAGCAAACCTGAGCAATTATATTGAAAATGAACAATCTGAAATCAGGAAAATTAAAACCAAGGGGCGTTAAGTTTTTTTTCGAATTTTAAAACAAACACCTAATTCAAAATTAAAAACAAGCAGTGTAAGCCAGTACGGAGAAATATTTCCAACAATTCGGACTCCATTGTATATTTACCCTTAAATACCATTCTTTTAATTGAATTCAAAAATTGCAAAAATGACTAACTGAATTTCCATATTTCATATTGATTTTACTTTTATTTTTATTTTTTTTTTTTTTCATTCCAGCTTTCCGCCCGCATAAAGACTTCGCTCAAGCTGCATCAATCGATGGGTAAACCACCATAACCTGCAAAGGAAAACCACAATGAAGATAAATATGAAATTGAATTGAACAAAATATTCCAAAAGGAAAAAACAAAAATAAATAAAGCAAAGAAAGAAAGAGGATATTTCTGTGATGCATAATAATCTTTGTTCGGGGGTTTGACAGCTTGCATTTGAGACTGCTGTGGAACATCGGACATCACAGCTGATTTTGATACGAACTCCAATGCAATGCCACGTTAAAGGGACTACAGCGGTAGCTTTATGGTGAGTTAAGGGTGGTGCAAGCTGAAAGGACACAAACACAATTCGCAAGATAAAAACCGCGAAGAAGAAAACGACGAAAAAGCCCTGGAAAAAAAACATGGAAGTTCTGCAAATATTTGGATTCTCGTTTCTAATTCTCATGCTAAGGACACAAGGTAAGCACAAAAATGACAAACCAAACCGACATTCGTTCCTACCTGGCAACATATTCTCTTGCTTTCTTCCTTTTACATCTTCCAAGATTAAATGATGCTTATCCAATACCAGTTTTCTCATACAAGTCTCGTGGCTGATTTATGCTGCCAGGAGAATTTATGTGAATTTTAATTTACGGAATATTCTGTGTTGGTTTTATTTTTTGCCTCGTCTGTCTGAGCCTTGCGACGCGGTGTCGACAGTCCGCCCAACGAAATTGGTAGTTTTGGAAAGAGAAAGGTAAAAAGGTTTGCTTGGAATAGCTCAAGTGCTTTATTAAAAGGATTCTTGTGAAATATTTGAGGAAAGTCAAGAACATAAGTGTGCTCTTTGTACGTGCTCTAATAAACTTAAAGTATGTTTAATGTACATTTCTTAAACTGATTCAAAATTGTCTATTAATTCATTATTATTAAGAAAATATAGTTAGAAATAGGGTTTTTCAATAAAAGTGAGTAGATTTTAAAATGAAATAGAACAAAATGAATGTGAGGTAGATAGGTATTATGTATGGAATATGACATCGTTCAAATCCACGCTTGTAGGCTTCCTACATAGTAGCACACGGACCCGAGTGGTTCAATTTTCAATGAGTCTTCCGCAGATCCAGCTGAATTTGAGCGCTGGCCCGTGTTATGTTCACCTTTTAGGCATCGGTCGATTGTGGTTTATTCGCATTGACCTGTGAATTCAGGAAACCTCACAAGAAATCGCTTGATCTTAGTGGCCAATTCACGCCCCATCTGCGAGGTAACCTTACGCTCAAATCGTTCATGCAGAATGTCTGAATGACTGTGAATTTTATTTTTCTAGGGGAATTTGATTAAATTATATTAAATCAATGAATATACATATGAGAATTTTCTCTGTTTAAGTGGAGTGATTGAATTAAATTCAATTAAAAGCTCAAGAGTCGGTAAACATCGACCAATATTTGCGTCTTAGTGCGTCTTAGAAGGGTACGGGGTACGGCAGCATCTAACTGATGAGCCCACTGTCGTACCTGGGCGAAACCCACCTTGGAGTTGAGGTCACTTGAGCTTTTAATTGAATTTAATTCATTCACTCCACTTAAACAGAGATAATTCTCATATATTTATTGAGTGTAAGATCGCGCGAACCAGTCATGCATTTTATTTTTATTGATTTAAAGATCGTAAAAATTAATCGAAGAAAAAAAAAAAGGCGATCGTCTCTGATGGAGATAGCCAAACAGTTTAATATTCACCTATTCTGAGTGCCGGGACACAGTATGGCTTAACACTACCACTGGTTTTGCGACCAAACGAATTTGGCCCAAACTAGATTTGAAACTGTCAAATTGCTTGTTGTCCCTACTGAGGGGATCTCAGATCAGCTCCGTAATATTTATTTGTTTATTTATTTATTTATTTATTGATCTGCAAGCGTCTACGGCTAACAGATTTTGAAATAAAAATATCTTAAAATATTTACATTTACATGTGTTTGCATAATGAACATATATATAAAGCAGCTTAGTTCAATAAATTGGCAAATTTCATTGAAATGCCTTATTTATCTACACACTGGTTCATTAGATACTACCATAGCTTGTTCTGTGATATTGTTCAAACAGCAAATTTCTGGAACGTAAAGATCTTAACGGCGGAAAAATTGGAATTTTAAAAAGTAAGGCAGGGCATCTTATATGATAACATAAAATATCCCTCACAAGCAATATACCATGAATAGTTCGTCTTGATTCGAGAGATTTAATTCCAAGGAATAAACATCTTGCTTTATAATCCGGAATGAAACTCCATTTCATTTTATAAAATATACATCTCGTAAAACGTCTCTGGATTTTCTCATTACGGAGAGAAAAAGTCTTAAAACTCGGATCCCATAACATCCGCATATTCAAGTATAGATCTTACGAGAGCCGTATAAAGGGATAGCAACGCGTAAGGATCACTAAAATCAGCACAATTTCGCTTGATAGATTCTACAAGTGAATTTGGTCTTCCAACCACATAATCGACATGACTTTTCAAAGAGAAAGTTGATTCAAGCATAATGCTAAATCCTTAATTTTGTCCACACGTGAGAGTGAGTTAGACTCAATCATATACCTAGTCAAAGCTTATGTGAGTAATGGACTTAAAAAAAGATATGGCGCTACATTTTTTTGTGTTTAAATTTAAGAAATTTAAATTGCACCATTCAGAGACTTGATTAATATCAGATTGTATGAGATAGCAATCTTCTACACTGTTAATTTCTAGAAATAGTTTTAGATCATCTGCATAAAGAAGGCACTGAGAATATTTTATTACAGATGTTATATCATTAGTAAAAATGTTGACAAGAAGGGGACCCAAATGGCTACCCTGAGGTACACCCGAACTACATTCAATAGACCTAGAAAAAGAATTATTAATAATAACTTTTTGAGACCTACGAATGAGGTATGAGGATATCGAATTTAAAAATGAAGAGTGGAATCCAAACAGTTCTAGTTTACGCAATAGGATGGAGTGGTTTACCGAGTCAAAAGCCTTACTAAAATCTGTGTAAATTGCATCTACTTGACTCTTTTTTTCAATGGATTTTATGACATAAGCTGAGAATAGAGTAGCTGAGAAGTGAGTAGGTGTCATAACTGGACACTGTCTTATAGATAGGCACGCCGCGCCGCGCCGCACGACTCGGTGCACTATCAAACGATTTCTGTAGTAGTTGCTTGGCCGAGTAGGAAGAGGAAACAATCCCACACCTTCTTTGCTCTCTCTTACAGACGCAAATTTCATCTAGGAGACTATTTGTATAATAAACCAAGCGATCTCATAAACACAGACATTAAAAGTTTCCTTCGCTCCATCAGAAGCTCTTTTTGTTCCCTATTAGATCGTGGTATCACAATAAACCTCTACTGGTCTAAGTGTGTCAGGTATCTTAAATGACAGCCACTTTAACCTAACTTAACCTTCCGACCACAAAAGGGGTGCTATACCACCGCAGACATTTTTATTTTAACTGTAATTTTGATTTTTCTTTATTCCCCTTTCTGCCGTTCTATGTATTTGTCGTTTAATATCTCAGGTGTCAATTATTGATGAGTAGTCCCCGCGATAGGTTATATTTTTTGAGTGCGAGGGCAAAAGGTATTTATTGGGGTTGTATATTAGGCTGTCCCGTCGTTGTATGAAAAAAGAAAAATTCTCGAATTTTTTATCGAAAGGGGTATGAAAAGTTGCGTATTAACGAGTAGATTCTGAATATGTACTTACTTTTTGATTTGGACATAACTTTTGGGGCTCTACCGCTGCTTAAAGATCTTAAAATAAGGTAAAAAACTATATTTTAAGGTCTTTAAGCCGTGGTAGAGCCCCAAAAGTTATGTCCAAATCAAAAAGTAAGTACATATTTAGAATCTACTCGTTAATACGCAACTTTTGATACCTCTTTTGATAAAAAACTCGAGAATTTTGTTTTCTTTATACAACGACGGGACAGCCTATTGTATATCACCCCATGTTGTGTTCCATGTATGTGAAAAGCTGAAGGTATAAAGGGGGTTGTAGGACACCCCATGGAGTCCAATGAAGGTGAGCCCCTTCCGAAACAGCAGAAGCAATCGCGATGTGCAATTTGTCCAAGGAAACAAGACCGGAAAAGCAAGATTACGTGTTTTAAATGCCAATGTCCTGTATGCCCTGAACACAGAAAAGAGATATGCTTAAATTGTATTTAACTTATTATTTCTTTATAAATATAAACATACATATTTATTTATTTATGAACTAAGTTCTTTTCTGTTTTTGATAACGTATATGAATTATTCTGTTTGAATAAAAATTGTATGTTGTCCTCGAAAGTATTTTTTTTTTATTTTATTCCTGGCTGGGGTGTTCTGCCACCCCTGTTGTGGTGTATGTATATTTTAAATGTGTTGTTATCGGAAGGTTAACCTAACCTAACTTTCATTCTATTTGTAAGCAATCAGGTCCCTAATGTTTGGAGTAGCTCGAAAATTCTCATTTTCAAATTATTAATTTATCTTTTTATATTTTTCCACTAGAGTAAATTGAATCTATTTCGTGACGTTTAAGACAGACTTTCCGCTTTCCTCTCATTAGTATTTCGCTCTTCGAAACACACGCGAGTATTTTATAGTAACTAGGGGAATGCCTATAGAAAAAGATCTTTATTCGATTTTATTTTTTTTGATTTTTTTCGAGAAAATTTAGTTTGATAGTTGTCTGAACTTGGCCACTGAGACTCGGCAAGTCATGGAAAGACACCCAACACCGTGCTGAATCCGTGAATTTGGGTGTGAGAGCAAAGCTTCCTTTCAGATTCAACAACGGTGGTTTTCTGTGAAACAAAGAAGGAAACAGGAAAATCGAAAAGTTAGAGGAACATAAATCGAGAAGAAGAAAAAAGAAATAAATCAGACATCTTGCCCAAATATAAAATCTTACTTTTCCGATTTCTGGTGTATACATAGCTTTATTTATTTTTTTAATATTCACGAAAAATTTAATTTGTTATTTCGTGTATTTTTAACCATTAAGGACCTAATCACGATTTTATTTTAATTTCACTGTATTTTTTTTTTTATTTCGGTTTTCATCCTAGATTTCGCCGAAGGTTTTTTTATTTTTGCGATTCCCTATTGAAAATATTAAAAACGCTGTTTCACATATCTTTATTTAAATTCATGTAATTCGCTTGTGATTTAATTCATTTAAAAAGCGAGATATTAGTTTCAGAATAAAAACAAATTTTTTAACAAAAATTCCTTGCGCCCGTTTAAAAAATATTTGTTTTTTTTTTTGGCAATTTCAAAAAAGGGTCAATCAAGATTTTTAAATTTAATTTTAATTTACAACAGTATTTTTAATGTAAACTTTGTATATATAACCTTAAGTATTATCATGGAGCGTGATTTTGTATTGCCAACTCTAGCCTGGTAGTGGCGCTGAAATTAGCGCTCGATTTTACAGTGGGGAGAAGGATAAGATACAAAACAAGTAGTAAAAAAGAGAATATTTTACTATCAAATTTAGCAGAGACAAATCTAGCAAGTGCAGTCCCTATACTAACACCATTTTTGCTTTTTAAAATTTCTCATAGATTCTTCATATATCTTTAAGGAGAATAAAAAGTCACAAATCTAAAAAAATAAAATGAAAAGTGTGTTTTTATTAAAAGAAAGGTTTGATAAAAATAAATTATTAACATCTACAAAATTTGTTAATAACTTTTCGAAAAAATTGCATTTAAATTTTACTTCGTCGATTCGACGAATGATTAGCTTTAACGTACTAAAAAATATGATTACCTTTCTAGGGTTAAGATGTCGCTACAATATTTCGTTTTCTTGATAGTACTATAAGTTTTATATACAAAGGTATAAATAAAAATTTATTTACAAAACAATAAAACACTTCAAAGATCTAAAATTTTTGTTCTTGAACTAAATTTATACATATGTATTTGTTTTAATTTGTATTTTCGAATTGTTTTGGTATAAAATATTATAAAATTAAAAATATTATAGAAGCCAACAAAAAAATTTTTTTTTAATTTTAATTTATGTTCTTAAAATTTTCATGAAAATAGCTTCTGTTTAAAAAACAAAATATGTATAGAAAATATGAAAACAAAATTATACAATAATATCATAACCCTTTACGCTTTGTAGGTATACTTTTTAAGCAAGTCCTCCTTCTTTTCAAATAATGGGAGAAATCGAACTTCTATTCCATACAATTCTTCACTTGTCTAAAATTAACCTAAGTTGCGTTTTAATCCAAAGTTACAAATACTTGTGAGCAATTTAAAAAAAAAATTGTGGATTTAAATAAACTACGAAAACAAACAGTTTGCAAAAGAAATCATCAAAACCGTACCTGAACCGTCGAATATTTAACTGCGGATCAGAAATAAAACCAAGCTCATAAAATGTATCCCTTAAATAATACAAAAAGGATGTGCAACCATTTTAATAACTAATGTTCTCACTCTTCGAATATTTACTCTTCGGAATAAATTAAAGTTAAACCTCATCCACTTTCAATCGAAATCGAATTGCATTCATTACGCAAATCTCTTTTCCATGAATCCTGTTTGTAGAAACTAAAAATTTACATCCCTCAATTTGTGTGCTGTATTTTTTTTCTTTTCTATTAAAAAATATTTCATACACTCGTAAAAATTGTAAAAAAAAAAAACTATAGGTATCTATGAAAGTATGGATCCCAATAGATATTCTATTCTATGGGTAGGTAAGGCAAATGAGCATAGAAAATCCTTATATTCCGATTTCGATCGAGTGGAAAATGCATTTTAATCCTTTTTTGCTCTTCTTCTTCATTGAATTTCAATTATTTGTTCGAAAAGAGGGCGCAGCCGACCAGGCAGATGGTCAGAGGGAGAGGAAATTATAAGCGTATCTATATCTACCTCGTTGAGCTTTCCAGGATCAAAAAGAAAACCTAAAACTCAGTCTTTCTAGATTTTATATTGTGGGAGGGGGATTGCAGCTGCATAAAGGTACCTGCTCCCTGATATATGAACGTTTGGTGGGCCACAGATGTACCTAATAAATAGAGCTGTGCACAAAAATGTTGTTCAAATTTATTTTTACTTACCTATTTAAAGTTTGCTTGGAGATATGTATATGTTTTTATCAGATGCGCCGATAGTATTACTCTGCGAGTGCTCTTTAGACTAGTTATTATTTTGAACATCTTATCGAGAAGAAAAAAGTGAATAGGTAAAATAATTTATAGCATAATAAGAACAAAAACGTGAAGTGTGGGGGGGGGGGGGGGCGAAATGTTTAAACTTGATTATTTGTCAAACAAAAACAAACTAGCAAGCTCTATACATTTTAAAAAATAATTAATGTAATAAATTCAGAAACTGTCGAATTCATAAAACCAACTTTATCCATCAGATCAGTTTATACCAGTCACAAAATAATTTTAGCCACAAATGGCAGTTTCTTTTATATATAATTTGCTCGTTAACATCTACAACCAAATCGCATTTCTTAGTTCTTGTTTTAGACCAGTTTATACCAATAAGACCATCGATAAACTCAAATTGGTAGTACCTTTATATATATGTATAACGTATAGTATTATTATGGAGCGTGATTTTATGATGCCAACGCTATCCTGGTGATAGCCCTGAAGTTTACGCACGATTTAATAGTGGAGAGTAAGATAAGATACAAAACAAGTAGTAAAAAAGGGAATATTTTATTATTAAATTTAGCAGAGACGATTCTAACAAGTACTATCGCTATGCTTAAGATGTCGCCCAATCGTTCGTCTTCATGAGAGTACCATAAGTTTTATATATAAAGGTAGCACTTACTTTTACTTTTTTAGACAAATCAAATCACCCATAGTATGTGTAGTGTGTTTCTCTACTATTCTTGTCTTAGATAAGTTTATACCAATCAGAATATACCTGGAATCAAATAATATATTGTGTTTGTACTATTAATATTTTAGACAGTCACATTTTAAACCAAATGGATATGAGTGGTGTCTTAATCTACTATTTTCGTCGTAAACAAGTTTATACCAATTAGGAATGATATGAATTAAAATTATGTTTGGTGCTTTTAACTTATTTCATAAAAATTACATTCAATATAAAATAAAAGTGTGTGTGTAGTTCACCTACTCTTCTTGCATAACATGTTTATACCAATCAGAGTATAAAATAAAAAATGTGTACTTTTCTCATTCAATAGAAGGGGGAGAGTACGATAACTTAGGCGCCAAAAACTGATAACGGATTTTTGTTGAAGGGTCAAATACAAGCGTTTTTTACTATGGGAGGGGGGGTCTATCTCACCCCGTTTAGGAGATAGTTGCGATTTTAGAAAAAATGACTTAAATTGAAAAAAAAAATATTAAAAAACAACGGCAACACTTACAATAAAATACTACAACGGTTTTGAAAGCCAGAAGTCTGTTCTATAATCGTAAATTTAAATTAAATTATTTGTATCAATAGTTTTTGAAAAATTTGCATGCAAACTCAAAATCTTGTTAAAAAAAATGAAAAAAAAAGTTTAGACCAATTTTTTTCAAAATTGTAAAATGAAGTGCTTAATTGGCTTTTTGTGGTCAATGCTACTATTAATTCTGAATCGAACACAAAAAACCAAATGGTTTTGTCCCTTCTAGTTTTTAAGAAAATCGAAAATTACTAAAACTACTTTTTATGAAATTTTTGATTTTTGGTACTCGTATTTAACTACGGTGATTTCATTTTGAGGATTAATGTTAATGTGGTTAATTTGTAAGTAAAGTACAGCAAATCATTTAGCGTTACCAAGAATGTACCACAAGGGGGTAGAATTGCATGGCATTCCGCGTCTCAATCAGTCAGTTTGTGAGTAAGTCAGGTGTTAATTAAAAAAAGTCAATCAATTTTTCAATGTACGAGTATTAAAACCGTGTTTACAGGCATTTTGATCACAAAAGAGATAATTATAGCAAGCACCTCCCGAATTTCTATAGCCAATATTGAGGCCCATGGAAAAATGTGCCGATAGATGGGTTTATTGTATTCTTACAATTTTTGTCACCTTTTTTTACAGCTTTTTTCGGAGCACCGCCACATCCAACCCAAGTTGAAATTTTTATATTTTCCTACCTTTATCGGTAAGTTGCAACACAGTGGGGGAGTTGACGTTTTAGTTGGAATTAGACAAATATCTTCTAAGAACGCGATGCTTTTGAAATATTGAAAAGTTATTTAATTTAGGATGAAGTAGTGGATGCTTAGTCGCCATTCTTTATTCAAAGAAAAAAATACTTCACTCTTACAAAGGTTGAATAACGAATGACCTTGGTAAACAATAACCTGTACCATATTAGCATTAAAAATGTTAGACACAAACAATAAACGTACAGTAGTACCTAGGTAATGTGAATTTTTCATAATGTATTAAATTTTCATGTCTGAACATTTTAAATGTGCAACTTTGGGCTACGTACATACATATATTTAGAAGACATTGGATATAGACCATAGGGTAAATTCAAAGTTTCTTTAAATCCAGATTCTGTAAATGCAAAAGAAACCTTGCATACACCCAACCTCGCACCTACACCAAATCCTATAGTGTGCCCAGGCACGGGGGTTGCAGGAGGGCAGCATGCCCCCCATACATATCTCACTATTTATACGCCGTAATGCGTAAGCAAGCAAAAAAAGCAAATATCCCATAAATAGTAGTTTTAGTTATTTTCAATTTTCTCAAAAACTAAACAACATAAAATCATCTAGTTTTCAGTTTTTGAATAAGAATAAATTAGAGCAACGAATTTTAGGAAAAATAATAATATATAATTTTGCAGTTTTGAAAAATTAAACTTTAAACTTTTTTTTATGTTTTTTTTTCACCAAAATTTGAGTTTAAAACTCGTTTTTTCAAAAACTGTGCATAGATTCTACTTGATTTAAAAATTATCTAATAGATCAGAGTATTGGCTTTAAAAAAAGGTATAAAACTTAATTGTAAGTATTACCGTTATTTTTTAATATTTTTGTTTCCATTTTAGTACCTTTTTTATAAAATTGCCCCTCCCGCCCAAACGGGGGGAGATAGACCCCCCCTTCCATAGTAAAAAATGCTTGTATTGAACTGTTCTACAAAAAACCGTTATAAGTTCTTGGCGCCTAAGTTATCGTACTCTTGCCAATAGAAGAAACCGTAGATTGAAATAGTTAAATAAGGCTCTATCAGTCATTATTTTGTTTATACCAATCATGATCACGTTATACATATTTAGACTTGTTAATTAATTAAAGAACCGTGCACGAGATTTTGCTCATAAGTCTATTTCAATAATTTTTTAGCACACCAATGTAAAGTATCCATATCAGTATATTTCACAGAAAAGGGGGGCTGAGGATTTATTTTCAATGCGGTTCTCCTTTTTTGTCTATATCTTTCTGGGTCTAATACTAAAGGATGTTTTGTTTTATGTGAAATCAATTGTAATAGGGAAAAGACTGCTGCTGGTAGTGAGGTGATGAGATAGGATTATAGCATAAGCCAGCAAACATTTGGCCAGAATTTGTGTTCTTCTCTTTTTTTTTTTTGCTTTTGGTGGATTGGTATGTATATGGTAATGTTCTGGCACATGCATCGGCCTTGCCTTGCTGCATTTTAGATTGATTTTTAGTGATGATAGATTGCAAATGGAGTTGAGCTATGGAGAAACCGAAACTTAAAGGCATTAAGGCAAGCAAGCTTCAGCCTTGCTTTGATTTTTTTTTTTTTGCTTGATCCTGTTTTCCTTGTGTGCTAAAATTTATGATGCCACACTTCGAAAGCAGACATTTTCTTAAACTATACAAAAAGAAAAGTTTAAATTGATTTGAGAGAAGTTCAACTGGAAATTTCCCACACGTTGATTAAAAATATAAGATGCATTTTCTTCTAATGCATGCTACGAGTTTTGATGTTTTGAAAAGGATGCTTAGATTAAAAAGCCATTTCGGGCAGGGAAATTAGTTTCTTTTGAGGTTAAAATTAGGAAAGAGTAATAGAGTACGAGGCGAAGCAGGCTTTTGGAGGTTTCTAGAACCCCTCATTTTGCAGAGTACTGGAGCTGTTTAGAACCACGCCTTAGAATGCCTGTACTCATTCTGCTAGCTAAGTGGACTCTGGCATCTACTCGTATAAGAACATACTTCTAAAAGCAAAATAATCTACTTTAATCCTACTAGTTTGGAATTAAAGTGCGGTGCCTTCGGAAAAAAACACAAAATGATCACAGTTGCCACAATGTTTCACTACTTACTTGAGTGTTTTAAATCATTTTCAAAATCGAAAACCTCACTTAAAATAACTTTAAAAAATTGTTGAATAACTCGTAAATATCTTCGAGAAAATGTAAGAGGCTTAATTTTGTTTTTAAACTTCCTTAATTCTTTTTACTTACTCGTATGAATTAGAATTTCAACACCTCACGTTGTTTTAACTCAGATACAAAAATGTAAATATCTTATCCTGTCAACCAACGAAACCATTTAAAATGAAGTATAATGCTTTTGATATAGCTGCACGGGGACAACATGTCGTTTTTAGTGTTATTTCAGGGGAAAAAAACCTCTTAACGGCATATTAACATTAATTCTAATTTATTTATCACATATAAATCCTATAACTGTGTATGAAGTTTAACTGAAGCACAAGTTAGATAATTTTCTTTTTTTCAAGTGTTACCATCATCTTATACTTGGTTGTTAAATTTTAATTAATCTTAAAATTGAAGATGAGTATTTGGAGCATTAAGAATATATGAAAAATAGTTAATAATAAAGAATAAAATCGACCAAAAGTATTTTTATAAGCATTGGCCTAGTTACTATAAAACACTCGCGAGTTTTTCGAAGAGCGAAGCAATCGTAGCCTGACTCGTAGAAGAGGTATTCAGTTCATCCGCTGGGATTCCATTCGTTACATGGGCCGTCCGTCTACATGTCAAATTAATCATTGAATTTTGGAACCGCCTGTTCCTCTCGTTAAATTATTCAAAATCTGTTTTTGTTGCTTTTGCAAAATGCTGACTAAGTACACGAATGGTTGATCCATGGTTGCCCTTAACATCGCCAGAAATTTGCAGCCGCAACCAAATAAAAGAAAGAAAGGAAGGAAACGAAGGCCATTCATAGTTGCTTTAAATTTTACAGTAATAAGGTTTCTGAGAAAATAGGAGTAATCCCAACTAACATTTCAGCTTCGATTCGGTCTAACTAAGTATCTTTTCGAAGTTCCTTAAAACATTTGTAAAGGTTGTTTAAGAACAAAAAGGAAAATATTAAACAACCTTTTATGAAACCTTTTATAAGGATTTTGGAAAATCTTTTTTAAAGTAACATGCACAGGTCTTTTGAAAGTTCCAGGTTCTTTGATGAGTTCTTGCATTGTCTATTAGAAGCTTAACCTTCGGAACTTCAATAAAGCTTCGCAAAAATTAAAAACGCAAATGTAACAGAAGCCTGTACATTTCGATTTAAGGGCTTTTACAAGCTTATGTAAAATAGAACTTTTACCGAACCTGAAAAATAATAGGGATCGAACTAAGCATCTCTTGTATACCAGTCTATCTCTTTTCGCACTGGGCCATATTGAATATTATTTGGAAACTGCAAAAACTTAATCAGGCTATTTCCTTTTTCAAACTTAAAAATTGACAGAAGACTATGATATATGTACAATTTTTTTGAGGCCACGTGTTTGGTTTATAGAAATTTTTGTATTGAGCCCTCATCTTCATACCTAAAAGGAGCGTAAAAAGTGTCTTTAAATTGGAAATTTTATATTCCACTTCACTCTTTCTTTATTTTGATTTATGTCTTTCAATTTATTATTAATAAATAATAATGATTCATTTAATCCTATAAAATTTCTGTATTCCGTTTCGTTTGACAATTGTTCTTATCATGTCACGAAAAATTGTCATTATTTCATAAAAATGTCCATTTTACGTAATAGCGTGAATTATTTTCGTATAATATTGATAATGCATTTAATGACTTTTTTACTAACATCGCTGCTAAAACTATTAAAGATGCAGGTCTTGAAACCGATTAATTATTGATTTTTTTTACTGGATATGAAAAAGTGATAGTAGCTTCTTCTACGAACCAATTTCCTCTTTTGAGCTCCAGAAACAAATTATGTCACTTGACAATTCGAATTCAAATTCATATAATAATAACAGTTTTTCTAATCGCTTTAAAAAAAATATCTAATAATATTGCTTTCGTTTTGGCTCACCTTTTTAATAAAAGTATTTTCAATGGAGATTTCCCTAAGGCTCTTTAAACGGCTGAAGTCATACCTACATACATACCTATATTCAAAAAAGGTGATCCTAAAGCAATCAATAATTATAGGCCTGCTTTCTACTTTTTATAAGATATTTGAAAAGATATTAAAAACAAGAATTTTAAGGTTCCTCGAAAAACATTCATTTTTAAGTCCGAGTCAGTACGGCTTGAGAGCCAAAAAAATGTACAGAAGATGCTCTTTTAAGTTTCTGTTCTGAGGTACATGATAAAAAAATTACTGCATCATTATTTATTGATATAGCAAAGGCTTTTGATACCGTGTACTATAGAATTCTTTTAATTAAATTAAGAAAAGCTGGGTTTTAGAGGATTCATACTAAGATGGTTCTTTCGACACTAGTTTTCTAACTACAGAATGTACCTATCTTTACTGTTTCATTTATAATTCTACTATGAAAAACTCTTATTTTTTTTAAGTAAAACATGTAAAAATGAATTTCCCTTTATAGCTTAGAGCTAAATTATGTTTTTTATATGACTTATAAGTAAATAAATAAAAAATATAGACATGAGCCTTTACATAGCCCCACAAAAAATAGTCTAGAGGCGTTAAATCGCACGATCTAGGCGGCCAATTGACCGGCCCCAAACGTGAAATAAACTGTTCATCGAACTCGCTCTCAATTGGTCCATTGTTACGCGTGCTGTGTGGCATGTGACCCGTCTTGTTGAAACCACATGTCATGCAAGTTAAGCTCTTCCATTTTGCGCAAAACAAAGTTTGTTATCATGACATGGTATCGCTCACCATTCACAGTAACGTTGCGATTCGCATCATCTTTGATGAAATACGGTCTAATGATCCGGTCAGCCCATAATCAGCACCAAACATTGACTTTTTCTGGATGCATTGGTAGCTCTTGCAATGCTTCTGGCTGCTCTTCATTCCAAATACGGCAGTTTTGCTTGTTCACGTATCCATTCAACCAGAAATGAGCTTCGTCGCTAAACACAATTTTTCGATAAAAAAAAGTAAATCTTCAGCCAACTTTTCAAGAGCCCATTCACCAAAAATTCGGCTTTGTGGCAGGTCGTTCGGCTTCAATTCTTGCACCAGCTGTTTTTTGAAAGGCTTCACACCTAAATCCTTCCGCAAAATTTTCCACGTAGGTAGTAGCCGATACAGCTGCGATTTTTTCCTCAGTTCGCACTCTACGTAATCGTGTTGGTGCTTTAATGTCCAACAATGTAAATTTGGTGCGAAACTTAGTCACAATAACCCGAAAGCCGCCTCAGTAGGTCGATTAAACTGATCGTAAAATGAAAGAAGCGCGCGATGAACTTTCTTAACATAGCACGCATATTGATAATAAAATTCAATAATTTGCAAGCGTTTTTCGTTTGTTAGACGATTTATGGTTAAATCATAGACCAAACTGAAGATGTCTGACAGTGACACAAAACATGAGACGTGCGTGAGCTGTCAAAACCAGTGTTGCGAAAAAGAAAATAGCAAAAAAATCACCCATTAGAAAGAGCCATAATAATGCAGATATGAAGACGAAGATTATGTTCATGTGAAGGCTACTACTCCCTCGCACATTCACTTGTTTGGTATACATATATCTATCCCCATTTAAATTTTTCTCCAAAAGTTAAAATGCAAATGTATACATGTAAATCCAGCAATAATATTCCCAGATAGAAGCACAATTGATATTTTTCCTAATTAATGAATGTAAAAACTTTTACAACTATTGGAATGTAGTATAGGAATGTTCGATATTCCATGCGTTTCCAATATGACAAACAGTCGAGCCCTCCAACAACGCGATGAAACTCTCAAGGCATCTTACATTGCTTCGAATAATCAGAAATTATACTTGTTGTTTCTGTCCGCCATTTGGTATCGGAATTTCGAAATGTTCCATCTCGCCAACCGAATAAAAGCCTCTTCATGATTCCTAGATGAAGCAAGTTCAATTCATCTCTAATTGGAAATTGTTGAATCATATCCATATTAAATTTCAGTAAAGGAGATAATGGAGTTGTGATGTGAACCATATACGCATTTTGACGAAATTTCTCGTTTGTTCGAGGTTCACACAGAGTTCTTAGAAATATGTATGTATGGCTTATGTGGCTATATTCACCAAGTGTTGTGAATTTTTAAATAAGCTACGCCTATAAGAATTCTGAAAAAAGATTAAAAATATGTATTATGGACTTAGGAGTATTATTGCGTTTACATACCTTAAATGAAACTAACACTAGGCATTTCGGTAATGTGGAACAATATTGGCCAAAATTCAGTTTTAGAACTTTCGAAACGTTGCGGTCCGTCTATGTTAATGTTTATAGAAATCGCAATTTTCCAAGCCATTTTGCCAATACTTTCCATCATTTATTGAGGTTTTTTCTTAAATTTTGGTTCTTCGTCACTTTCATCTTCGGTAGACTTTTCGGGTTCACAGGGCAAACAATCAAGCTCATTGTCTATGTAATCTTTCATAGGGATGTCGATGTACTTACTTGTACTTGCTTGAGTAATATATAAACAGTAGATGGAAAAAAATATAGTTATTTGTAAAAATAATTAGAAACCAATAACAAATCACACTTAAACATTGTTTAATAAGTTCTGGTGTTCGATGTCTCGTTGTGCATGCATGCTGCTGGTGATTTGTATTTTTCTGCTGGTCAAATTGGCAAGCTCTTTCAAGCAATAAAGGCCGCCTTGTAGCTAATGATTCCCTGAGTTTTTGATTTTTTTCTGTACAGTAGACATACTGCAATTTAATATTTCTAACTTTAAATGTATCAGTTTTGTTTTTTTAAGTTTCATTTACAGGATTCTTAGAAGCTTGAACCTTGACGTTTTCCTTAAAGGCTTTTTGTTGAAGTCTGCTAAGCTTAAGAGAAGTATTCTCTATAGCTTTTAGGAAATTGTTACAAAAACCTTTTAAAAACTCACTGACGTAAACTTCGATATCATATCACATTGCAATCTTTATACAAGTTCCAGCTTCTCTACTTTCATTTATAAAACCATATCCGAAAATTTGTTTCTAGCCTTGGATAATCTTCTATGTCTTACTTACAAAAGGGTTAAAGCAAGATGATGATATTGAAACCATGACTTTTTAAATTATTTTTGAAGAAGGCTCTATAGAAGCATTATATAAATTTAAACTTGCAGCATGTCCATATTTCGAAGCTAATTAGAAACTGAAAGTTTTGTTTGTTGGGAAAGGTATAACAATTTCTTGGAAATTTTTGTTCAACCATCGCTTTTCGTAAATGGAATTTTTAAAATTGTTTTCTTCAATCTGTGGAACAGTTTTGGAAACAAAATCTTTTCCAAAATTTCGAAAAAAAAAGTTCACAATAGCTACCTGAGATGGGTTTCTGCTTTAATTTAGACCTCATCAAAGCTTCACGAGAAAACCTAAACGGATGGAGAATATGAAAAGTAATGAACTCGCTCCCGCTCTGTCAGAAATCGTTGGCAAAGAGCTAATAAAAATAACCAATTTGCTCTTATTAATTGATTCAAAAATTAAAAATCATCGATCCCCAACCCAATCCAAACCATATACGCATTTTGACAAAATTTCTCGTTTGTTCGAGGTTCACACAGAGTTCTTAGAAATATGTATCAATTAAAGACGATTTGGATAACTTTAAGACAATGCTTGCCCAAGTTTATCTTGCGTTGAATTCTTTAATGAGGGATATGGGTAGTTTCGAACATCGATCTGTCGCAATACAAAATGACATGGAATCCGTCCAAGAAAATTCCCAAGACCTTTAGATGTCAATTGATGTGATTGTGGACGAAATTTGTTATCTCTCCTTTGTTATGTCAAAAAATAAATCCATACGTCAGGAAGTCCAGGCCATCAACGACAACTCATCCAAATCTGAAAGCTCTAATTTTCCTTCATCAACATTTTCATCTTCAACTCATGCCACTAATGTTGCTCCTGCTTCACCATTAAATACTACAGCTCCTATTACGTCTGCTTCTGTTTCACCCTTACTGTCACCAGCCACATCCTCAACTTAACCTTTATTCCCTCCAGAGCTTGTTATATCGAAAGTCGGCACTACATGGTTCATATCAGAATTGAATGATCGATTGAATAAGCTGAACAATGGAAACAAAAAGGCCTATTTTCTACGAAACGCTCCTCGAAATGCCAACAATATATGGATCCAGAACTTTTTCAAAAAAATGTTTGCTTTATCAGATGTTGAATGCAAACGCACCTGAGATAGTAGTTTTAAAGTTCATATTCCAATAAGATACGAATGGCTTTTTCATGCCTTGACAGAATGATTCAACTTGGTGAAATGAGGTTAAATAAATGGATCAACAACTCTCCGGCAAAACGAACAGTCAGCAAATCAAAAACGACTTAATGTACTATTTTAAGCCTCTTTTATATCCATATAATATTTATAGATAGCGATTCTAGATGATATTCATTTTCATACGTGGGACAAAATAACCATCATCTATACCAGTCAAATACAACATATCCTGTCTTATCTTATGAATTTGATAACATTCATTTCATATTTCATGTTAATGAAGACTTAGAAAAACGACATTTGCCTTATGAATTAAATTACAAAATACAAATCTCTGTCTTCAATTTGCTTTAGATGAGTTTATACCAATCAGTTTGAGTATATAAAGGGAAAGATGAAAACTGGCGAGTTTTAAATTTTGTTTGATTGTAACGTTTTGATACTTTTTACCTAATGACAGTCATTGCGTCTTGAATTCGATTAAGGAATCGAAGTCTTCCGAGTTAGCATTAAGTAGGTATCTATATTTTGGTTTTTCCTTCAAAAGTTAAGACTGTTGCTTGCGGTTTCTAAGAGTTCAGCAGTCCTACACAGTATACTAGTCCGTATTCTGATGGGAAAGTGAACATCTGATGAATTGTGAACTTTATTCTAAAAAGCAGTTATTAGATCCTTAACGCTGAATCCTATGTAATAAGCACTTACCTATTTGTTACGTTACTCTAATAATTTCCTCTACCATCAAACATTTTTAACTCCTAATCGAATTGCATAATTCATGCATTAATACAAAAAAAAAAGAAGAACTTACTGATAAATTTATCATTCCCGAATACAATTACCACAACGAACCCATCAACAACAAGTCCCTGGTAATTTCGGATAAGGTCCTTTGTATGCCAATCAGCCCGTATAATTGCACCATTCAATCCGTTTCACTCCACAGTCACAGTCCACATCACAACCAATACCCCTCTTTTCCCTTTCCATAGTCCCTACACATATACATGAAAGAATGAACATGTAATCACATTGCTATCCTATTTATAGGTAAGAGTTCATTATAACAAATTAACTTTCATTAACAAACATTTTTCATGTAAGGTCATTGGATGGTGGGGGAGGCATGTAAGGAGTCAACAGAAATCACTATGCAGACCTTTATATCCACAAAATGAATTCTCATTCTCTCTCTCTCTCTCTCTCTCTGTCTCTCTGTCGAGCTGAAACCCAGGACAACGAGTGACATAATATTAATTAACCTTTACCACATGACATCCATTTTGTGGGGAGCAACGGTAAAGTGAAATTTTAAACACTACTGTGTGCCATTTATTGTTTCATATTCCATAGAAACGAGCCTTAAAATTTATACTCGTACTCGCGTACAAAAAGAGTCGGTGAGCCAGGAGTACAAATATTATTTTAATGTCCTGGTTGACAGTTCTCGTGGAAGGACCATTAATCGATAAATGATTTTTGCAACAGGTATTTTGAAAATTTGTTTATTGCTTTTGTTTGTTTAATATGCACGAACACATCCAAACAAAGGAAGGGACGAAAAATCTGGGGTAGTGCGGGCCCGGGCGGTGCTACCGTATATTCTCGAAGGCTTGGTCTCTTTATTTAACGGTCCACACTCCACACCCAGGAATATAAAGCGAAGGCAAAAAGCTTTGTCGATAATTTGATTACACTTTTCGCCATCACACACAAAGGAGTGTTTGACCCCCAGGATTGTTGTCGTTGGTGGTTTGCTGGTATACTACGTTTGCAGATATTAAAAGACAATTTTTTGTTATATCCAATTCAAGGATATTACCGAGGGTGGGAGGACTTGTACGACCGCAAAACGGTTGAGTGATCGGTGTCAATAAAAAATGTTTAATGGGATAACTATGAAAATCAAAGAATGGCCAGCCAATTTTTTGTATGAATGTCCTCACTACGAAGGGTCTTAGGGTTGGGCGATGAATATTACTATTGTCATGACATAGTGACAACAGTTTGCCAATATATTTTCTGTTGTGTCCTTGTGGCGTTGGGAAAGTTTTATTGGGTTTGTTTTTTTTTTTTTTTTTATATCGGAACAAACAAATTAAAAAATGTCCCTAGAATGTCCATTCCATAGCGCACCTTTGTTTGGGAGTTATTGCCAAGGAGTTTTTGTGACAACCAATAAAAAAAAAAAAACGTTTATAGAGGCGAACCCAGTCCTTAGAGTTGACGTGTGTCCTTAATCGAAATGTGACACAAGGACTCTATGAGCTGAGTTAAGGGGAGTCTCTTTTAGTAGAAGAATTTAAATTAAAGAGTCGAAGATTGACCGAAACTCTGAATCTACTATCTGTATCTGATTAATGAGTATATGCATAAAGGATTATTACTTGTTGAAAGAACATGTTCTGTTTCCAGATTGCGTGAGAAATATATTTACTATGATACAACCTATCATATGGCTTGAAAAAAGATTTCGGGTTCTTAATAATTTTTCATATGACTACTATATTTATTTATCTATTATACTTAAATGCAAGCTAACAACAAAAAACTTAAATCTAGACTTTTTTTAAATTTTATTTGATATAGGTATATACTTACATATTACATATGTGCTTGGGCCCGAACTCCCACCCGCTAGTTTTAAATGACAAGAAACTTAAAAAAAAACTTAAACTAATTAGGTACTGGGGGAGCTGAGGGGTCTTAGAGTGCGTTGTAGAGATTGTTTCTTAGGGAGGAAGCACTGATATGGAAGTCAAAGATATTATGTGCGTTGTTACCTATAGGCAGGGCCGCCGCTACCATATGTGCGAAATGTGCGGCGCACAAGGGCGCCAACGTCTAGGGGCGGAAAATTAAGAGATAGATCTAACTCAACCTATACGGCATACTCCAAAAGTTTTCCTTAAGTTTCGGAATTTGTTTACATTTGACCGTTCACTACGTAGTTCCCGCACACAATCTACCACAAATCTTTATTCATATTTTGTTTGCGACTGTCGCCTCTCACACCAAATAACCTCTTTGATTGCAGTCATAGTCTAAACTTCTTAACGCCATGTCGCCATAGATTGACATTTGGGAAATAGCTTTCCACGCAACCTTCATCTCAGACTTTTTTTTTAGATTTACAGCCCATGTATTTCCCATAAAATAAAACGAAAACAGTGTCTCGAAAACATTAATTTTACTAATTACTCGTATTTTTCTATGAATGGGTATCAATATTCTGATTGCATTATTGCAATGATGTAGCTAAATATCTTAAATCTAAGTTGGTTTCAAGAACAAAATTATCAAAAGGTGATTTAAAACATTCCTCATTTTACCGATGCAAAATGTAAACAAACCATCTTTACAACGGAAACCAAAAAAAAAAAAAAAAACGGTAAAAAAAAATGTTTTGTGTCTCTAAATATTTATGTTTCTTTTTAAATAAGAATTTACGAATAGTTTTTAATTAATTTTGGAACTGAATTGATAAATAACTTAAACGTCAACGGATTGAACAAAATCAGAATAACCCAGAAATTTAACGTTTCAATGGTTGTTCGAATTTAAGTTTTCAATCGACATTCAGAGTTCAGACTCTATTTATATCAAAATATAGTTCCCACACAAGCCACAAAATGTCAAATTTCATCAAAGCATACCTAAGATGTCAAGGAATTATATACATATAATACTTCCAGATCCGGAAGTAAATGCTGAAGTGTTTCAAAAAGAAAGTGAAAATAAAAACTTTTAAAAATATCAAAAACTACTTTGTCTTCTTTCTGTCAAGCTATAAACTATTGGTTTTTACCAATTGACATATATAAATTATAAACTGTGCTAGGAACTCGAATATTTGCATTTTATATGAAAATGGTTTTGTTGAAGAAAATTATTCGCAATTGCCATATAAACATAAATATATAACAAAGTTATAAGTCAAATAATCTTTTATATACAAATTAAAAAAAAAAAATTTATTACTTTACGAATAAAAAATAAATTTCCAAAAAAAAAATATTTAGCCCTTTTTTGAGATATCGAATTTTCCAAAAAAAAATTCATTAAAATCCGTTCAGCCGGTAATGAGAAATTCAAAAATCGTCAAAATGGTTCTATGTTCGGTACAGTTAGTAATATATTGATTTCAATTTTTTTTGTTTAATTAATAGAACGTAAAAATTTATCAAAATTCTCGGAGACGTTTTCGAGAAAAACACGATTTTCGAAAACTTTTCTTTGTCAAGTTTAAAAAAAATCAAGCATGGGGTTCTCGAAATATTGAGTTTCAAAAAAAAATTGAAATCCAAAAAAAAAGTTTTGAAAATTTTAATTCACAGGAATATATTTTAAATTTTGGGGCGCTTTAGCATAAAACAAATTATCAAAATCGGTTGTACCGATTCCCTAAATTTTTGATTTTTGTTTAAATATGTTCAACATTGTTTTAATTTTTTTTTAAATTTCGAAAAATATCTTACTTCAGATACAGTAATTGTTGGTCTTAAAAAAAAGAAGAAAAATAAAAGTGTGGGGACAAAATTTCGAGACCCAGTTTTTTCGTCTTCGCTATCATCGTAATATCAACTGTGATCAAAATCTCGAGTTCGATTTTTTTACGAATGTATGTATGTATAACTTGCCTTATAGCACCTATGAGTCTCAAGTAAAAAGAGTAAATACTCTTAAAAGGATGCAAAAACTGTACATATGTATGTATAATGCTATAATGACTACCTTCATTCTATAAGAATTTGGAGTAGCTCGGAACGCGACAACAACAATGCACGTTTGCTTAAATTTTTCAACTGCGAAATGGATAATAAATAAAACTTTCACTTATACAACGTAAATACCCCCGTGTACGAGAGACATGGGGCGGCAATTAAAGGTTCTTGCACAAGGGCGCACGAACACCCAGCGGCGGCACTGCCTATAGGCAGTGTTTTCAGATAAAACATGAAAAACAGGAGAAAGCAAAAGTGGACTGTATTTACTGAACTTTAATTTGCGAATGATTTTAAAATAAACATAATCAGCTAGGATCGACTAAACACACAAAGTTGAACAGTTAAGTTTTTTTTTGTCTCTGCTTTGAGCAGTGTAAATGCATGAGTGCATACATACAAATAGTTTGAGTTTCTTAAAAAGAACAGTTTTGTGTGGCGTGATGCGCCTTATGTATTTACGACAATTGAGATATATATAAGAATTTAAATTACATAAACTGAACAAAAAGTGTTGTCGTGTTGCAATAATTTATAAATGATAATTTAGTATTAAAAAATAGTAATAGTAATGAATATTAAATGTAATAATCTTGAACAGGCAGCATTCTTGAGATAGGTTCAAAGAGGACGTAATTTGTATGGCGATGAGGAAGGCGAAAGAAAGGAGCATGTCCTTCGTTTCGTGGATTAGTACCTATAAATTGAAATCATTTCTAGCATTTCTAGAAGAATGGGTGAGTCTATGGTCCCTGTTAAAGGCTGGTGCAGAGAGAGAATATCAGCGACTTCGCAGCGTTTTTTGGGGGTTTGCAAATTAATAATTCTAAAGCGATCTTCTAAAAGCGGTAAGGTTAGATTATCAGACCAAGGAAGACCGCGGAGTGGAAATCGAAGAAATCTGCGTTGTATAGCTTCGATTCCTTGAGAGTGAGAGTTCTGATGGGGAGACCAGACTTGGCCAGCGTATTGAACGTTGGTCAAACGAAGGTGGTGTATAGGGATTAACCCTAGAAAGATAAGCTTATTTTGTCATACACAAAAGCTTAATTTTCTAAACTATTGTAAGAAAGTTGTTAAATTGATCTTAAATGGTTCTTTTAGTTAAATGAAATACCGTTTAAACATTCAATGGCATTGCTGGTTTTATTTAATAAAAATTAAAACTAAATTAAAATAAAAGTTAAATAAAAAAATTTAATTCTTAAAACAAAAAACTAATATCTACAGCTTCAATCGTTTAAAAAAAAATTAATACTTAAAGTTCATTAAATAACATAAATGCTTATTAAAAAGTAAATAAACAAATATAATTAAAAACAAAACAAAAAAATCATTGTAGACACAAGTCAAGGTTTTGCTCTCTACTTTTTTGCACTTTCTGCACAAAGAATGTGCCTTCCGTTGTATCTTGTATGAAAAATATGCAAAATAAGTTCGTTTGCTTTGGCAAGGGCTGACCTGGAATTTCTTTTTGTAAGTTTGAGCCGCTTCCAGATACTAAATTACTAATATTATCACTTCACTATGTCACCAAAGGTGGGATATCCAGTCATTTCATAAATGGCGATGTCAGACTCGTATTCAAGCTTTTAATGAAGTTTTTACGACTCAAAACACTTTCACCATTCTTTTAAATACTATGGGAGTATACGACTAAGAAATTAATGCAAGCTATATTTAACATTATAAATAAATATAACAAACTTATGTAAATTATCGAAATCTTAAAAGTCACACTAAAGATAAGCATGCGTAAATTTGATTCACACCGTGTGGATTTCTCAAAAAGGGTGACACCCATCCACAAGCCGTCCCCTCACCGATTGATACACCCACTGACTAGGATAAATTAAACGGACAACCTGTTATTCGGGATACTTAAAAAGATAGAGCAATATTTCGTTTTCGGGTGAGTCAAATTGACGCAGGTTATCTTTCCAGGGTTAAGATAGGAATAGAACAGACAGATTGAATGACAACATCCTGGATACTATAAGTTCGGTGGGAAGATGTAATCGCGTAAGGGTGAATGTTATGGATTAGCATTTTGCAACATTGAGTTATAAGACATTTTTGTCGCACCAAGTCTGAAATGAGTCAAGATCATTTTGGAGTAAGATTGAATTCATGTTATTAAAACATTTTTAAAAAAAATTATTGTGCAAATAAAAATCAAATTTTTTTAAAACACTATTGACCTATTTTTGAGATATTGAATTTTCAAAAAAAAAAGGAATGAAATATTGTTGTTTTATGATTTTTTGAATATTACAACAACAACTTGAATGAACTACCACCGAGGGAGTTCTTATTTGGCTGGAGTTATAGCTATTTCACGGTTGCCAAGCCGATTATCAGACTCCTTTACTAGTGGTGCTTAGCCTTTATACTATCAAGTTTAATCGAAAAACTTTTTCCCTTGACTGAGATTTGAATCCAGACCTAGCGTCGTCAGAAGCCAATGCCCTACGCATCACGCTAGCGAGACCACATGATCAGGTTCATTCCAATTTAGGTTTTATGTTGTTGTAATATTCAAAAATTCATAAATATATGAAGCTTCGTAGGCACACTGCATGTATGTAACCATACAAAAACCCCTTCAATGCTATTGTTGTTTTAGTTTTGATATGCATTTTTTTTCAAAATTTTTAGAAGTTTCTGTACGTAGATAGGTAGAAATGGCAACCACTGTCAGTCTAGTTGTGTGGCCTAATGAGCGCTGAAGTGCACCATTTTTATCCATAGCTCATATGAATCTGTGGATTGAATTCATAGGGGAAATTGTGGCCATTCTCACTGAGTCATCCAATTTGGATTAAGTTAGAAAAAAGGAAGAACCTAGTAAGTTTTGATGTCTATTATTGTGTTCTTGCTTTTGCACAATCATCCGAAAATTGGACCATTCACTCAACCGGACCATCTACACTGTGGCAAGCTAAGCAGCTTATTCACGAGTGCTGAAACAGTAGGTAATCGTATTGAGTGGTCATCCGGCCCCCCGCACTGTAAGCTACCGTAAAAGTCCTCAGTCCGCTAGCTCGGGAGCTGAAGAGCCAAACGGAGTTCGCTCTAGGGCCATTAAGTCGAGTTGAGAAAATAGATCAAGTCTTTAATCTTCATTTTCAAAAGTTCCTCAATGTCGTTAATGCCCTTCCTAATGATTGTGCTCGAAGTTTGGCCAGAGTACGGAATTTGCAGATGAAATGGAAGACTGTTTTCCTTTTCCCGCTGGTCCCCATAGTTATGACAGTGAGTGTTGTGAGGAATTCCTAACTTCGCTGCATGCTCTCCTATTGGCCAGTGTCCGCTATATAGGTAGCTACGATCCTGGCTATGCCTTGCCTTGGTCTGCATATAAAATCGAGTGTTCGAGATTTATTATATATGCCAAATCTTTCTAGATATAATGTAGTTATGTAGTTAAACTGTATACAAAATTTCATTAATATCCGTTAAAGCCTAGTACTCAATTCAAGTGAAAATGAAAATTTCATATAAAAGTGACTGCTGGTTCACTGGTATGAAATCCGCAACGAGAGGTGAGTACTAAAATGTGGATTGGAAAAACAAATATGTTCCACAACTTTTTCCACGCTATGATTTTCATTTTTCAATGTACAACCATCAGGAAAAAGTTTAAGGCAACGTGGAAAACTGTGACATTTGTCAGTTGATTTGAATATTTTGTTTCAAAACAAAAAATTGAAAATTTATAAACAGAAAGAACGAATCAGTTTAAAAATAATTGTCATTTTTTTTTTCATTCAAAGTGAGTATCAAAAATTCACGTGGAAAAGTTTATTCTATTTTCATTTTTATTCTTCGCGTGTAATTTGGAACGTATTTATTTTTCATTTCACGCTAGGTGAGTACTAGGCTTAAGCTGATAATGAGAAAATGAAAAAATCGAAAAAAATTTCCATGTTAAGTACAGGCAGTCCTGATTTCAATTTTTTTTTTAATTATAAATCGTTAAAATTAAGCGTAACAAAAAAATCGTATCAACAATCTAGGCGCCGTCTTTTTGGAGAAAAATACGATTTTCGAAATCCACTTTCTAACATTTGTATATCTATTGGTTACCATTACTTTTAGATACAATACAAAAATTATCACAACTTGTAAATGGTATTAAAAAAAATTGTTAATTTTAAAGTTTAAAAAAAAATCAACCATGTGATTTAAAAAAAAAAATGAAAATTTGAATACTTAATACTCAATCCTTTTCAGATTTTTTAGCAGCTTAAGTCAAGAAACAATTACTTAATAATCAGCTGTATTGTTTTGTACAAAACTTTGGTTCTATGGGGGTGCCATTAATATAAATTTTTCGGTGTCTTTTTTCAACCATTAGCTATAGCTTTTACTAAACTAAAGGACTATTCACATGAGATCGACCAACGACTCACGAATAAAAAATAAAATGCACGACTGGGTCGCACGAACTTGCTCCTATGTAAAAGACTAAGAATTTCAAAAATGAATGTTATTAGAAAAACTGTTCATAAGCATAAAATTCATTTTTTAAATGACTTAAAAAAACTTCTTTCGTAGTTAAAGGTAAGAATAGGATGCCATGTGATTCAAGCAAATATAGATTTATGCAAGAACAAAAATTATAAGTCTTTCTAGTGGTGTCTTAAAAAATAAGGATTTATATAAGAAAATTTTAAAACGTTTTTAAGAAAAAATGCTGGTACGCCAATTTGAAGTTTTTATTGTTGTATGAATAAAAATTAAATTTATAAAAAAAAGTATTGAGCCATTTTCGAGATATTGAATTTTCAAAAAACAAAAAATTGATTTTTTTTTCTCGGAACCGTTTTCGAGAAAAATACGATTTTCGAAAACCATTTTTTAACATTTGTATGGAAGGTACCGTTATTTTTAGGTAAAATGAATTTCTTTTTCTCATATCTTGTAGATTATTTTTACAAACTTTTATTTATCAAGTTTTGAAAAAATCGAGCATGGGGTTTTCGAAAAATTGTGTTTTCAAAAAAAAAATTTTGAACGTTTTTTTTAAAATCCAAAATTTTTTTTTGAAAAATTTGAATACACAATAATATTCAAACTGCTGGGAAGTTTTAGCATAAAAAAAATGATCAAAATCGGTAGTACCGTTTTTGAGAAAATCAAAAACAGAAAAATGGTCCCAAGGGGGTACCAAAACTACTCATTTTTTGGAAAATTTTTTTCAACCATTACCTAGGTTTAACTAAATTAAATTTTTTGAATTTTTTTTAAAAAATCGTTGGGAAAGTTTTTGAGAAAGAAAATATTTCTAAAATTTCGAAAAAAAATCGTATGGCAGGTACCGTTATTTTTGGTCTTAAAAAATCAAATCAAAAAATATCCGGGGGTAAAAAATTAAAACCCATATTTACCAAGTTTGAAGAAAATCGGCCGAGCCGTTTAGCTGTAATCGAACAGACAGACAGACAGACAGACAGAATTGCCAGACCCACTTTTTTCCTCTTCGCTATCATCGTAACACTGAGCCTCCACTTGAAATAAATGATTGCAGAAAATGTGTCATGTAGCCAATATTTCTTGTGGAGCCCCTTTATGTCTCGATTTTTGTTATTTTTGGACATAATTTTTTCTATTTATTTCTTGTCTTCGTAGAAGAAATAAATACAGATATAAATTTTGACGTTTCGTTACTTGTGACTTCACTAGACACAAATTTCTCACAAGACGTCGAGTCTTGACACCAATTCCCACATTTTCATGTAACATTCCTTCATTTCATTGACAAACTCATGTTATGTTTTCACTTCGTATAGAAATTATGTCCTGTTAAGCCAAGATGTAATTTGTCTACCATCTACTGTCTGTTGAAGTACATACATAATGTTGTTTGGTTGTTTGCAGGCCAAAATTAACATTAAAAGAATTAAACATTGAAGATAGTAAGTATTTTGATTAATTTTTTTAAAAATTAGTTAGGGCAGTCAGAGACTTTTCATGCTTGTGGGACTACTCAATTATGTCTTGGAGCAAATGTTCTTCAAGGTCGTGCGAATCTCTTTTGCTCAAAAATGGATTGACCCAAACCTGTGCTTCCTTTTGTATTCTTCCCGTTTTGTCTCTTCCAGTTTTTCCACTGCGTATATAGCTAAAATCAAACGACGTGACTAACCAGGTGAGATTATGGCGAGGAATGAATAATCACGACATAATTTGCCCACAGAGTTAAAGAAATATAAACTTCAGATATAGTGTCTGATATAATATCAGAAATAAATATTGCTAATGGAGGTGCGGCGTAATGTCAACTTTGATCAAAATCTCGAGTTCGATTTTTTTTACGAATGCATAACTTGCCTTATAGTACCTATAAGTCGCAAGTAAAAATGGGATTTAAAACATATAGCTTTATAAAAGGTTAGAAATATATTTTAATTCAATGTTAATATGTAAATTAAAATTTGCGTTGTGATTGCTAAAATGAGAGAAATTTGAGAAAATAAATTGGTCTTCGCGATTTGCAATGCTGTCAAACACTATTCGCGTTCCACATTCCATCCACACTGCAACGAATGAAATGCTAGCGCGAGTTAAGAAAAATTATATTTGTTTTTCTTTTTAAATGGTCCTTATTACTCAAGGTTTCGGTTAAGACTAACTTATTCTAAAATATATGACTATGTTGTTCAATCAGATATGGTTACTTTGCTTTATTATAATATGCTGATTGAACAACTAATAACATTGTCTTACAATTAATTCTTTATGCTAATTTAGCATTTTGCCAAAAAGTATCTTCTTACTTTATGGGAAAATGCTTTGAGGAGGGGTGATTAACCTAATGGTGCTTAAGGTCACCATACAAATATGTAACTCGTGCGACTAACCTCATATCTTTCTAAGTAAACGCCATTCACGACGAATAACAAAAATGCATGTGAACGAAATGTCAAAATGGGCGAATGTTTGTTCATTCGTCGGTTGTTAGTCGCTGTGATACACTGAAAATAAAATCTAGGTATATTTGACAAAAATGTAGATTGATCTGATAAAAATTTTGTCAATATACGTCCAACAAAAAGTTTTATCAAATTGATAAAAATTACAGAATTTTGTTGAGATAACAAAAAATATTTTGTTGTATCCACAAAATTATTTTGTTAATCTAACAGATTGATTTGTTGAAATAACAAAAATATTTTGTCAATATTACAAAATTTGGAGAAATTATAAAATTATTTTGTCATATTAACAATTCTTTTGTTGTATCAACAAAATTTTTTGTTAATGTTACAAATTGTTTTTTTCTTCATTATCGGATTAACAAAATTATTTTGTTAAAACAACAAAAAATTTTATCAATATAACAAAATTATTTTGTCAATATAACAAAATTATTTTTGTTGATTTCACATGGAATCATCTGTGAGGGCGTATTGGCAAAATGTAATTTTTGTTAAGTTCAAGTAATCTTACATCGATTTTTTGACAAAAACCAAATGTGAACTATATCACACACAAAAGAAATGTTCGCAGAATGTTTTGTTTTCCTTACAAAATAATTTTATCTATCTGATAAATTCATTTTATCAATATTACAAAATAACAACCTCAAAACAAAATATTTGTCATTTCAACAAAAATGTTTTCATTTTTTGTTAAATTGACAAAAAAAAATTGACCAAAACTTTGTGATATTGACAAACATTAACAAAACAGATTTTTTGTAGATACTACAAACATTTTGTTAACATCATAAAAAAGTTTGTCGATGTAACAAAAATCTCTGTTTTATTTTGTTATATTAACAAAACTTGGTTTGTTAAACTGACAATATTATTTGTAGCGCATGTTTTGTTAAACTGACAAAAAATCATGAAGAATTACAAAAATTTTTAGAAATCAGCAAAATAATTATTTCGTATTGACCAAAATTTTATCAATACGATAAAATTGTTTTGTTGAAGGTCAACAAAACGTTTTTGTCAATATGACCTAGGAATTTATTTTCAGTGTATGAATAGTCCTTAAATGAAATCAAAGTCCAACCCCAACGACTGAGTTGGCTAGGTCATATAGAGCGAATGTACCCAAATGCTACGGCCCGGAAAGTCTTTAAATCCAGTCCCGAGGGACTGCGGCGCGGCGTAGTAGAGAAAGACCGCTACTCAGGTGGCGCACACTAGTGGGAGAGGTCCTCAACCAACTTGACGTGCAAAACTGGAAACTGCTAGCTAGGGACCGAGCTAGCTGCAGAAGCTTATTAGTTGAGGTCCTGGTCCACCCTGGACTGTAGTAAATGAAATTTTTAGATTAAAAAAAAACTGTGAAGGTTTTTTTTTTAAGTTTTTTTCGAAAAAAAGTTTGTATGGGAGGTGCTGTTATTTTTGGTTAAAAAAAACATCTGAGGGATAATTTAAAAATGCTTTCCACCAAGCTTAATCATTTAAATGATATAATTAATATAATTGTTATAAAACTAAACAAAAACAACTCCATTGACAAGAATTAAAAATCCTTGGAGCGCTTTTCCAAAACAAATATTTTTTATATACCTGTATAAAAATGATCTTACTTAAAAACAATGGAATTCCAGCTTCAAGTATATATTTACCAATTTATATATGAAAACTTAATTTAAAATAATGATATTTACACTCTATTTTTGAATTATTGAGTTTTCAAAAAAAAAAAAAAAATTGTATTAAAAATTTTCAGATTTGTGGGATCCAAATTCTTCGTTTTCTCTATCATCGTAATATAAAGTTTGTTTAAAATCTCTATTTCGTTTTCTCACGAATCTAAAATTTAGTGCAAGTCTTAAGGTCATACCTATTTTCTTATCTGGTTCTTTAAAATTTAAACCCTTAGATGGCGTAGATTTAGCGAAAGTCTCTAAATTTCAATAATGAACTTCATTTCCCTGTAGAACATTATTCTTGCCTTCCTCCCTTTGAAACACATATAAAGTTGAGCAATGGCATTATTAACCGACTCTCTTGTGCGAGTGCAAGTCAACACGTCAAAAGCTCTCTTAAACTACCATTTAATCCCCGCTGCATACGAAAAATCACTTTTTATCTAACCATCAAGACTTTTCGATTTGCAGAAAAAAAAGCAATTCCAATTGAATGGAGTCAACTGAGTTTTCCAATTTTCCTTGAAATATCACAGGCAAAACGTTAACTCGCTTTAACAATCCCCTACCAGCATTTGACTCTCAAATGCCTTGAGTCTCAACCTACTTATATCTACAGCCATGTCGAACATTTTTATTCACATTTCCCATACAAATCAATGTCAAGTCTTTTAGCTCTAGTGCGGTTGTATTCGGTTCACCTCAGCTTCCAATTGCTTGATATCTGAAAAAGGCTGTCAACCTTGCATGTGTGGGGAAGGTAGTTCTATCCCTGCCAAGCATGCATCCCGAGCATAAAAGTCATAGTTACAGTCAATCTGGAGCTAACTCTGGGTGCAATGATTTCTCCAGGGTTCTCGCCTCATATCATGTATGCTTTCAAAGTGTATTTCTATTCATACGCCTCCCTGACTCTCCAACCCGTATACTTCAGTCAAATACACACAATTCGCTCACCTTTTTGGCCTTGCCATCTATAGGGACCAGCCAGAGCAACGTTCGGCGCTATTCCAACAACATCATGTTATGGGAATGTAATGTACACAAACAATGAACAGAAAAAAAGGTCCTGTTACGAAAATACGTTCATGAAGCGACACATGTCCTCGGGGGGGCTGGTAGGAGTTCCTCATGTGACTTTTCCTTAATTGAGAACTCCACTTTCAGAGCCAACGAAGGCTGTATTGTTTCGTTTTTTTTTTTTTGCCCTTATAAACTTTTCTTTTACCTCCATTATTGTTGCTTCTTTAAAGGTAAGTATATACTAAAATATTATATGTACTTTTAAGGTACGTATACATCACTCCTCCCAAAACTTCTTTGATAGAAGTTGAGAGCTAAAGTCATTAACAGCTTTAACGTGTCATTAATAACGTTACAACGACTGACCTGACCAAGTCTGGCTAATAATGGTCGTGGTTGCATTGAAGGTAGTAAAGTAGGTAAGTGGCTTTTTGCCAAAAACCTTAACGGTCCCTTGTTGTAATCATACCAAACTTTGTTTCTTTGAAATCATCTTCCATGGGTTGAAGAAGAGAGGTCTACTCGCTTAATGCTAAGTCATGGTCCATGATTTAAATTAATGGTTTTTGTATGTGCTATGATATGAGGGGGAGGGATAACATCCAGAGTGGCTTCGAGTACACGAAGGCGGTAATAAATGAATAAGAAAATTACTGTTAGTCGTATTTTTTGGACTCCATATACTTTGACTCTCAGTTTTTGATACAAATTAAACTTCACAACATTTCGTGCTTGTCACATGCTTAGGTTCAAATAAATTATTTAAACAAATTAATTTATATTAACTGTAAGATGGCGGTTATCATGGCCTGAGGCAGGCTCATCGGATCCATGGTTAACAGAAGAAGAAACAAGCTTTAGTGTTTTTTTTTTTTTTGAAATTTGTATACAAGGATTATGTTTTTCTTACTATTTGTTATTTTGTTTTATATAATTCAGCATTCATACAAAGAAATGGCTATTTATTGTTTAATGAGACAGGGATATCCACTTAATAAAGGTATGAAGATCCAGACGTCACTTAATCACAGTACAATATGCCGGATGCCAGCGTTCAATTCCCAGCCACTTCTTCCTAAAAACCTTGATTTTATTGTAGTTAATTCACACGCCTTTAAGGGTATGTTAAGGAACCTTATAATGTTAAACACAGCACGAGGGATGGGGAAACTATGGGGGGGGGGGTAGGTCAGAAAGGAGGTGTCGATGAACATCGGTTTTGAATGTTTGCAAATTGAAATGTCAAGGGAAAACCGTGCGGGTAAGTAATTCCATAATCGTGTTGTGCGACTAAAAACCGAATGTATACATTTGACGGTACGACCAAAATTAAGCTCAAGGGTGAACTGATGAGGCTATTGCGAAGAATTGGCAAATCCTCCAAGTATATCTGAAGCCGTTCGGACTCTGCAGAATATTGTAAGTCCTTTCTTTTCCTACAAATAATAAGCAATCAAGAATGATTGGTAATTGTAAGCCACTAGGTTTACATTGGTTAATAAGGGATAAGCACAGCGAGCGTTCAGGAAATATGGGATAACTTAAAAGGAGATACCGAAAAACATTGATTTTGAATGTTCGAATATCGAATTGGAAGGAAAATATTGAGATTAAAACATTTCACATTCGTGCTCTGAACTCTGAACTAAGAGAAGACTATTGATGAATATCACCGACATCATTGAGCTGTCTAAAATGTAAATGTTTGTTAATATCAAATGCAATCATTTTCGCTAAGAGAGCTTGACGCTTACCTCTGTCAAATTATCGCTAAGAAAAAGCTTTTTTAAAAGGAGACTTGTGAGTATAAGTTCAGTTACAATTCTGCTTTGTAATGCATATAAAAAGAGAGTCTTTTAATTTTGTAAGCCTGTCTATTCGATTGAAACCCAAAGGGTATTAATATTTTCCTTAAACTTGGTACGAGTAGGTAGCATTTTCGATACGTTTTTCTTCATTTTTTTAAATAAAAAATATCAGCAGGTATACCTGCCATAGAATTTTTTTTAAATATTATTTTTCATCAAAACGGTTACATATTAAAAAAAAAAACCTCATATAGTAAATCGTATATAATGGTTGAAAAAAAAAATCAAAAAAATGGATATGGACGGTATATGGTTGAAAAAAAAAATCAAAAAAATGGATATGGACGGTATCTCCCATAGAACTTATGTATGTTTTTCATTTTCGATTATCTACGGTATGAACACGTTTTCTGATTAAAAGAAAAATAAAACTAATTTATTTTGGAAACTCAATATTTAAAAAAAAAACCCACATTTTTAAATGAATCGAATTCTATCTGCAAGATTTAGAAAAACATTGTAATTTATCTAAAAAAAAAAAAAAATACTTAAAAATTATTTTCGAAAATCGTATTTTTCTCGAAAACGTCACCTAGAATTTTAATAAATTTGTTTCTGTTCCGCTTAAATTTTACGATCTATCATTCAATGTAAAAAATTTTTTTAATTAGGCCATTATAGTAAATTAGTAACAATTTTAGAACATAGTAGTTTTTGATTTTTAAATTCCTCATTATCGGCATATCGGATTGGAGCAAAAGCTTCGAGTGAGTTTAAAAATCAATGCTTAACTTAAGTAAAAAATTTTTTTTTTGGGTTTTGAAAGTAAAGATTCTTTTTTTTTTTTGAAAATTTGATATCCTAAAAAAGGGTCACTGATTTGTTTTGGAAATTTAATTTATATTTAAGCATTAATAAAATATTGAAATTGCCAATAAGTGACGTTGGTAAATATGAAGTTAGCCCGATAGTAAATAAAATAAAATACGAGAAAAACAAAAATTTTGGAAAAGTGGCGATTTATTTCTCAACATAGCCTGCTCTTAGCCCGATAAACTTGATCCAGCGATGCTCCAAAATCTTTAACCCATCCGAAAATAGGTTTTCTCGAGGACTGCAAGGTAGGCCTCTGTGGCCTCTTTCGACTGTTCCTTGGTCTCTGGTGTGTACCAGTTTCGTCGAGTGTCACGAAACGAAGCAGAAACTCTTTCGGATTGCGCTTAAACAGCTTCAAACACTGCTCTGAAGTGGTTTCACGGTTGCGCTTGTTGTCTGAAGAGAGCAAACAAGGCACCCATCGCGCCGACAGCTTTCCCATGCCCAAAATTTCATGGAGGATATTATCCACGTGGTCTTTTGAGATGCCTACTGTTTCAGCTGTTTCAATCGGCGGCAGTCTGCCAATACGAGATCGTGGATTTTGAACACGTTGTCCTCCGTGGTAGCCATTTTCGAGGCACCCGGGCGGGGCTCATCAAAAACTGATGTACGACCACGTTGAATCTCGATATACCAATTTTTGACGGTCGCCATCGAAGGAGAAGAGTCACCGTACACAGCACCCAAGCCTTTTTTGATTTCGCTGCGCGATTCCCCTTCAAAAAACAAGAATCGAATCACCAACCGATATTGCTCATTTTCCATTTTCTAAAATTCGGACAAGCTGGCTTCCACACGTGGTTAAAAAAACCAAGACTCCGATTCAGTTGAAATTTTGACAGTAGCCGTCTAAGGGAATATACTAGACGATAGTAAATCTCTCTTCCGATACTGACACCATCGGGCGGTGAGGTTAAGTATTATCGGACCGCCCTCTTAACTGTTTGGTGATTTTCAAAATCGTCGTTCTAACCAAGTAACGGGTGATTTTTTTGAGGTTAGGATTTTCATGCATTAGTATTTGACAGATCACGCGGGATTTCAGACATGGTGTCAAAGAGAAAGATGCTCAGTATGCTTTGACATTTCATCATGAATAGACTTACTAACGAGCAACGCTTGCAAATCATTGAATTTTATTACCAAAATCAGTGTTCGGTTCGAAATGTGTTTCGCGCTTTACGTCCGATTTATGGTCTACATAATCGACCAAGTGAGCAAACAATTAATGCGATTGTGACCAAGTTTCGCACTCAGTTTACTTTATTGGACATTAAACCAACCACACGAATGCGTACAGTGCGTACAGAAGAGAATATTGCGTCTGTTTCTGAGAGTGTTGCTGAAGACCGTGAAATGTCGATTCGTCGCCGTTCGCAGCAATTGGGTTTGTGTTATTCGACCACATGGAAGATTTTACGCAAAGATCTTGGTGTAAAACCATATAAAATACAGCTCGTGCAAGAACTGAAGCCGAACGATCTGCCACAACGTCGAATTTTCAGTGAATGGGCCCTAGAAAAGTTGGCAGAAAATCCGCTTTTTTATCGACAAATTTTGTTCAGCGGTGAGGCTCATTTCTGGTTGAATGGCTACGTAAATAAGCAAAATTGCCGCATTTGGAGTGAAGAGCAACCAGAAGCCATTCAAGAACTGCCCATGCATCCCGAAAAATGCACTGTTTGGTGTGGTTTGTACGCTGGTGGAATCATTGGACCGTATTTTTTCAAAGATGCTGTTGGACGCAACGTTACGGTGAATGGCGATCGCTATCGTTCAATGCTAACAAACTTTTTGTTGCCAAAAATGGAAGAACTGAACTTGGTTGACATGTGGTTTCAACAAGATGGCGCTACATGCCACACAGCTCGCGATTCTATGGCCATTTTGAGGGAAAACTTCGGAGAACAATTCATCTCAAGGAATGGACCGGTAAGTTGGCCACCAAGATCATGCGATTTAACGCCTTTAGACTATTTTTTGTGGGGCTACGTCAAGTCTAAAGTCTACACAAATAAGCCAGCAACTATTCCAGCTTTGGAAGACAACATTTCCGAAGAAATTCGGGCTATTCCGGCCGAAATGCTCGAAAAAGTTACCCAAAATTGGACTTTCCGAATGGACCACCTAAGACGCAGCCGCGGTCAACATTTAAATAAAATTATCTTCAAAAAGTAAATGTCATGGACCAATCTAACGTTTCAAATAAAGAATCGATGAGATTTTGCAAATTTTATGCGTTTTTTTTTTAAAAAAAGTTCTCAAGCTCTTAAAAAATCACCCGTTATCATACTTAAGCAGTCCTCATATCGAGCAAATTTTACTAATTTTGCGCCAATTTTTTTTAAATTGTTAAAAATATTTTAATGATAATTGACACGAAAAAAGTGTGCCCCGTAATTCCGTCTGAATGTCTGTACCTCTACCTATAGCCTATGTTGTTGAAGCGATTTTCTTCAATTTTGGCACTTAATCGTTTTCGCTGATTCCCTAGAGCAGAAATTGGAATCTTTGTTAGAACAAAAACAAACCGTGCCTGCGTTAGAAAAGCTTATCTCAAAAATAACTATTAAGATTTGTATACAAAAAAAATGCATGTTCTTGTAGTCGGCAACATTTTGGTCAAAAAAAAAATATAAGACAAAATCGCTCTACAGACATCGATCGACATTTTTATACGTATATGAGCGTCTTCAAATTTTCAATGATATACGTTTTTTTTTAAAAAAAGTTCTCAAGCTCTTAAAAAATCACCCGTTATCATACTTAAGCAGTCCTCATATCGAGCAAATTTTACTAATTTTGCGCCAATTTTTTTTAAATTGTTAAAAATATTTTAATGATAATTGACACGAAAAAAGTGTGCCCCGTAATTCCGTCTGAATGTCTGTACCTCTACCTATAGCCTATGTTGTTGAAGCGATTTTCTTCAATTTTGGCACTTAATCGTTTTCGCTGATTCCCTAGAGCAGAAATTGGAATCTTTGTTAGAACAAAAACAAACTGTGCCTGCGTTAGAAAAGCTTATCTCAAAAATAACTATTAAGATTTGTATACAAAAAAAATGCATGTTCTTGTAGTCGGCAACATTTTGGTCAAAAAAAAAATATAAGACAAAATCGCTCTACAGACATCGATCGACATTTTTATACGTATATGAGCGTCTTCAAATTTTCAATGATATACGTTTTTTTTTAAAAAAAGTTCTCAAGCTCTTAAAAAATCACCCGTTATCATACTTAAGCAGTCCTCATATCGAGCAAATTTTACTAATTTTGCGCCAATTTTTTTTAAATTGTTAAAAATATTTTAATGATAATTGACACGAAAAAAGTGTGCCCCGTAATTCCGTCTGAATGTCTGTACCTCTACCTATAGCCTATGTTGTTGAAGCGATTTTCTTCAATTTTGGCACTTAATCGTTTTCGCTGATTCCCTAGAGCAGAAATAGGAATCTTTGTTAGCACAAAAACAAACTGTGCCTGCGTTAGAAAAGCTTATCTCAAAAATAACTATTAAGATTTGTATACAAAAAAATTGCATGTTCTTGTAGTCGGCAACATTTTGGTCAAAAAAAAAAATATAAGACAAAATCGCTCTACAGACATCGATCGACATTTTTATACGTATATGAGCGTCTTCAAATTTTCAATGATATAATTTATAAAAGTTTTCAAAAAGATATTTGTTGGATTTAAAAAATAATTTCAAATGTTTTTAGAAAAATTCAACATCTAGCTTAACCGATTAACCATTATTTCTACTATTTATTATTAAATACTAAAGATTTTTGTTGTTTTTGGAAAACCTTTAAAAAAAATTCGTATATGTTTATACAAAATTAATTTATAAATAAGACTCCTATAACTGTTTTTCTAATTTTCATGAATTTTATTTTTTTCTGTTTTTAGCTCAAACTATTTTTGTAGTTGTTTAAATAATTTAAGCATTTTGACAATTTTGTCTATTTTATGTTTCAATGTTAATGAACAATTTTTGAATCCCAAATAACTTGTACGTAAGAGCAAGTACGTGCGACGATTTTTAATTATTGATTTGGCCTAAATTAATATTTGCTTTAGAAATCACATTTAAATTAGTTCAGTCATTTAAAATAATGAATTTTATTCTTATGAACATTATTCTCTTATAGCATCTATTTTAAAAATTCTCTCATGCATTTTACTAAAGAACCAACATAAGTTTAAATTTTTTTCTATAAAGAAACAATTATTTATACCTATTATCCCCGACATAGTTATGCTATTGTTGATGACTACTAAAAGTAAAGAAATTCCTAATTACATTTATTAGGAGCAAAAGGTGAAAATGTCTTCTTTTATTTGCCAGATTTGTAAAAAAATTATAAAATACTATTTTGTACATGGAAACGCTGATAAGTTATCAGCTCAAGAAATATTTTGAAGAACGAAAGCTTTTCAATGGCCGACAGTATGGCGCGCGTTTTTAGCAGTAGGTCACATCGTGATGTGATGGTATAACTTCCCGAATAGTCTTACAAGTCTTTTTATCGTCTTGGAGAAAGTAAGGTTATTGCACTTGATATTTCAAAACCATTTGACATAGTTTGGCATCAAGCTCTCTAATTGAAAATGCATGCATTTGGTATTGAGGAATCTCCTCATCGTTGGATTTAAATCTACCTTTCGAACTGCTCAATACACTTGTATGGGATGGTTTTAAGTGTGAAATTCATGTAATAAATGCTGGTGTGCCACAAGCCTCCGTTTTGTCTCCGACTCTTTTTCTCATATTGATCAATGAATTTTTGTCTGGAACTTCTAATCCATTAAATTGTTGTGCTGACGACAGTAATCTCAGTGTCTCATATCCGTTTTCAGGTTCACGTCCTCGTTCTTCGGATGTAGATTTAAAATAGCAGTGTATGATAAGCTGACTAAATTCTGATCCCGATAGCATTTTCAAATGGGGAACCATAAACCGCGTAGATTTTATTCTTCGAAATCCCAATACTGCCTCCTATCGCTGAAGTTAAACCTATCCCCATGTCACTATCCATGAGCGGCACTTGAATTGTGGAAACAGATCAGCTTTCAGTTCATGGTATGGTATCACAGACCACCTTGTGTGGAATGACAACATATTCGATGTCGCCAAAACCTCTTCTGATCTGGCTGTAATTTATAAACCATATTTTTGTCCAAAGCTTGAGTATATTTTGGGCAGGTGCTCCAATAACACATCGTTTTACCCTTAAGCCCAACTTTGGACATACTGCTAATGAGAGAATATTTCATTCATATGGCATTAACGAAGGACTGTGGCTCAGCAGTTAGACAAGCATAACAGGGGTATCTGAGATTTTGGGATCTACTCGAGAACCCATACTCTATCCTATTGAATAGACTACATGGTTCTTGATTATTTATTTAATTGAACAGTAACACAAGAGTTCGAGTTATCAAGGGTTCGGTGTTGTTAAAAGCTACGTTAAACCTTCGCCTGCTGACTGAATCGCATGTTAGTATTTGTACAGCTAGCGTGTTGGCCAATGACAAACGAGCGAGGACCATAACTTGCGGAGTTTACCGTATACCTTACACACTGCAGCATTTATATGATCATCCCAAGACTGTGTACTATTGAACAACATATGCCGAGGGCCGAGCTGTCTTGCATTTGAAACATAATCAATGCATGAGTTGTTTAAGTGTAAGTTAAGAAAATATTTGTGGTTAAGAGTCTTCCTATGTATAACTATGCATTTGGAAATCATAGGGTTCAAAAATAAACCAGCGAGAAATTTCTTTGAGGTCCCTATTAATTAAGTATGTGCAGTTTTCAATAAGCCCAAGAGAACCCCACTTTTATATAACTGAACAACCTAAGTCAGCATACATTTAGATCAAGGATCTATTAATCTTTTTGGGAAGTTCATTGATATGAAGAGAGAAATGGAGGGGTCCTACGATCGAACCTTGAGGAACTCCTTTAGTTGTAAAAAGGTACTTTGATATGTTAATGCAAATTGAAATTGCTTGTTTTCACTCCCGAAGGTATAAAGATAATAAGAGTATAATGCAGAAGGTGAAAAACGATAAGAATCTGCCAGCTTATGATATAGGTTAGTGTTGTCAACCGTGTAGAATTCTTTAGAAAATAAAAAGTTTAAGGGGGAACAATTTTAAAGAATATCAGCCAAGCTACCTAAACGACTCAACTTACAGATATAATTTCGTACCTAGTTTCTTGTCTTCCCTATCATCGTAACGGCTTGTTTGATGAATGGCACCCAATTTTCTGCAAAGGCTTTTGATGTTTACGAACACACTCTCTGCCTTATAAATATTTTTGTGGCCAACTCGAATTTTTAACTGCAGATTTGCGCCGCAAATGGCCTTATCGAACATATGACTTTAGAAAATTTCGTTTTGGGTTTTTGAACACTTGAAGTTTGCGTTTAAGAACGTATTGCAATTGCATTTTTGACGCAAATGATGTCTTCGAAAATGGTCACTATTACTTGCAGCTGATTACATTTATACTACACTGATAATTTTGAAGGGTTCAACATAGCTGAATTTTGAATAATTCATAGGAAAGTGTGGGTCAAATAGCGATTAATCCGAGATCATTCATTTTGCGTGAAATGTTGAGCTGTTGTCGATTCTCGTCTGTGCGGGAACCATGAGTGTTGTCCACTAGCATAACAGTCTGACGAACTTTTTGCACAAACTTGCGTACAGCAGGCGCTGCGCTGTGGGTTCTTCATTTCGACCAAGACTTCTTTTCAAAAAACGAACTGCTTGGGCTACATAGCACTCACTTTGGAAACAAGTTTCCAATATTTTCCAACGTTGTTTAAGCGTAAAGCGACTCATTTCGTTCCGCGGAGGTATGATACCGACTTTCTGTCAAGATTTCGATCTGGAAACATCTGTCAGTGTCAAAATAAGCTATAATTCAAAAAGAAACCACTAGATGGCCCACTCTTTTATTCAATTTTGTGATAGACCAATTACTTGAGCCGCCCCAATGTGGCTTTGAAAATTTACATGATTGTATTAGTGCGTTATTTGTTCTTGTTTTGTTATTCCAATAAAATCCCTTTATAAAATCAAAAAACAAAAAAAAAATAACGGGAAACTTTAAATCCATTTATTTTTTTCTCAACATTCTATTTGCAGTCTTGTTTGCAGTAAGCTGGGAGGAGTGGTGGACCTACGATGGAATATCAGGTGAGTAGATACTAATATATAACTCCTTTTCTTCCGTGGAATAGTTCTTATGTGAATCCTCTTGCACACGAGTGTTAAATAAATCGCTCACTTGTCTTCCGAAAGAAATACACAAAATTATTCTTGGAAGAAAGTATACAAAAAATCAAGAGAGTTTTCGTAGTGGCGGCGAAGGAAATGGTAGGAACGGCAGTGGCGGCGTCGAGAAATAATCTTACCAGATCCACGTAAGGAACCAAATTTAGTTTTTTTTGTTTGTTTCTTTGTACCCACACTGATCTTCCTGATGCTGCCGCTTATTCCTTTTCTGCTTTTTCAACTGCTCTCGCCGCGTCGCGTCGGTCGTTTGAGGAAGGAAGTGCACCATAAAACAGTTCCAGTGTTCCACCTTTTGCGATTAGCCGTATACACCCATTTGCACACAATCTATCTGGAGTATACGAGGGTCGTTTGTTATTGCCCTGCTGAGATGCATAGAATGGAAGAAGATGCCGACACTAAACTATAAAGGCACTATTCAAGGACCTTTGTGTATGAAAGCACAACCTTTCTAGAGAACCGAGCTATACCTACCTATATCCTCGGAGTAGCACATCCACTCTTATATAGTTCAGTATAAAAGAGGAGGAGGGAATAAGTATCTTTTTATGCTGAGTGTTGTTCCTTCGTACAATGAATGAGTGTGTAGGAGTCATGATAGCATGAACTATTGCAACAACACGCTTAAGTGCATTTTAAAGGATAATCGAGGGAATGGGGTGGTACACGGTACACCTAGTAGGTATAGTTCCAGTCTTTCGACACACACTCATACACTTTAATGACTTTTATCGTGTATCTCGGAGAGATTATGCGTCGTCAACTATCAAATCCCCACCGCCCCCAAAACCCCATCCTTTTGATTTATAATGGAACACTATTTTGTTGAAGACTTCAATCCGATTTTTGTTTTATAGATTCTCTTGGGATATCATGAGCACCACGGAGGGTGTCAGTCAGGATACAAATAGTCGGTAATTGGGGTCGAGTGGGAGGGCAATTCTTCGATTATTATCAGTTTGGGGTGAGCACAGGAAGTCGGGGTTGAATTAGATAGTTGGACGTGTTATATCAGTGTATCATGGTTGGGAAAACTTAGTTCTTTTGTTTGCTTAGTTTCGTGGAAAACGTTGGAGAACAAAATTTATTTTTAATAGATTGTCGTTAGTCTTCGAGATGAAAGGTGGTATGAACTATAGCCATTAAGGTGGGAAGATATTTTGAAGCGAATACAAATACGTCTTTATGCTTCGAACACGTGAAATAAGCTTTCAATACAATTTTGTGTGATGCTGAGTATAGTATAGCATGCTTTAAAAGACAAAGGCTATCAGCAGTACTTGATAAATGTAAATGAAGTGACCGAGATGTCAATTACCTCTTGAAAGCTTGTACTGGAACATCTTCCTTGTAATTACGTGGAATTCTTTAACACTCTTGCTTAAAAATTTTTATGAACAACGGGTAATTAAATTATGCTTAAAACTTCTTCCCAAGGCAAATTTGACAAACTTCCAATTATTGCCTCAATGTCTCAAAAAAAAAAACAAAATTTCACAGCTCCTTAAATTCTTGGAAAAATCTGCTGATACTGGAATTCAATAACAGATGCGGGTTGTGAGGTATTCGAAGGTTGGTCATTGGTTGATAAAGACATAACTGCATCAAACATGAAACAATTAACCGGAGCTTTTTTCATGTTTAATAGAAACTACTTGGCTTTTAGATATCAATTTGTTGAAGTATTTCTTAAGGGAGTTTTTAAGAAAAAAATCAATATTATTTCCACTAGGACACAATCTTTGGCTCAAAGAGAGAAGTTTTTCGTTTAAGTTGAATAGAGATAGCTTGGTAGCGGGTCAAAATACTGTATTTCAAAATACTGTATGTACAAAATACTGTATGATCAAAATACTGTATCTCATAATACTGTATCCAAAATTTTTCATCTCAAAATGCTGTATGAGCATGAACACCTGAAAATTTTGACAGATCAATTAGTTTGGTGCAATTATTTATGCAATTGTTGATTATAATCAAAACAATTGTAAAAATATGCCGATGAGAATCAAACTTGATAACTCTTTAACAAATATCTTATTGATTTTATGTTGGTTATTATCCAGATTTTCTTAATGCTAAAGAAACTTTGCATACACCCAAACTCGCACCTACCCCAAATCCTAGTGTGCCAAAGCAGGGGGGTTGCATACTCACTGCTTATACGTCGGTCGTAAAAAGAAAGGGGATTATAAAAAACGGTATTATAAAAACGTTTTTACATTCTCAAAACGATTTTTATTTTCAGCCTTTTTACAGCATTTTGAAATACAGAATTTTGACTTACAGTATTTTGGTCATACAGTATTTTGAACATACAGTATTTTGAAGTACAGTATTTTGAGATACAGTATTTTAAATACAGTATTATGATCCCAACCCGATAGCTTATTACCTTGCGGCATGGTTTACTTCTATTTCGAAGATGTCGGAAATTGTTTTGAATCTTCCAGCACTTGAGACCGTAAATAATTTCTTGCGAGGCTAGTCGCAAGATTGTTGAAAGATCTTGCTGTGCACAATTTCGCTGCTACGAATAGTATCTTACCCAATTTTCTGCAAAAGTATTCTTCAACGCTGAGAAAACCCGCATGCATAAACTTTTCCACTTGTTTAACTCTCCTATGATCCTTCTATGTGAATGGAAAACATCATTTGGCATCCTATTGGGCACAGGCACGCTGATTTATCATAAGCTGAACAAACGTCATCGCTCTAAGTCTACAGTCATCTTATCTAATGCCAGAGAATACTTTTTCAGCCAAGCTGGTTTTTTGAAAAAAAAATTCAATATATGTACCTAAGATACCACATATTTGCAGTATGGAACATTGCCGAGTTTTACAAAAGGAGACAGGAGAAAATATACACGTTCTTTATAGACTTTCGTGCATCTTTTGACTGATCTCTTTTAAAAATTTTGTGGCAGGTGTGTCGAGCTGAATTTAAAACATGCTGAAAGCGTTGTACGATAACAAATAAGCATACGTTTGTGATGGAGAGACTATATTCGACGAGTTTTCAACAACTACGGGTCTCAAGCAAGGCATCATTTCCATAAATGATCATATAACATTTCCAACCCTTATGCAAGCGGATGACATCGTGCTCTTCTACGAAACAGTAAATGGAATGCAGAGCATGATAAATATCTTAGGGTTATATTGGAATCAATGTAACCTTAAATTTCAGCTCACAGGTGGAGGTGGCAGGTACTGGAGGAACGTAAAGTGGAAGTATAATGGTCATGCAGTAGAAATTGTACAAATATCTTGGAGTTATTTCTTTATATTAAATCTTCAAAATGGACGACATAGCTTGTGAAATCACAGTGTTGAGATTCTTATTACTAATCGTACTTGAAGATGAAGTATGAAGTGCAATTTTTATGTTTTCTAGAGGCGTAAAGTTGGATTCGGTCACGAACCTAAATGCTTGTCGTAAACTGTTTTTGACAAATGATATACAATTAAAATAATATTTATATAATATGAGTTGAAGATGAACTGGAGATCCACATTCGAAACAAACAGGGTACTGGGCCTGTTTCGCTCGGTGATGATGTCGTTTGCCAAATAATCACTATTGAACCTGGTCAAACCGCAGTTCTTCGAGCACCATTGCATCATTTCTACCATTGTGAAGGTAGAAATAGCAAAGCAGAGCTCTGTTTTTCAGGCCAATGCTATCATTCGCCTTGTATAATTGCTGAAAACCAGCTTCTACTGTCTCCACTCTCTTCTGCAGGTCTTTCACAGTAAAAAGGTAGACGTCTAAGACTGCGCGAGTTAAGTTGTATTGGATCTAAAGTAAAGTGAAACAACCGGATCGTTTTGCTGTCCGTCAATGACTGACTATTTTATTCTTTATTTACATACCTTGTTCTTTTTAATTACAAAACTGATAATCAGCGAATTATGGTGAACGACATGAAGTGATATTTGATTCTATCATTTCCGTTCCCATGATTATGATTTCTTAAAACCTTGATGTTTTGGTTTTACTTTTTACGATGTCATCTTTATTTTGTAAAATAATATTGCCATCGTTTACATTTATAACATCTTCACCGCCAGATTTTGAATTCTCCTGAATTCTTCTATTTACATCTTTATTTACAATTTTAATATTTACATTATTTCTTTTAAACCATATTATTATTATGACTACAAATATTCCAGCGATGACTAAAATAGTTAAATTAAAAGCATAAGATACATTCTTGTGGAATTTTAATTCTTTGATTTCTTTTATATTTTCAAAATGTTTAACCATAATACTTTCAAAATTTACAATTTTTGGTAAAGTTTTATTTATTTCACTACTAGGATAAAAGTACTTTGCTTGAATTTTTGTTATCTTATTATAAAATTTTTCTTGAGAAACTTCAACGCTGCAATTATAAAAATTAATTAAATTATTTTTATTTAACACTATCTTTCGATCATCACAATCTTGGATCAAATGTTCTTGAACAGCGTTTTTAATAATTAATGTTTCTTCATCAACTATTTTAATAAATGTCTTGTTACTAAATCTAAGTTTACAATCATTTGTCCAAATACAGTTTTTACTTATTTTTAATTCATTTAACAGTTTATTGTCTTCGTATACAAAGTTTTTATTTTTAACAGTTACAAAATAGGTATCCGTCTCATCAATCTCATAGCCTTCTGAGTTCGGTAGAGGAAATATAAGCTTAAGGTCTACTTTTATATAATTTTTTGGGATCTTAATGCCTATGACTAGTGACTGATTGACATATTCCAGTACACCAACTTTAATTAACTTTAATTTATAGAAGTCAACATCGTATATTCTTATTTCTTCTGCAGTGAGTATACTAGGATGAAAGATATTATTCTTAGCAGCTGCAATACTATCTTGTATCTGATCAATTTTATTTTCTAAATATCTCAGTTTCAGCATTTGATCTAAATATATAGACTGTTCTGTTATCTCATCGTTGTGCTTTGAAATTGAATTAATGAATCTTAATGTTTTGTTTCTATCTTCTTCTACGGCTTTTTTAAGTACATTAAATGTTTCATCAAAATGTTTGTTAATTAAAATCTGTCTGTTCGAATTAACGATAGCATTGTGACTGTTTTCCTCGTTAATTTTTAAATGTTCCAAAATCTCCTGTCTATCATCTTCATCCATGGTTCCGAATAACCATTTTTGTCCAGTGCCTACCAAATTTATCAAACCTCGTCTTTTCCTAGTCGCTTTTGGGATTATTGACCTAATTTTGGATCTAATATCATATACTCCTGTTTTTAATAATTCTTTATTATTCATATCTAAATTTTGTATGTTAGTTTCAATCTGCGAAAGTAATTTGTCTATGTCGTTTATATTAATTAAATGAAGGATGGTGTTCGTCTGGTTCACAATTTCAACTTCTTTCATCTTGATTGTAGTGTATCCTATTTCCTCGTTAATTTGACTTACTTGCAGTAGCCCCTGTGCTACTGGTATTAAAATCAGGCATATTATCACGTTGATTAATATCTGTAAGTTTGAAAGGTCTTTTAATATTTGCAACATGAACATTTTTTAAAGGATTTAATCTGTAATATGGTTGATCTTTATGTCTAAGCCTCTTATAATTCCTTATATGTCCCACATCTCTATTTTCTCTGTATTTTTCTCTGCATAAATTTCGTTTAGAAATTATGTGTCGTTTTGTGTTTTCTAATCTCGTTGCTAACTCTCGACTATCTTCTACGCTTTTTGCTTGTCTAGGAGAACATTTTATAGTTGAGTGATATCGATCGTTATAGTTTCCTATAGCCATCTGTATCTTCATTTCTACTGAGAGTTCACTTCCCTCTATTCCTGTTATTATTTCTAATAAAGTTGAGTGAAGTCGCTCTATGTCTGCATTTCCTGTGTGACTATTTGGTTTCGTTAAATGGACTTCAACACCTTCGGCATTGAGAAATTCAATAAGTTGTTCAGCTCTGAATTCATTGTCCATTACAATTTTTTTTGGCTTCCCAAACTTTGCAAACTGTTCTATAACTATGGTCTTCTTGGCTCTCCAATTGCGGTCGGTAATCTGATATGCAGCAGCGAATTTAGTTAATTTATCTATTGTAGTAACAAAAGCATGTTTTTTAAAGTGAAATATATCAAGATGAATAATTTCATTTTTCTCTAACGGAGTTTCAGTTAACTCAAACTTAGCTTTGATAGGCTTTCTGTCATATTTTATTTCTCTGCATTTGTTACAATTACCTATTATAAGACTAATCTGATCTCTTAGTTTCGGGAAATAGATTTTATCTTTCAAACTATGATAACATTCATTTATACCGCTATGCATTGATTCTTTAACATGATACAATGACAATTGCTTATGCAATTCTGCCTCCGTCTTAATTTCTTGTGCCCTTTTTGAACACCTGATAAATCTGATATTTGTATCTGACGAAAACATTGATATCAAAATCAATTGAACTTTATTATAATCCGAGTCATTTACTTCTGAGTAAATTCCGATTAAACCTTTCTTAATATATCTCTTTAAAAAATCTTTTATTACATTTTCATCTTCTAATGGATTTAACTCTAAGATGGTTCTTTTGTGAAGTGTTTGAGTTTCATGTTCTGGACTATACGTTAACAAAATCTGCATTCTGTACTTATTTACAATTTCATCCTTTATACTTATGTGATCTAATCTCTGTTCGTCAACTGAATGTTGGGTTTGACCATCAGATATTTCTAAATTTGATTCTTCATCGTTATTTTTGTCTATTTGTTCAGATTTTTCTAGTCTACTTAAGTAATCTGCAACCTTATTTTCTCTACCCCGCAAATACTCAATTTCATAATTAAACTCTTGAAGTTTTAGCAACCACCTTTGATTGCGTTGTGAGAATTCTTTCCCTTTATATTTTCCGTTAAGGTACTTGATTGGTGCATGGTCTGTCACAATCTTAAATTTATTCCCATATAAATATGGTCTAAAATAGCTAACAGAATACACAATTGCTAAAAATTCCTTGTCCGTCGTACTATAATTTTGTTCATGGTTATTTAAAGTTCTTGAGATAAAACATATTGGGTGAACTTGTTGTGATAACACCGCCCCTATGGCATAATCACTAGCATCTGTCGTTACAACAAATGGTTGGTCATAGTCCGGATACTTTAAAACTGGGTGTGTTAAAATAAGAGCTTTTAAGTTTTCGAAAGACGCAATGTACTGTGGATCTTTCACATTTATTTTTCTTCCTTTCTTCAAGTACTTAATCATAGGGTATGCTATTTTTGAATAATCCCTAATGAACTTTCTAAAAAATCCAGTTGTTCCTAAAAATCCCTTTAGCTGTTTTTCCGTTTTAGGAACATCAATTTCTTGAATGGCTTTAACTTTTTCTGGGTTTGGCATCATGCCATCTTTAGTTAATATATGACCCAAAAATTCTGTATTCTTCTTCAAAAAGCTGCACTTATCCGCTTGGATTTTTAAATTGTGTTTTTGAAGTCTTGCAAAAATTTTTCTTAAAGATCTTATATGCTCTTCTAACGAAGTTGAAAATATTAATATATCATCCATATATACAACACATATCGTATTGATATATTCACGGAGAATATCATTCAACATTCGTTGAAAAGTTGCTGAAGCATTCTTCAGTCCAAATGGCATTCTAACATATTCATATAGACCACCAGGAGTAACAAATGCAGTTTTCTCGATATCCTTTTCAGCAACCATAATCTGATGGTAGCCTTTTGCTAGGTCTACCGTACTAAAGTATTGGGCTTTTCCTAACTTATCGAGAATACTGTCAATATTTGGTGTTGGATACTTGTCGTCCACCGTAAATTGATTCAATCTCCTGTAGTCTACTACGATTCTAAACTTCTGAATCCCTGACTTGTCTTTTTTCTTTGCAACAACTATAATTGGTGAGCTATATCTACTTTTACTCTTCCTAATTATCCCATTTCTTTCCATCTCTGCCATTTGTTTCCGTACTTCCATTTCATGTACTCTTGGATACCTATAGAGTCTTGAGTTTATTTGCTCGGCGGTTGTAGTTCGAATTTCATGAACTATTGTATTAGTCTTTGTTAAGACATCTCCTTCCCTGTACAGAAGATTTTTGAACTCTTTAATAACTGGTTCTATTTCTCTTCTCTCAAATTCATTTAAGTGATCTAATGGAATATCTTGCACTTCGCTTACTTCCAGCACATTGACTTCTTTTAAGATAGTTTTTGTCAAGAATGGAAGGCTCACCCCATTAGTCATTATAACTTCTTGGTTTTCTAAACTAATTTCTTTGACATTTTTAGACATCCAATCCATACCTAAAATTAGATGATAGGGTTTTTCTATTCCCATGGCTATCCACTTCATTCTAGCATTACCTGGATACCTAAATTCGTCTGGGCAAATTGTCGCTACTATTCTATTCGGCTTACTTACTTCTCCCTGGATCGTCGTTATCAAAGTTGGATCGTTATCCAATACACTATATTCTAGTTTACAATTACTTTCATTTAATAAACTAATTGTGGATCCAGTGTCCACTAAAGCTACATATTTTTTTTCTTTGAAAGTCAGTGTCAATATTATTTTACTGTCCGAGGCTAGTTTATAAAAAACATGTCGTCGACAGCATTAACTTCGTCGCTTATAGCGTCTACAGACATGTAATCAGACCCTTTCCTTGCATTGTATCTTTTCGTCTCAGATACATTTTTATTATTACAGCCACTTGTTCCTGGCCGCACTTGCTGTGAATTGTTTTGTAAATAACCTTGACTTCTGAAATTCTTTGGCATCCAGTTACGACTTCTATAATTCTGGCTAGGTTTCCAACTATTGTTCCTATAGTTCTGGTTATATGTTAATTCATTTTTTTGTCTATTGTAACTTGATTGTCTATTTGTATAGTTTTGACTATAGCCTATATTCTTTTCCTGACTAACTTTCTTATGTTCTATATGTTTCACATTTAAATTTGTGTAATCTTGGCCTATGAAGGACGCAACTATTTTCCGTACTTCACTAAAGCTCGTCTTATTCATTATGCAATAACCTAAAGACCCTGAAACTATCGCTTTTACTCTCTGAATTGCTATACCACTAAGAATATCTGCCATCGTTGTACCATCACTACAAAATGCAACATATTCTGCGATTTCCTCAGCTATTTTTGTTAACTTATCACTTAATTCTAAAATACTACTTACTTTCAGTGACATTATTTCATTGGTTAAGGTAATTTGATCTTTTCTTGGCCTGAAATGTGTCTTCAGCCTTTCCTCGCATTCTTCCCAATTCTGAGGTGGGCTGACCCTTAAAAGGTTTTTAGCTGCTCCAGATATCTTCCAATTGTATATAACATGGAAAGCCGATTTTCTATCTTCCTCTTTTTTCCATTCTTCCATCTTTTTGTTTACGATGTCCAAGAATGATGGAACATCTGCTGGATCTCCCTTGAAGACCGGGATGAAATCTAACTCCCTCTGCATACTTGCTGCCGCTTTCGTATTTTGCACAACTAATTGTGTAAGCATAACAAGACATTGCTGCATCTGATCTTGATCTTGAGCCATTGTTTTGTTTCGATTAAATTTACTTTAACTTTTAACTTTTTTTTTTTTTTTTTTTTTTTTTTTGTATCTGTTAATCACTTTTTCTGTGTTGTTGTTTTACTGATATTTGATTTGTCACGATCAATTTTGTAATTAATTGTCACATAAAAAAGTTTCCTTTACATTTACTTTTACACTCGGGTGGAGGAGGGGACGTGGTGGCAAACACAAAATACTTTCCTTCAGCTTAGTGTCTTCACGATTTATAAATTGTTTTTAAACCGCTGCGTATCAACTTTTCGGAAAAAAATATCGTATTTTTTTTTTTTGTTCGCGTTTTGGTTCTTTTTTTTTTTCGTCGACTGCGCCAGTTAAGTTGTATTGGATCTAAAGTAAAGTGAAACAACCGGATCGTTTTGCTGTCCGTCAATGACTGACTATTTTATTCTTTATTTACATACCTTGTTCTTTTTAATTACAAAACTGATAATCAGCGAATTATGGTGAACGACATGAAGTGATATTTGATTCTATCATTTCCGTTCCCATGATTATGATTTCTTAAAACCTTGATGTTTTGGTTTTACTTTTTACGATGTCATCTTTATTTTGTAAAATAATATTGCCATCGTTTACATTTATAACACGCGCGTCCTCCGGATCTACACCTGTTGTCAGAAGTACGACTCTGATTTCTGTGGTCCTTTGCAGTCTTAGACTCGGGTCGCTAGTATTAACGGACCGATTTCTGTTATCCCAAAAAATAGTTCTCCTAGATCAATTGGTTGATGTTTTTGATTGACAACTTCAGATCTCCAGATCGTGCCTGTTAGTGAATTTTTGGTACAAGCATTTAAGTCTTGTCAGTAGTCAACTTTTTTCTCTGTGAAGTGATTCAATAGTTGTGGTGCGGAATATGTCGTTAGTGTCACGTTATTGGTATTTTGGTATTCTTCTGTTCATTGTTCGTTTGAGTGTATCGTCTTTAGTATTGGTGTATCTCAGCGTTTGTTAACTTCGTGTTATTTGGTAGAGATATATTATTCGAACTTAGTTCCCTTGATAAGGCGTTAGTGAAACGTATCCATTCCATCTTAATGAAATTGTAAAAATGCACAGGGCCATACTCCTCCAATTAAAGAAGCTTGTTATCGGAAGCTGTATTACGGCTGTAAGTCCGCAGTCGGTCTTTGCCACACTCGATCGTTCGTTAACAGTTTCTTGGCTGTCGACCAACAGTATCTGTCCAGTAAATTTACCTAGCCAAATATAAGCGTAAAAATAATAAGAGCCAATCTCCTTTATTTGAGTTTTACTTGCGACTTATAAGTACTAGTTATAGGCAAGTTATATTTTTTGTTCTCAAAAACTGTACCACAGATTTTCTTAAAAATAATTCAAAAAATTTAATTTAGTCAGGGATATGTAACCATTACATTTTTTTTTTTTTTTCAGAAAATTTTTGGTACCCCCCTCGCACCATTTTTACCTGCGACTTATAGGTACTATAAGGCTAAGGCAAGTTCTGCATTGGTAAAAAAAATCAAACTCGAGATTTTGATCAAAGTTGACATTACGATGATAGCGAAGACTAAAAAAGTGGGTTCCGCAATTCTGTCTGTCTGTCTGTTCGACTACAGCCTAAACGGCTCGGCCGATTTTTTTCAAAGTTGGTAGATATCATTTTTAATTTTTTCCCCCACACGTTTTTTTCTTTTTTTTTTTTAAAGAGTAAAAATAACGGTACCTGCCAAAGGAATTATTTTCAAAATTTTCTTTTTTTCTCAAAAACTGTTCGACAGATTAAAAAAAAAAGATACAAAAAAAATTTCATTTAGTCAGGTATTGAGGGTACCCCCCAAGGAACCATTTTTTTTGTTTTTGATTTTCTCAAAAACGGTACCACCGATTTTGATCGTTTTTGTTTGCTAAAGCTCCCCAAAAAGTTAAATAGAATTGCATATTCAAATGTTCAAAAAAAATTTTTTAAATTTAAAAAAAAAAATTTAATTTTTTTTTCAAAACTCCATATTTCGAAAACCTTATGCTAGATTTTTTTTAACTTAAACAATAAAAGTTTCTCAACATAATCTACAAGATGTATGAAAAAAAGTTTTATTTTACCTAAAAATAAAGGTGCACACCATACAAATGTTAAAAAATGGTTTTCAAAAATCGTATTTTTCTCGAAAACGGAGCCTAGAGATTTGATAATTTTTTTTTTGTTTCAATTAATTTTAAATAAGAAAAAATTTGAAATTAAGATATTACAGCTTGTACCTCTCATAGAACCATTTTTTCAAATCTTGAATTAAGTACTCATTATCGACATAACGGATTTTAATGAAATTTTTTGTAGAAATGCTTCTAAAAAGTCTAAAAACCATTGCATTTCAAGACTTTAAAAAAAATATTTTTTGATTTTTTGAAAAAAAAAAAAAATGATTTTTTTTGGAAAATTCGATATTTCAAAAACGGCTTAATATTTTTTTTGGAAATTTAATTTTCATTCGTACAGTAATAAAAACTTAAAGATGGCTGTATCGAACGCCAAAGTATTAGTATATGTTCAGTATTCATAATTGTAAATGTATGAGAAAGACAGATGTCCCTTCAGGCATCTAAGTAAATAATAAGAGAAAACAGTCAGTCAGGCAATAACCGCGTTAGAATCGAGTCGCATAGCACGCGCTCCTGTACAGAGGTACAGGTAGTTTTAGAATAAGTCGGTTCGAGTGATAATTATATTAAATAAAATATCAGAATAGTCGGGTTTTTACCTATTTTCCCGACTTTAAATACGTGTGTTTTTTATTTGTTCGAGAAGCATCCTACAATTTACAGTCCGCTATTATACATTGGTCCACGTCGAGACGGATCAAAGAACCGGTGCTTGCTTAAATAAAACAAAAACAACATTGCCTGCGAGCAACCAGTGCATGTTAAGTTAATCCCTCTCAGTTAGTTGTTTTTCCCTTCGTTATATCGCTCACGCAGTTACCCACACGCCGCGCCGTCGCCGTCGCGCCGTACAGAAGTACAGAATCAACCCCTTTTTTGATCAAAACACCAAAGCACATAATGTAATGTGCAAAGTTAAAAATAGAGCAGTGCGACGAGCGAGTATGTGTATGTGTATAGGTGTACAGGAGAGTTCAGGCAGATGCTAGATGCTCTATATGCCGCATCGTGTCATTCATTGTTTTAACTTCAGTGCGCGAACACACAATTGTCGAGTGAAAACAAAAAAAAAAAAAAAAAGAACAAGCAAAAAAGGAAAATTTAAGATTGATTAAACAATATAAAGTTAAAGAGAGTGTAAGAAAAAGTGTAAAGAAAATAAAGTAGAGATAAAAGAAATATACAGGTGCTACAGTCGTACAGAACAAAGGAAAGAGAAGTAAAGGGTAAAACAGTACAGGATAAGAAAAAAAATCATCAGAAAAAAAGAGGGTGAGTACAGATAGTTATTCAAGAAAAATCTTGTTCAATTTGTGAAGAGCGAGTGTGTGCCGCGTGTTTAAATTATAAAAAAAAAAAAAATTGCTCGTCTCATATTTTCGTTCTTGTTCATGAAAGAACAAGTAACACGCTTCGTCAAAGCGACGCGCGCCGCTCCGTCAGTTATATACTGAACAGAGAGGAGAAAAATATTCTCCAATGCCTTGGTGTGCGCGGCACAACAGGCATACGTACAGATACAGATAGGATAGGTTAGTTAAGTACAGCGTAGAAATGAAAACAACTTTTTTATTTCGCAGCTGGTTTGTTATTTTGTATAGAGACAGAGATAGGTATTTCGTATAGGGCCCAGTACAGATATTCAGTGAGAGTCAGACATTCGGTGTGCGCTAGTAAAGGTTTTGCTTGGTAATGATAGAGCATGATGAGGAGTATATTTTGTCCTTGTATGTGTCTACCATGTGTGCCTTGTTTTCCAGCGTGTTTGTATGTGAGGTGTGCATGCCGGTAAAAGGTTCGTATGTGTGATTGTTGTATGGAAAATAAGATGTTTGTGTACAGTATGATGAGTCGTGTGATAGTAGAGTTAGAAATAAACATGTAGAGATACTTTAAGTAAGGAGTATAGGCGTTCGTTATGGACAGAAAGAGAAAAACAAATAAGGCCAAAGGAACATATTTATTTATTCATGAACATTCATGAAAATTATAGTAGCGGCCGAAAATATTGAGACTTGAGCATTTGACTACAGTATATAGAGTATAGAGTTTTTGCTCATTAAAGCTAGCACAAGATGCCAAGATGCTGAGCAAAAGTAGTACAGATAAAAGTATAAGGTGTACAGTGTTAGAGTATAGAGTTTTTGTTCATTAAAGCTAGCACAAGTGCCAAGATGCTGAACAAAAATAGTATAGAAAGCATGCTTGTACAGGAGAGCAAAAAAATATATATTGCTTAAAATACAGCATAACTGAACGGCTGGGCAATATAAAAATCAAGTCACAACATGTAGGGAGGAAAATTCGGAAAATCGAATTGTGGAATATTATCCACCTCCTATCGCACACACGCACTATCGCTACTTCATTTTTTCATTTAAGCAAATAATTTAAAAATACGGTACAGATTGTTAAGATTGTTCAGATTTTGTTTTAGATTTCGCAATTGCAGTATAGATTATGGTACAGATTGTTCAGAATTTGCTTTAAATTTCGCAATTGCAGTACAGATTGGTATAGATTATGGTACAGATTGTTCAGAATTTGCTTTAAATTTCGCAATTGCAGTACAGATTGGTATAGATTATGGTACAGATTGTTCAGAATTTGCTTTAAATTTCGCAATTGCAGTACAGATTGGTATAGATTATGGTACAGATTGTTCAGAATTTGCTTTAAATTTCGCAATTGCAGTACAGATTGGTATAGATTGCAGTACAGATTGTATAAATTATTTTTCAGATTTCACAACTAACAGTACAGATGCGTACGGTTGATCGTATAGATTGGTTAGATTTAAAAAAAAAAAAAAATTTTCAGTACAGACTTGAGGACAATTAGTCTTGCAAGTTGTAGCACGGAGATATATACATAGGTAGTTCAGAAGTCTCAATGCGATATGTATTGCAGAGACAGGTTAGACATAAAAAGAATATAGATTCATCGCCATTGTAGTACAGCTAAGATAGATTGAGGCTAGAATAGAAGAGAGGCTCGTAGATTAACAATGGCAACCAACAGGGCAAGAGCATTGGCTCACACCATAAATCAGGCTAAATTATTCGCCCAGTCTTCGGCGTTCAATGACGCCACCCTTTTCCAAGTAAAGCTGCGTTTGGAAACACTGGAAGACGACTGGGGCAAATTCTTGGCTCAAGCCGATGACTCGTTGGATGTCGTCAGCAAGAGAGACCTCCCCAGGATTATAGAGGAGATAGAAACAGTAAGAACCGACTATTTCACAGCAAATGCTGCATTTCAAGAGAAGATGGCGGCCTTGTCGCCAAGTCAGAAGGATTCAGAGAGGTTAGACGACAGCAGTCGTCAAATACAAGTACAGGTCAACATGCCATTCCATCAGCATGACATGAAGAACACGTGGGGTGAGTTTGATGGGACCTACACCAAATGGATAGGTTTTCATGACAGGTTCAAGGCAGCCATCCACGACAACGAAAAGGTGTCACCCGCCTTTAAATTTTCATATTTGAAGAATTCACTTGTTGGTCGTGCGGCAAGGTCATTGGGAGAATGGCAACTCTCTGATGAAAATTATAATGAGGCCTGGGAACGCTTGAACCAGGTATATGACAAAAAATATTTGATAGGGCGTGACCATCTTCGGCAGTTGATGCACCTTCCGACGCTTCCCGAACATCCAACTTCGGACCAACTGCAACGCATGGCGAACACCACCCATGAAGTGTTGAGGCAGTTAAGAGCCCTTGGGTTGCCGGTTGAGCACTGGGACTTTTTTATAATCCACATTCTCAATGAGAAATTCGACCAGGAAACGGCTCGTCAGTGGGAGTTGCAACGCGATTCGGAACAGCCGAAGCTATCAACAATCCTCGCATTTATCGATAAGCAGGCAGCCGCCTTATCAAATGTGTCAAATCAGCGTCAGATTCATTCAGACCCGCAAATGCGGGCAGTCAGACCCAAAAAGGAGACACAGACTCCAGTACAGGATGTTAGAAGTGGTAGAGACAGGCGTAGAAGTGAAGACAAACTATGCGAAGTCTGCTCAGGAGGGCATCAAATTTGGGAATGTCCAGATTTTTCGGCGCTTTCCTTCCGCGGACGCAAGGACTTCGTCGACAGACGATCAATCTGTCCGAACTGTCTGAAACATGGCCACAAGGAAAACAACTATTTCCAACGAGGTTGCATCAGATGCCCTGGAGCGCCAAGGCACAATATTTTTCTGTGTCCTTCCAAGGAAGTGAACAAAGCCGCCTTAATGTTAACGCGGGCGCCAGCAGGAAGACCTATTGCATCCAGTTCGGGTACAGAGAGGCGCAAGCCAAAGAGTAAGGCCGATTGACTAGCATCTCGCAGTCTCGGATATAAAAGACGCCTACGCAACCGCGTAGGCAACAAGGCACGTACAGGACAACTGAAACGTACAGGTCGTACAGATTGCGCGAGCTGTGAAGTTAGTACAGGCAACACCAATCGTACAGGCAACACCAATCGTACAGGTATGAGAACGAGGGCAAGCAGTCTACAAAGTTCCTCATCAGTAGTCAGCAAGCTGGATCTGTTAAACACGAAGTTAGATATTCTTACTAAGAAGAAGGAGATGTCAGAAGAACGAGATAAATCCGTTCCGAAGAAAAGATATTTTGAAGGAAAGAGTGTTAGTACACCACCTGTTAAGATCAGAAAAATAAATGATGAAAATTATGTTCAGACTATTAATTATTTAGAAGATAAGACATATTTAATCCCTACAGCCAAGGTAAAAATCGAGGTAAATGGGTTTGTATATGGGCCTTTTAGGGCGATGTTAGATACAGGTTCTCAACTGAATCTCATAGTAGACAGATTGAGGAGAGACGTTAGGATAAAGACCAGACGAGTATCTGGAAAGTTAGTGGGGATAAATGGAATCCCATTTGCAGTAACTCGCCAGACCGCTTTAAAAATACTTCCGTGGTATGAATCAAAAGCCGGAGAGCGTCATTGTTCAGAAACATTCTGGTTTCTACCAGAGGAAAGCCTATGGCAACCAACGCTGCCGACAATTACGGTAGGGTGCAGTGCGACCGCACTCCAAAGCCCCTACAAATATGCTGACCCAGAATATTTCAAACCAGGGCAGGTACAGATTCTGTTAGGAGTTAGTTTTTTTTTGCAAAAATTATTGTGTCAGTAATCAGTAGAAATATAAATGGTACAGTTTTGTTAGAAACAACGTTAGGTGTAGTCGTTTTAGGTGCCAGCGACGACAATGTTAGCGTGACAAGTGAAACCTTTTCAGCTGTCGAATACTCGGAAGACAATCAGCTGGACAAGCTTTTGTCTAGACTATGGCAGATAGATCAAATTGGTTCATGTACAAAACGTACAGAAGAAGAAGAAGCTGTAGAACAACATTTCTTAACGACACATTACCGTCAGAGTAATGGGGTTTTTGTTGTCAAAATGCCACTGAAAGAAGAGTTCAAGGAGATAGGCAGTTCACGCAAAATTGCGTTACGCCGTTTTATGCTCCTAGAAAATAGATTAGAGAAGAATATAAAGACAAAGGCCACATATGTAGAGAAGATGCGAGAAAGCATTTCGTTAGGTCATGTACAGTTAGCAGATAGAGATCCTGATGATGATGGTTTAGTGTATTATATACCTCATCACTGTATAGAAAAGAAATTCCGTATAGTTTATGATGCGAGCTGCCGTACAGATAAAGGCATATCTTTGAACGATATTCAAATGTTAGGAGAAAAGCTGCAAAAAGATTTGCACGAAATAATAATGCGTTTCAGGAGACACCGCATAGCAATATGTGGTGACATTAAAAAAATGTTTAATCAAGTTAGGCTTAATGAAGAACAATGGGATCTCCAACGTATTTTCTGGAGAGAAAATAGGAATGAACCATTGTGCGAATACTGGTTAACAGTAGTAACCTTTGGCTTAACCTCGTCCCCACATCTAGCAGTTCGAACAATAGTACAGGCAGCAATAGAGGCTCAGGAAGAATATCCGGAGGCAGCCAATGCAATCAAAAATGACTTTTATATAGATGATTGCACTACAGGTGAAGCCACCGAAGAAAAAGCAATCGAGTTAGCTAAACAGATGTATAGTATATTGAAAAATAGTGGTTTCGAACTGTGCCAATGGAAATCAAATTCCAAAGCGTTTAGGCAAGCAATGAACGCTGGCACAAGTGATGCCTCATTGGTGTTTTCGGGGGAGGAGAGGTCATCCATTTTAGGTCTCAAATGGCTAATAGCATCAGATCAGTTTACCTTCGAGGTGAAAACACCAAGGCTAGAAGGCATGCTCACCAAGAGAAAAATTGTTAGTTGTATAGCGCAACTATATGACCCAAATGGTTATATATCGCCGGTCACGGTTTTAGGCAAAATCTTGATTCAGGATATTTGGAGATTGAGTACAGGTTGGGACGACCAGGTTCCTGTAGAGATAGGTGAAAGATGGAAAGAGTATTGGGATGAAATAACATCTCTTGAGCAATTTCGTATAGATAGGTGGTTAGGCACGTTAGGAGTATCAACCGTACAGATTCATGGCTTCTCCGACGCTTCAAACGCAGCGTACGGCGCCGTGGTTTATATTCGTACAGAACAAATAGATGGTACAGGTGTGAGCAAACTACTTGTGTCAAAGACACGTGTGGCTCCTTTAAAGACGGTTACAATACCAAGGTTAGAGCTGGCAGCAGCAGAGCTATTGTCAAGGCTACTTGTAGAGGTAAAGAGCTCCATGGAATGGAAAGACGCATCGTATTTTTTATGGTCAGATTCAACAGTAGTACTTCACTGGATAAGGAAACTGCCGCACAGTCTCAAGACATATGTTGCAAACCGGGTCTCGTCAATTCAAACGAACACCGATGTGAGACGCTGGCACTATGTCAATACAAAAGACAATCCAGCAGATTTACTGAGTAGAGGCGTACAGGTGTCTGCCTTGGTAGACAATAAACTATGGTTAGAAGGTCCAGGTTGGCTCCGGCTAAGAAAGGAAGGTTGGCCCGAGACAAACCTGGGTACAAAAGAAATATTAGAAGTACAGGAAGAGTTGAAAATATTAACAGTCACAATGCACGAGCCAACGTTATGTATAGGGTTAAAGCAAGGAGGGTGCAGGTTTTCGCTTTTGAATTACTCCAACAAACTAGAGAGATTAATAAGTATATTAAGTTATGCCATACGGTTCATAGACAATTGGTCAGAGAGTCCATCATTTAAAATAAGAGCCAAGAGACGTAGAGATAAAATACAGACACCAACCATGGACGAAAAGGCAAGGGCAATGGTATATCTCTTAAGGAAGTCACAAGAGGAGTACTTTAGTACAGAACTATCATCTTTAAAGAAAGGCAAAGGTCTCCCTGAGAGGAGTAAGTTAGAGCCTCTAAAGCCATTGGTAGACATCAGAGGTCTGTTGAGAGTAGGAGGTAGATTGGACAGAAGTAGCAATCCGTATGAGATGAACCATCCAGTAATAATTCCCAACGGCTCAAGATTAGCATGGCTGATCACAGATCATGCACACCGTGAGACTAAACACGGTGCAGTACAGGTTATGATGCAGTTCGTTAGACAGAGGTACTGGATTCCGAAACTTCGCAGCGAGTTAAGAAGTTATTTGCACAAATGTGTCGTTTGTGCAAGGTACAGTTCAAGGTTAGAACACCAACTCATGGCAGAGTTGCCCGCTGACAGAGTACAGGTTGGTAAGCCGTTTCTACACTGTGGTGTAGATTACGCAGGGCCGTTAGAAATGAAAATGATCAACAAACAAGGCACTCAGATAACCAGAAGTAAGTGCTGGGTCGCAATCTTCGTATGCCTTAAGACTCGAGCCGTACATATTGACCTAGTTACAGATTTAACGTCATTATCATTTATAGCCTGCTATGAACGATTCATAGCACGCAGAGGCAGATGCGAACGTATGTACAGTGACAATGGTACAACCTTTGTGGGTACCAGTACAGAGCTGAAACGAGCCATAGAAAAATGGACAAGTGAAGGAACGATGTCCCATCTTAACTACAAGGGTACAGAGTGGCACTTCATGATACCAGCCGCCCCTCACCAAGGAGGCATTTATGAAGCTGCTGTCAAGTCGATGAAGTACCACTTAAAAAGAATAGTTGGGCTGAAGGTACTGCCGTATGAGCAGCTTTCCACGCTCTTAGTACAGATAGAGGCAATACTTAATTCAAGACCAATTCATCCTTTGAGTGATGATCCGTTAGATGTACAAGCTTTGACTCCCGCTCACTTTCTTGTGGGAGAACCAACAATACTACCAGTCCCATTCGATGTTAGTAATCAACCAAGTACAGTAGGCGTTAGATTATGGAAAGAACGACAGTTGATGTTGAAACATTTCTGGAACAGATGGAGTACAGAGTATCTGACCACACTTCAACAACGTAAGAAGTGGCGTCGTGAGAAGGAAAAGCTCAAGGTTGGGCAATTGGTAACTATAGCAAGCGAGAACTTCCCGCCAGCTCATTGGGCACTCGGAAGAGTCTGCGAACTCATCACCAGTAAGGACGGCCTCGTGAGATCCGTAATCATTCAGACAGAAACAGGCAAACTAAGACGTCCAGTACAGAAGATTTGCATCATCCCAGTAGAGGTCGAAAAATTGGATTAAGTTGTGATTTATATTTAATATATTATTATCAAATTGTAATGTATAAAAAAAATATTAATTTTTTGCTGGCACTGTATCGAACGCCAAAGTATTAGTATATGTTCAGTATTCATAATTGTAAATGTATGAGAAAGACAGATGTCCCTTCAGGCATCTAAGTAAATAATAAGAGAAAACAGTCAGTCAGGCAATAACCGCGTTAGAATCGAGTCGCATAGCACGCGCTCCTGTACAGAGGTACAGGTAGTTTTAGAATAAGTCGGTTCGAGTGATAATTATATTAAATAAAATATCAGAATAGTCGGGTTTTTACCTATTTTCCCGACTTTAAATACGTGTGTTTTTTATTTGTTCGAGAAGCATCCTACAATTTACAGTCCGCTATTATACAATGGCATACCAATTTTTTTTCTTAAAAATCTTTTAAAAATTTTGTATATAAAAGCTTTTTTTTAAGAAACCACTACAAGGACTTATAATTTTTGTTCTTGCATAAATTCATATTTGCATAGCATTCTGTTTTTGTCTCTTACTACTTAAAGAATGTACAAAATTAACTTTATCCTTATGAACAGTTTTCTCTTATAAGACTCGTTTTTGAAATTCTTAGTCTTTTACATAAGAGCAAGTTCGTGCGACTCAGTCGTGCATTTTATTTTGTCATGAAAAACAAACTGAATTTATTTAATCAAGATCGTAAGACCAACCGTTCAAGCCCTCTATCTTGTAGACATTGAACTTACAGGTAAACAAACCAAATCAGCGCACAAACACACAGAACAATGGTTGAAATGACCATTCTCCATCATTCATATATCAAATTATAATATTTTATTAAAACCCTGGACATATTTTTAGACGAAATTAATACTTGCCCCATATAGAGGATTTTAGCTGTCGAAAACTTCCATAATTTTTTATTGAATATTAAAATTTTTGTTTTTTTTTTTTTTTAACATTTCAGGTCCAGCATTTTGGGGTCTTATCAATCCAGAATGGTCACTCTGCAATAAAGGACGCAGACAATCTCCAGTTAACCTCGAGCCCCAACGTTTACTCTTCGATCCAAATTTAAGGCCTTTACACGTCGATAAGCATAGGGTTAGTATAATTATCGTAATCAATATTCCGTCCATCCTTTTCAAGTATCCCTTTGGGTTTCTAACAATTTCCCACCTTTCCGTCACAGATAAGTGGTTTAATTTCTAACACCGGACACAGTGTCATCTTTACGGCGGGCAACGAAACCGTTGCGAATTACGATGGTTCCCAAATCCCAGTTAACATCACGGGTGGACCGTTATCGTATCGATATCGATTTCACGAAATTCACATACACTACGGCCTGCATGACCAATTCGGATCCGAACACAGTGTGGAAGGATACACGTTTCCGGCCGAGGTAAGTGTCAAAAGTGTATGTAGGTTGAGTTGTTTTCAGAGAAAAAAGTCAAAAAAAAAAGATGAAAAACGTAAACCGTGTTTTGAATAAATTGTTTTTATATTTTTGGGACGTTACGCCTCAGTGGGTACGAGAACATGACTGCCGATTTGTGTTTTTTGTATTTTTTTCCTTTCGGAATATTAAGTCATTCTTAGAGCCTTTTTACTATACACGACATGATGGACAAGTCAAATTGAAAATTCCCTCTCGCCCTTTTGGACGGATTATGGAGACTCAACTTACTTCGATAACCAATGAGAGACAGGAATCGATTTATCCCTTTTCAATGATGGGGACAAATTAATTCGCTTTGTGTGTCCACTTAATTAATCATGAGGTCAAATTCAAGGGACAAGGATTAGGATATACGGTCGGCAAGAAGTTAGTCCTCATTTAGGATTCATTGGCGCTCGTTGAGAAATTCGTCTTATTCCAATCAGTCTTTGGCAGTTTGGAATTTATGTATTCGAGCATCACCATTGACCAGTGAGGACGTTGGTCGTTTGCCATTTGAAAAAAATTGCTTCAACTTCCTTGTGGGTGTCAGCTTGAACACGAATAATTGTCTGTGACAGACCGAAATCTGTTGTTTGAAGATTTTAATTAGTTTCTTAAGTCAGTTTTTATTTATTGAAAAATCGACTAAAGAGAGCGAATAATGTTGGAGTATATTTTTACTTGCGATATAGGTACTATAGGGCAAGTTCTGCATTTGGAAAAAAAATCGAACTCGAGATTTTGATCAAAGTTGACATTACGATGATAGCGAAGACGAAAAAAGTGGGTCCGACAATTCCGTCTGTCTGTCTGTATGTCTGTATGTCTGTATGTCTGTATGTCTGTATGTCTGTATGTCTGTACCTCGAACTACAGCCTAAACTACCGGAGGTATTTTCTTCAAACTCGGTAGTTAAGGGTCTTCGGTGATTCCCATACACCCGTAATGCAAAATCTTATTTATCTCGAAAACGGCTCTAACGATTTTGATAAAAAAAATTAGGTGTGATATTATGGATATGGACTACATTTTAGTCAAAAAAAATTTTGGGGGGAAATGTTATTAGGGGTACCTGTCATAGAACGGGTTTTTTGATTTTCGAATTTCTCACTAACGTCTCCAACGATTTTAACCAAAATTTTTATGCAGGAGCTGCTTTGCATTTGAAAAAATATAAACTAAAATTTTTTTCGAAAAAATAGTTTTTGGATTTTTAAAAAAATAATACAATTTTATTTTTGAAAATTCAATATCTTGAAAACCGATACACGATTAAATTTTTAAATTACGTTATAAAATGTATTTTATTAAATACTAACAATTTGCATATCAATTTTTTTCATAAAAATTTTAAGGAAAATTTAGTACACAAAAAACATGTTTCAGTGTGTCTGTATGTCTGTACCTCTCACTACAGCCTAAACCACTGGACCTATTTCTTTCACTCTCGGTAGTTAAGGGTCTTCGGTGATTCCCTAGAGGAAAAATTGAAATTTTTTTTTTAGCTCCAAAACTAAGGGTACCCCCCATACACCCGTAATGCAAAATCTTATTTATCTCGAAAACGGCTCTAACGATTTTGATAAAAAAAATTAGGTGTGATATTATGGATATGGACTACATTTTAGTCAAAAAAAATGTTGGGGGGAAATGTTATTAGGGGTACCTGTCATAGAACGGGTTTTTTGATTTTCGAATTTCTCACTAACGGCTCCAACGATTTTAACCAAAATTTTTAGCAGGAGTCCCCTTAAGTTTAAAATAATACTGTATAAAAAAATATTCGAAAAAATATTTATTGGGTTTAAAAAAAAAAAATTAAATCAATATCTTCAAAACCTATGAACGATTATTTTTTGAAATTATTTCCTAAAACCAATATTATTAAATACTTAAAATTCGCATTCGACATTTTTTTCTTGAAAAATTTTAGAGAAATTTCTTATATAAAAATTTTATTTAATAATAAAACGATTTTTTAAAGTTTATTTGCATAAATTCATACTTTTCCGGAAATCAGACGGCAATTTTATGCATTTGAACATTATTATCTCATTAAATCCATGTTTTATATTTATAAAATGTATCTTAAATTCCAAAGTACTTTTACATAAGAGCAAGTTCGTGCGATCCAGTCGTGCATTTTATTTTTTCTGTTTTTTTGAGCGACATCTTGTGTTATGTTCAGCTTAAGGTCGATTGTAGTTTATTCGCATTGACCTGTAATTTCACGAAACCCCAAAAGAAAAACTCTAGCGGGGTCAAATCGCATGACCTTCATATTACCTCTAGGAGAGATAACCTTACCCTTAATTCGTTCATGTAAAATGTCAAGCGTGGCTTCCACTGTGTGGCACTTAGCGCCGGCCGTCCTGCTCGAAGTATCTCTAGGTCGTTAAGGTTCAATTTGGGCCATTAGAAACTGGTTATCATCGTTCTGTAGTGCTCCTCACTTACGGTGATCACCTCACGAACGTTGTTTTCGAAAAAGTATGGACCAATGAGGACGCTGCGCCGCGGCCCAAAATCCACACCAAACGGTAACTTTTGAGGATGTTTTGTCACCTAGTGAGCCTCGTGTGGGTATGTGTCGTCCAATATACTGCAATATTGCTTTTTTCACACAACCATTCATCCGAAAATTCGTTTCAGTGCTAAAGTTGATTTTTCGGCCTAAATTGAGGTCTTCTTCCAAATGCTACGAAGTCCAGTAAGCGTACAAACGTTGTTTTTATGGCCATGAACTTTGAACATCTAGGTCAGTTCGGTCTGGTTCGGGATTAGTTGAAGTCTACGAAAGCATGAGTTCTTGTGCACGGCGAGGAATCGACTGCATTGGATTTTGCTGTACACTTTCACGGACTGCGGCGATGTTCATGTTCTCGCAAGACCTTGCGTTCCTTTGACGTACTAATGTTGGCTAATTGATTGCACCAAACGTATAGAAGAAACCACTGTGAAGGGCCACCACATCTACCATGGTGACCATAAAAGGAAGGGGTGTAAGTACAATTGGTCAGTGGGAAGAGGGGGGGACGGTCGCCTGTTTTAAGAACAAGCTGTACCAATCCGGTTTTCCATCTTCCAAGGAAGATTCCAAAACAGTAGGATCTGCCACATGTACGAGTGACGAAATATACCTGTCCCATTGAATGATTTACGCTCTCAAGTACATTGGGGGGGGGGGGCAATGTTGCTATCAGGCAACGTTGAGCTAGCAGCAAAATGAGCTGCAAGTACATTTGCCACCTAAAGAGTGAGGATCGGGTGAAGATGAGCATTGGAACCGAAGATGTAGTTGAATTTTTTACGTGTCTTTACGTGTTAAAAAAGATGACCAGAAATTTCTACTGCTTTTGGGACATTGCAGGAAGTTTCGCCTTAATATCTGGTCATGTAAGAATTTTAGGTTTTATACTATTAATTCTGTTAGAAATGAAAAGCCTAGACAAAAACAAAACCTGGGGACTTCTTATAAAGCCGAAGGGTAAGGAAACTTATTCCGACATCCTCAGAGAAATCCGGAGCAAGGCAAACCCAGACGAGACAGACACAGTAGTGAAAAAGATTCGCGAAACCAAAAAGGGAGATGTTTTGCTAGCGCTTGGAGCAAAAACAAAAACCCAGACAACCTTTGGAAACTCTCTTAAGAAAATACTAGGAGAAAGAGCCGTAGTCCAAGACCTCGAAGCTCGAACATAAGGTCACGCTCGAGATCAGGGACCTCGACGAACTTACCACGGTGGAAGAAGTCCAAGAAGCAATATGCAGAAAATTTGAGGACCTGATAACAGAAATACAGATAGGAGTCACCGGTAAGAACAGAAGATCTCTGAAGTTGGCTTTTATCAGGCTAAACGCTCAAGCCACCCAAGAATTGCTGAAGACCACCATAATTAAAATCGGCTGGACACACTGCCGAATCATGCTTAGAACAGATGTCCCGGGTTGCTTCAAATGCTTTGGGTATGGCCACAAACAATCGTCCTCCACCAACATGGACAGAAAGAGCCAAGGACTCTGCATCAAATGTGGAGAGACAGGTGTGATCTGGAAACAATACCATCCCTGAATCACGTGCTGAGTACATTAAACTGCCGATTGTTTAGGAAAGCACTTGAACAGGCGACAAAGGCCTCTTCAAAATGACGATTATTCTCTAGGCGAATGTCCACAGGAGCCTTTCCGCGGATAGCCTCCTGACAAAACTTGTTGCAGAATTAAAAGCAGAAATTTTCGTCGTAATCAAGCAATACCGTGGTCTCCCCACCTTCAGGAGACCAGGACACAGAGGCACTATCCCTACGCTACGGGCGCCACATTCGCAAAAATCAAGAATTGGAGAGTATTCGAGGACTACACAGAAGTAGCGACCCACCAGTATATGGAGAACCTCAAAAACAACCACATCGCTGAGCAGACTGATGGCGAACGTGGTGGGGCCGACGACGGATAGTAAGCGAAGGTTACAAATAGCGGCGATACATTCCATCCTTCTGTACTGTAGCGAAATCTGGGTGAACGCACTTAAGTAGGATAAGTACCGTAAACAGATAGCGGCTGTGCAAAGACGCGGAGCTCTACCTGTCGCCAGCTCTAACCGAACAGTGTCGGAACCAGCCGTCCTTGTAGTCTCTGGAGTGACCCCTATCAATCACCTAGCGACGGAAAGGAAGTACGTCTACGACAAAAAGGCGGAAATGGGAGTGGAAGCGGTATCCGAGGAAGCTAAGCAGCTGGCGAAACAAAAGTGACAAGAGCGTTGGAGCTCGGAAGGCAGAGGCCGATGGACAGCAAGGCTGATTAGGAATGTGGCTGAGTGGAAGGACCGGAAATACGGCGAGGTTAATTATTACGTCACAGTTACTCACCGGACACGGATACTTTAACGCCTTTCGCCACAAGATCGGCAAAACGAGCAGCCCAGCCTGCCAGTACAGGAACTCTCAAGAAGATGACGCACAACATAAATGTACCTTCTTTGCCTGCAGCAGATGGGAATGCGAAAGAGGAGAACTGAAGAGAAACATCGGCATCATCACTCCAGAGAACATTGTCGAAAAGGTGTTGGCCAGCGAACAGAACTGGAACAAGTTCTGCATCTACACCAACCACCTTCTCAGAAGGAAGAAAAGAGAGGAAGAGCAGTTCTGCGAGACAGTGTGAGCCCACAATGGGTACTAAAACAGGACCCCCTTGAACTAATACGAAAGTGCTTCCGAGGGGGTGATCGTCGAGACACTTTTGGAAGCTTAGCCGGTATACCGTTATAAGGGAAGGTATGGATACCTCCTTAAGTAAAAACAAAAAAACTCTTCTGTGACCAATTTTTAAATTGTAGGTCACGATGTAGATGGCAATTTCTTATCACACAAAAATGAAAACCCAATAAAATTGACCTGGAACTTGAAACGCATCATATGATAAATTTTTCAGGTGCAACTTTTTCTGGATTTATTTTATAGAAACTTAAAGAATGAATTTAATGATTTTGAAATTTCACGTTCAAGTTTCAATAGCTAAATTGCTTCAAACTCCAAAAATAGGTCCAAGTCTGTAGGATCCAAATATGCGCTTAATTTCTACTTTAAAAAGAAGGGTTTTCCGCAAACTTGACTATTTGTCTTAAATCTGTTTCATCTTGTTACCTTATGAATGTCTGCCTTATTGTAATGTTCTCATTAATAGAGCCTAAGATGTTCATTTTCACGTCATTTGTGTTCGCTATTTTTATATTTTTTACTTAAAAATAATCAATTTTTTTCTCTAAATTATATTACATATTTCATGTGGTGAATGTCATCAAAACCCGTTGAGCAGTCTTATACGGGGTAACTGATAACTATGAAAATTCCTGCAGACATAGATACATTTTTTGAAGGCCAACCCACATTTTTTATTAATAACTATTAAAATGTACTTTAAATCTCTCAATTAAGTTTTCTTCCTTACGAAGTTGACTTTTGTAATAAATGTTAGCATCTGAAGACCCCAACTGAAATTCAAATAAAAACGTACATATTTCACGATAAAACAAACCACAAACCAACTTCTTCTCTTTATCAAAAGATCCCTGAATGAGATATATTTTGCTCTAATTCGATCAATTATTCGACAGTCTATTTAAACCTTCAGCCTATCCATCTCCAACATCTTGATCCTTAAGTACATCTCCTCGTCATAACTTCATATGTGCATGTACATATATGTGCCACACACCCTTGCTTCCCATAATGATGGAACATGAAGCAAATGCAAACAGCAATGTTCGTATTTGCAGAGGATTATAGGCTTTATGTCTCAGCAGCAAATAGCAATTGTAACACTCTCGGGTGAATAGGCAGAAGCAGCAGCTGTCGTAGTTGGTGTTTCCCTAGTATCCACTCTATTTAACTGCTCCCCAGATACTCACACATCACGCACAATCAAACAAAGTCACACAAACAATGGAACACACTGCTTCACACACAGAAATTGCAGGACAAAACACAAATTAATTGTCCTGCAAATTGGCACCGATTTGTTACGACGACGACGACGATGACGAAAACGACTTCTACATAATTCTGTGCTTTGGGTTAGGTGGGCGGGCTTCGGTATTCTGTACTTTATTTATAGACACCAGAAAGTGCTGTGCAAAAATTAAATTTACTTGTAAAAGTCAATTTATACAATCCTTTTAGTCAGTTTGTGAGACGAGACGAGATTTTGTTAAAAGTGCATTTTTTCAATAATGTGCACACGCTTTAGGGGTTTTGACTACCCTTAAAATGCTAAATACAACTCAAGCATCAGAGAAAAAGGGGAGAATTTAAGAGTAGTTCCAGATGAACATTGCTTTTGAAGTTCAGAGCTACATAGGTAAATGCAGGGGGGATGCATCTGGCTGGATCTATTAAACTTCGTTGACTGAGGCACAAAGCTATGAGTCTTCTAGACTGCTTAGCATTCTGGTCTTTAAACATCACAAATGGTCATATTGCTTACCAATGGTATTAAAATTCCGCTATCGCCAGTGTGATAAAGCTTACAAGCGCTGGAAAATATTTCGGTTATTTGTACTTTATTATACTTACACCGTATTTAACTTTATGATGGCGGAAGTGCAGACTTCAATCTGCAAACTCAAACAAAAATAATAAATTTAAATACGAATTTCTTAGCAAAAAAAGTTTATTGTTTATTGAATTCAATGAGTATGAGAATACACATAGTTCTTAAAAATTAGTGTAAGTCTAAATTTTAAATTTAACATTTATGTGAAGAAGAGCTACTTTGATTGTATGAGCAATAGTATTTTATAACATTTTATTTTAATAAATTTGAAATAAGAAAAAGTTAAAAGATAAAAACTACACCTTGAATATAAAACAAAGAAAAAGAAAGTGAAAGGAATAAAAAAACAATTACAATTACATCGCTGTTTAAAAAGAAAGATTCGTTATTTTTTTAATTAATTTTGAAATTAGTTTTGAAAATGACTACGTAACTCTCTACGAAACTGTGTTTCGCCACTAACTCTCCTTATGTGCCTCGGAAGGGAGTTCCACAGTCGTATTGCGTTGACGAAGAACTGTCGCTCAGAAGTAAGATAAGCATAACGGGGATGTCTGAGATTTTGGGACCTATTCGAGGACCCAAACTGTAACCTATTGAATAGGCCACATGGTTCATTAGTATGAATTATATTGAACAGTATTACCAGAGTTCGGAAGCGGAATAAGTATGGAGAAATTTGACACACGGTCCATTCTATGTAACCCAAAAATATAACGTGCGGTATTGTTAAAAGCATAGCTGGGCATTAACTCGTTAATCGTTAATTAACGAAGTTAAAATTTTGATTAACGGATTAACTTTTAAGTTAACTTTTAAAAATGTTAACGGAGACGTTAAATCCGTTAATCCACGTTAAGTCCGTTAATCGTTAATCAAATGCCTACTATTTACCGCGCGGCGCAAAAAACAGATTCAGACAAGTATGAGACAAGTGCCGTGCTGCGCGTGCCGCGGATGAAACAAAAACAGCTAGGTACGTATTATATTTTGACGGCGCGTGCGAGTGAGAAAACTGCGAAGAGATTCGTTTCGTTTGATCATTTCATTATGCCGGTCGTCCACCATGTGCGCGATAAGTTCAACCAACTTCGTTCAAATTTTTATTCAACTCTTTCGTTGGATAAACGAATTTACAACCTCTTACACTAGTGTAGCAACTATACGTAATTCACGTTGAGCAACTAAAGTTGAACAAAATGCGTTTGGAACCCCGTACACATAATTGGACAACTTTTCCATATGTTGATTAACCCCGCACACCTAGTTGATCAACTCTTAAAACTTATTCCAGTGTTGAATAGCTCCGTACCAACTTACTCAAATGTTGAATAACCTCGTACACTAGTTGATAAACTTGTTCGATTTTGACAGAAACAAATTTTTTTCGAGTTGATCAACTGCGTTTTCTATATTGTTGCTCAACCAATTGATGAACGAGTTGATACCTTCGTTCACTTAACCAAGGATCACTCGTTGTGGAATGCGTTGAACGCACCACGATAAACAAAAAACTCAAACGTTAAACCTGAAATAATTTTGACTTCAGCTCGGTAAGTACATACATTTATTGTCGACGCACGCCTTCGCTTTAGAATATTCTTAAATTTGTTCCGTATAAGTATGATTTCCTCTAAGAAAAAAAAAGTGGCTGCCACATTTATAATATTAGGAAATGAACGACAAAGGAAGAAAAAACAGCCAAGACGATTCTGGGTAGATGATTTTTTCTTGAGTCGCGAAGAAAATTGTTTTTTTTTTCAATGAAATACATACATATATGAGAAATTAGAATCGATTGATCCCAACGCGCCCGTGAATTCGAATTCAAAGTTTAGGCAATTGCATTTTCGAGGAAATTTGAGACCAGGGTTGCGAATTTTTGAATTAAAAAATCCTTAAGTCATAAGTCTATAGATGACTTTCGAATTAAAAAAATTAAATTCATAAGATATTTGGTGACTTATGAATTAAAAAAAAATTAATTCACAACCCCAAAGTGACTTATGAATTAAAAAAAATTTAAATCCTAAGCTACTAAGTGACTTATGAATTAAAAAAAATTAAGTCATCAGGGAGTAAGTGACTTATGAATTAAAAAAAATTAATTCACCACCTACTAAGTGACTTGTGAATTAAAAAAAATCAAGTCATCAGGGAGTAAGTGACTTATGAATTAAAAAAAATTTAATTCACAAGTCAGTTGGTGACTTGTGAATTAAAAAAAATTTAATTCATAAGTTAGTTGGTAGATTGGAAATTTGTAAGCTTGTTTTGACTACATAATTATTTAATTATTAACGAAAGCTTTCAAATCTAGTTTTTAAATCATAAGATTATGACGCTAGCTTATAAATTATCCATTTCATAATTTTTCTAATCAGCATTTATCCATTAACTTATGAATTAAATTTTTTTTAATTCATAAGTCACTAAGTTGGTTTTGAATTAATTTTTTTTAATTCATAAGTCACTTACTTGCTGATGATTTGAATTTTTTTAATTCATAAGTCACTTACTTGCTCATGACTTAGATTTTTTTAATTCATAAGTCACTTAGTAGGTTCTGAATTAATTTTTTTTTAATTCATAAGTCACTAAGAAGCTTATGATTTAATTTTTTTTAATTCACAAGTCACCAACTGACTTGTGAATTAATTTTTTTTAATTCATAAGTCAGTTCGTAGCTGCTGAATTATATTTTTTTTAATTCATAAGTCACTCACTAGCTTGTGAATTTAAGCCAAGCTTAAGCTAACAAGTGACTTAAGCTTTTGCAACCCTGTTTGAGACCAAGCCAATTCCCTGGCATCTCGAGTTTTATAAGAGAGGCTCTTAATGTCCCATATATTGGGCTTTTCCTCAATTGCTGAAATCATTTGCAAAATTAATTCCGTGGTCCACTCTGATTTTTTATCACCTTCCAGGACGAAAAACCAAAATAAACTACAGTTTGCAAGTTGCAACAGCTGCAAGTTCATGGTAACGCAATAGTTCAACCACGTAGACACATTTCACTGCAGCCAACGCAACGCAACACAATATTACGTCAAGAAATCCCAGAGAAAATTAAAAAGTTGATCAACGCGTTGAACAAATAATGTGCAACACATTATCTTGAAAATGTTGCTCAACGTGTTGATCGAACATTTTCAAGGAGCAACACGAGCTCGTACACTTACCGTACACTTGTTGCGCAATTCTTGAGCAACGGCCAACAACTAGATCCAACCCGTTGGTTGAACGAATTGAAGGCACCGTACATTAGAGTTGAATGCGTTGAATTCGAAATTTGTGCGTTGATCGCCTAGTGGACGACCGGCATTACTTAGCGCCGGTGCTCACAGTAAAAAATATAAAAAATGCAATTTTTATCACATATTAACGGATTAACGATTAACGTTAACTTGCTTTAATTCTTCCGAAATTTAACGTTTTAACGTTTAACGAAGCTAACTTTTTTAGTAGCGGATTAACGATTAACGAAGTTAACTGTTTGATTAACGGTGCCCAGCTATGGTTAAAAGCTACGTTAAGGTGCGTGTCCATTTGAGAGTTCTTTCGCTAGTAAACTCTCGAGAGTTACTCTCGGGTGCCTGTCCATTTGAGAGTAATTTTTTTGAGATTTTACTATCGCGAGTTCACTAATTAAGTTTTGGGAGATGATTTTCTGAGAGTACTTTCATAACCGTGTCCACTTGATATATTTTTGCAAAACTATAATTTTGCCCGAACAAATAGAAACTCACGATGTACTGAATGGGAACTGGCGTTTAGACAACAATTTCGAAAACTCATTTTCCGATCTTCAAAATGGAAGAAGGCACAACTATAATACTTCTCAAAAGGATTTCAGGGATGAATTCAAAAATTACTTTATGAGCCCATAAGGTGAAGTTCCTTGGCAGCACAGGCACATCACAGAAAATAATTAAGAAATCAAATACGTACCAGATTTGACTTGGTTGAAGCAGCCATTAAAAATGGAATAAAAACCTGCAAACCCCGAAAATATGGGCACCTAGTGCTATACTTCATCAGTTCCGGCTCCACTTTTCGTTTTTTATTTTTTTTTTTTTTTTTCAATTTTTGTGACATCCGTTAATATTTTCATGATTATTAATTAAATGTACATACATAATAGATTCAATATGATTGACAAAAAATATTTTCTTTACCTGGTTTCGCAAATTATGAAGCTTTCTCTTGATTTCATTTTCATAAGTTCGTTTGTCCCCTTCTGTTCAATGTTTTTACATGTCAACTCTCGGACAGCTAATCGCAAAATACGAACTATGTTGGAATTCTGCGAGCTCATCTCCGATAGTAATAAAAAAGTGTTTCCACTTGCGAGTAACTCTCAAAAAATTCGTATGTCGAGAGTGAAAAGTCAACTCTCAAGGCTGTGTCCACTTGAGAGTTTACTCTCAAGAGTGGCCTGATAGCTACTCTCAGTGTTTTTGCTCTCAAATGGACACGCACCTTTAAGCCTTCGCCTGCTGACTGCATCGCATTTGCAAAAGATCTCGCACCCGTATGTAAGTATTGGTATAACAAGCGTTTTAGCCAATAACAAACGAGTTGTAATAGGGGCGTAATATTGCAAGCACCATAATTTACGGAGTACTCCATATACCTTACCAACAGCAACATTTATATGAGCATCCCAAGACAGTGTACTATTGAATAACATACCAAGATTTCTTGCAGTTGAAACATAATCGATGCGTAAGTTGTTTAAGTATAAGTAAGGGAAATATTTAAGGTTAAGAGCCTTCCTACTTATAACCAAGCATTTCGATTTCTTTGGGTTCAAAAACAGACCGTTAGCTATTGACCAGCGAGAAATGACTTCGAGATCCCTATTTATTAAGTATGCGCAATTTTCAATGAGCCCAAGAGGACAACTTTTGTATAATTGTACATCGTCAGCATACATTTGGATGGATGATCCATTAATCTTTTCGCGAAGTTCATTGATATAAAGAGAGAAAAGAAGAGGTCCTAAGATAGAACCCTGAGGGACTCCTCTAGTTGTTGGAAGGAAGTGGCGTAGATTTTGTCGGGCTGTTTTTGAGGTGGTCGAGAAGAGACAGAATCAAAAGGTTTATTAGCTGTGCGGCTGTCTGAGAAGATGCGAATATCTTTCATTGCTATCACGTTTTCTTTAAAAAAAAAAACAGGACTTCTTTAATCGCGACGTCTCTTTACTGACAGATCTTCTTGCAAAAAATACTTCCAGGTATGAATTTATAATCCTGTTAGTTAGCATTTGATTGATCAATACTCCAAGCGAACCTTTTACATTCAGTGATGACAGTGTAGACGCGATTGCATATGTGTCGACATTGTTTAAAGCGCCCTGTTTATCAAGGAAGATAATCATAGCATAATCTTTATGTTATGGTGGAGGGAGTATTCGATGGTACTGTTGCGACCGATTTCCCTTTTCAATACACGCTCTAAGCCGTAGATAGAAGTCTAGTGTAAATGCTTGGCCATAAATGAATATAAATCAGTCGCTCAAAAGATTTGAGAAATGTGATGCTTTTTTTTGTTTCCAGCTGAGGTAGATCAGCGGGGTCCAGGGTCAACCGAAAAAAGCAGTAAAACTCGGCCAATAGAGAGTTCAAAGCTCCAGTTCCAATTTGTATTTATTCAACGTATATAAGAAGGTTAACAAATTATTTCATATAACTTTACAATATTTACGATCTTACAATAAGCTAGCAAAGTATTTCATATACTTTAACAATATTAACGGACTTACAATAAGATAACAGTGTATTTCATACACATCAACGGCGGTTCCGGAGAGGGGGTTCAGACAGCGAAGATTGGGATAGAGTACCTAGTCTGACCTTTTCGGAGGAGGTTAAGACAGCGAAGATTGGGATAGAGTCCCTAGTCTGAGCGCAGAAGGATAGCGGAGGGGGTTTTAACGGCGTAGGCCAAAAGTTTCGAAGCTACTACCTGGTATGAGCGACCAGCAGTGTGCTTCTTATTGAGATGATCTTTACCTTGTATACTTGATTGGTACATAAGACACGGTGGGAAGAAAAATCTGATTTTTGATCAGGGTTTCAAGGTTTTTTATTGAACTTAATATATACAATTGTGAAACTTGAGGATAATATGTATAGGGTAGAAATTTGTTGACACATAGGGGGCCTAACTTATAAAATGACTTAAACTCTAAAAATTATAATATTTGTAATGTACATGGTTCAAAATTAGCATTATGAAAAATTGTCTTGGTTTTTGACTCGGGTTGTTCAGTCCCGGTTGTCCAGTTGGTGGGTTGTTGGGGGTTGTTTTTTGATGTTTTCAGCCCCGGTGATATGCTGACTCGGTGTCAGCGTAGAAACGAACTGCTGGTTCGTTGTCGGCTGGGATCCTTTCTATCATATCCAGAGCAGTGAGGTATCTAGGCTCTGGATGTCGTTCCTGGGTGGTCATCCTTCTCATCAGCGGGTTTGGGTGGTTGGTGGTGCTAGCTATAAGCTTCTTTGCTAATTGCACAAGAAACTGGTCCAGTGGCTTGATTTTTGCTTCTTCATAGAGTCTTTCATTGCTGAAGTGCTTCCTTCGCTGTCGATCGAAGATAAGTCCGGTGCTTATCCTTAGTATTTTCCTTTCGAAGATTTGGAGCTTCAGCATTGCTGTCTTCGAAATGGTGTACCATGCAGGAAAATTGTAGCTGATGACGGGTCTGATGAGCTGTTTGTATATCAATAGCTTCACTGGCTGGCTTAGTCCGGTTCTTCTGGCTAGCAACGGGTGCAAACGGTGAAACGCGAAGTTGGCCTTCCTCAAAACCTGCCTAGAGTGCGGGTTGAAATTGAACAGCTCGTTGAAGTTTACTCCGAGGTATTTAGCATTTCTTTTGGCTGCTATCGCTGAACCATCGGGAAGCTTCACGGTCAAGTTCCTGCAAGTAGCTGCTGAACGACATCGGTTGCCATTGGTGGTGGGTCTCCTGAAACACACAAGCTCCGATTTGGCAGTATTTATTTGGATACGCCACTTTTTGTAGTACTCGTAGAGTTTGGCGCTATCGACGAGGAGTAGGTTAGCGAGTCGTCAGCGAATAGCAGGTTCTCGCAGTCAGTTGGCACGGGTTGATCAGACGTCATCAGGTTATATAGGAAGGGACCCAGCTTTGATCCTTGGGCGACTCCGGCTTTGATGGATTTGATAGAAGACTTGCAGCTGTCTAGCTGAACGAAGAATTTCCTAAAAGAGAGAAAAGAAAATAAAATCTTTATTAGTGGCATTAGTGGATTTTTGATGAATTTCTCATTCTTAATTGTCGACCTGGCGGCCAAAACCAAATGTGGATTGTAAGACTGACGAACGAAATTTATTTGCTGACGTCGCCAACCATCTGTGTGTGTCCTCTTTTGCATATTTGCGTGGGCGCCTTGAGGTATGCAATACTTTCTGGTCATTTCATCCGGAAAGGTAATTAAAGTAGAATTTCGGCGTTCTGTCTTCTTTGGGTGGTACCCAAGCAACACAATTGCCTCTTACAGATATCTTGAAAAGTTATTTTCCAAGTGTTTTCAACTCTTTGAACAATCTTAAAGAGGTCTGTAATACCCAAAAAGGCCTAAAGGGGAGGAGTCTATTGTATTGAACAAAGAGTTCTAAGTAAAGTATTTGTAAGACTTCATAAAGATCATTTTTTGATTAATCTATAAAGACACTTTCAAGTGGTTTTCAAGATGTTTATATTTTTGAGTAGAAAGATTGAACTGCGAAGAAGAAAAATGTATACAAAATGTCTTTCTCTTTCACGCAAATACAAATTTAATGCAATTCAAATAAAATGGATTGACTAATATAAATACACAAACATGGCGAATTCTTTCCTTCATTGTATACCCTTTTTATGATTTTGTGTTTTGATTTGCGAGAGAAGATTTAATTTGAAACCGCATACTCTACCCTACTTGAAATTAACGCGCCTTCAAATAGAATAGTATTTACAAAGAAATATTCAGAAAAATAATGTTATAATAATAAAATGCCCTCAGAATAAAAAAAGAAATGGCGTTTAAGTATGCAATAGATATGGCCGATTCATGTATGTGTATCTATCGAAGGTATTCCTACCTACAGGGTGCTTTATTTTATGAAAGGTCTTTTTTTGTTGAATAATTTTAAAATGTAAAGTAATTTCAGCAAATAAATACAACTCAAAAGGTTTACATATAAGAACTTACGTCTTTAGAATTTTGTATGAAATAAAATTAAATCAACTTTTTTTTTATTGTATATGGTGATGTGATCTCCTTTATACTACAAAACACGAAGAATGGAATTATTGCATTTTTTTTCAAAATTTAAATGTTAGTTGACAGGTTTTATACATCTTACAGAGAAAAGATACAAAAAGACATACTATATGAAAATATGTGAAAATATATGTCATTCCTTAATTTTTATTTCACAAAGTGTTAAAATCCCTGGATTAAAAATCTTTTAGAAAGATATGCTAACTTGACATTTTATTTTTGCGTCAACAATCTATCAAGATACAAAATATTGAGTTCAACTGTCAACCGACTAAAGAATCACTGAAAATTCAGAAAATTTGATATTATACATAATCAAAATAATACCCATTATCAATTTTATTTGAATTTGAATTTTATTTCAAAATTTCTTTTATATTCTGCCAAACTTCTTCAAATAACAACATTTCCTTCTTTCATTTACTTACATCCGCAGAAACTGATGACTTCGTATAGTAAACGATAAAACATAAAAATCTAGTAAATAATAATTTTATCTTCAATATACGTTTAACAATGTCACCCTTTACAAAATATATGTATTTTATACAGATACGCCACACATTTGTTAAGAACTCTTTAAAATATCTTAAGCACTTCACAATAAGATATCGAAACTGAAATTCAAAGCAAAGAGTGAAAAAAGTGAAAACAAAGAGTAAAGGAAGAATATAGCTATTTACAATCAGTCAAATTCAAAGAAAAAAAGAGCAAACAAAGTGTAAGCAAAGAGTAAAAGAAAAAGATAACAAATTCACAACAATTAGGCTAGGCGCGCACATTCAATGTTTAGTTTTGCAACTGTTTGTTACGAGCAACTAAAAAGTTTGTGTTTTGACACAAACTAAACGATTGCCTTAAATGAGTTCGCTATTTTGTGAAACATATAATTATACGCACCTGCGCGAACATTCAACCAAATAGTTCATCTGTTTTCTATAAGCAACCAAACAGTTGTGCAGTTTTGCTTATTTTTTGTTAAACATAATCATATGCAATGGCGCGCACATTCAACTAAATAGTTGAGTTGTTTTCTTTAAACAGAAGAGAGAAAAAAAGATTTTCGCTTGGTTTCACAATTCACAATTGTTAGGCGAAACAAAATTTTTTTTTCAACCAAAGAGGAAAGTAGTAATTCTTGATGTTAAGCTTTCATAAATACGTTTTAGTGAAAACTTCCACAGAATATCTTCAAGATGTATTCGAAAGATTAAAATGAAAACCTCTTTCAGCATTTTAAAACTACTACTTTTAAAGAGGTTTTATAGAGGGTACATAGAGAGTCAATATGGTGACATTTGTCATGATTATCTCTAAGATGTTTTAAAGAGCATTTAATTATACTATAACAAAAAGAACATTTTAAAGAGCAAATTAGGAGGTTATAAAGTGAAATGGTATTAAGAAGATTGAACTAACAGCTTGTAAAGAGCTGATACATTTATTGAAGTACTCTCCAAGAGTTTATGTGTTGCTTGGGTAAACGGTTTAGTTAGGTTAAAAGGTGTAACTTCGTTACAGAAGGAATGATGATAGATTAATAGGTCTGAGATCTTTCAGTTCTTCAAGCGAACATTTACGCACGACCATACCACAATCTCATTCAGATCTTTGACCGTGGTTGTGTTCGGACACGGAATCATTGCAGAAACCTTCAGTTTGGAGTTTTGCGCCGTATCTAAACCCAAACGCTTGATCTTATCTGTCAATTCCAATTGATCGAAAGATAAACGAAAAAATTTTAAAACTACGTACAAAGTCCGTAGTCCAAATCGGCCCAGAGCCCTAGACCACAAATTTATAGAAGAACCATTCCGAAGACAGGATCATAGTCATTGTTCAACTAAAGGGACGCGAAAGTTAAATTATTCTAAGACCGTAGACCTTAGCGCAGAGTTTAAAGAGACAAGGAAACACTTTGCAAAGTGATTTTTCTTTAGTGTTCCAGACACTTTAGACTGGTAATTAAGCCATACTAAAGGTTAACATGAACTAGTTGTCACACGTGTAGTTAAACATGAGTCGGAGTCATCGTATTATACTCCCGTGTAAACCATCTGTCGTGCAATCAATAATCTTGTGGATTACCTATTAGAAAACTCTTACTTATTGAATTACGAAGACCTAGTTGAAAGCAGGTCCTTGACAGATGTGTACCAGGTTTCTACTGAACTCTACTAGAATTTTCGAACCACAACGAAAAAGAGAGCTAAAGTGAATTTAGGAAATTTAGGGAATAACGAATAAGTAGGTGAAGCTTATTGTGGTAAAATTTACTCCAAAACTTTGTACTGAGGAACAGAATTACTTGCAAAATGCGCGAGATAAAAAGATGTTTTTACTCGTATAGCCTACTGTTTGTTTCTTCACAGGCTTAACTTCGAAGTGGGCAAACAAATAAGCCGACAAAGCAATCAGTTAAACGGTAATGAGTTAAATAAGCTTTTTGCTTCGTCAGCATTGAACCTCCGCCACCGTTACGGTGATGACTATCTGAACATTTTTCGAGAACAATCTTTTTTCATGTTTCTGCCAGATCATCTACTTTACCTGTCTTACATACAGTTTAAGATGATTTAGATGCTTTTTTTTGATTTGGGGAGAAAATAGTAAACATTTTTGATCATTTGTTATAAATATACGTCTTCGTTTCCTCCGATCTCCTCCTTATGTCACCTCAAAAGAAAAAGACAATTTGCTTGCACCACAGCTTTCTGGTAACACGATGTTCTCAAAAAGTGTCAGGACATCTTGTTAATTTGAGAGCGTCAACGATTTTATTGGACAAATCTTCTTTCGCACAGTTACAGGAACTGATATACACAAATCCGGTGGCCCGGATAATATCCCTCCCATTGTTCTGAAGAGGTGTTCTTCAACGCATTGGTCCAGCCTATCCCTTGAAAAACGAATCTTCTTTCACCTCTAAGTTTTGCACTTACGTCTCTTCTTTCCAAGGTAATAGAAACGGTGATAAATTATCAACTGAAGAACTATCTTGAAGAACGGAAGATTTTCAATGGCCGGCAGTATGGTTTTTCTAGAAACTACTTAGCTTAGCGAACAGAGCAGTGGTACAAATCTTTACATCGATTTAGAGAAAGTAAGATTATTTCACTTGATATTTCAAAAGCGTTTGATAAAGGTTGTCAGCAAGCTCAATACAAGTTGTGTTGGACGGTTTTAAGTCTGAAGTTCATAAAATAAATGTTAGTGTGCCACAGGGCTCTGTTTTGTCTCCGAATCGCTTTCTCATATTCATCAATAATCTTTTGTCTGACAGTTATAATCCATGAAATTGTTTTGATGACGACAGTATTCACTGATTCTTACCATATTCGTTTCCAGATGTACGTCTTTCTTCTTTGTATTTAGATTTAGAACATCAGTCTATTATAAGCTCATTAAATTCTGATCTCGATAGCATTGTCAAATAAAGAGCCACCTACAATTCAATGCCTCCAAAACTCAGTGCTGTTTCCTTTTGTTGAAGAGGAACCAACTCCTTATGTCACTATCTATGAGCAGCACTTGCATTGAGGAAATCGAACAGCTCTCAGCTCTCGGTAGGTGTATCGCAGACTTTCCTGTGTGGAATGATCACATATTCGTCGTCGCCAACAACACTTCTAAGTATTTAGGTTTTCTTCGACGATGCAAGAAATTTTGAACCCCTTCTGATCTGGCTGTTTTCCATGTAGCCTAAATTCTTTGAAAGCTTGTGCACAATATTTGGTCAGGGACTCCAATATTCCACTTAGCTATAAGAATGATAGGTAATAAAACTATAATAGAAACATTTGAATCTCTAGAGCATCGTCAAAATGTTTCTTGTCTTGCATTAGTTTACCGTTATTTTTATAAACAGTGAAATAGCCAGTTGCATTTCTTCCGTTTAAGAAATTTGACCGTAATTCTCGCTCTTCTGGGAATGCCCAACAGTTTACCCCTGAGTCCAATTTCGGACGTACTTTTAAATTCAGAGAATCTTCCCTTAGCCGCACCGCACGAATGTGAAGTGATTTACCCGTCTCTACCTTCCCTTCCGTTATAATATTTTGGAATTTCATTGGTTTTTCCTTTAAGATCCTTTTAAATACTGTAAATCCTGATCTCAGTTCTTAGTGTGTCAGAGTAGCTCATGTAAAGTCTTTGTCTTCTATATCGTTAATAACACTATTGTAACTGTTCAAGACTTTGGCCTGTTTATTTAGCCATACATTTTCGACAGAGCATTATATTTTTGCTTTTTTTTATCACGTGTTCAAAATTCACACTTATAGTTCTAGTTTCTCATGTAAAGTCCAGATTGGCGGGACCAGTGCCCTGTGCGGTTAAGTTTTGGAGAAGTACGATTGATGTTTAGGTAAGCTTCCCTCACTGGCCAGCTTATACCAATCAGTAACAAACTGCTTTCTACAACCTCCACATATGCAGTTTAGGTATTAACAAAAAAATTACTTGTGTTTTTATCACAGCCTTGTATCTGTCGAGTTTGATGAAATCCGTCCTTTGAACCTGTTCAACCGACAGAAAAAAGTACACGTCAGGCCGTCCAACCATCTAACTACATTGGATTTGTAACGCATTTTCCATGCCATCACCACCCACCAATACATAAAAATAAACAAATACTTGTACTGCATAACCAACTATAGCGCCGCTTTATGTTATGGGTAAATTGATTGCTATTGCCGAAGTTGTATTCTGACATCTGACCCTTATATCGTGTGTTCGTCTCCGAAATGAGAGACAATTAGATGTGCATGACTGAACTTCGATATCCGATTGGAAACTACATGCAATTATGGATTGACCAGCAGACATTTAAGTCGAACATCATTATTGAATAGAACCGTTTTCGGTCAGCAGGTGTGTGTGATGGCAATGATGGATAGTGTTCCCGGGAATAGTTGCAGTCCGTTTGATTTGTCCATTGATTTATTTATAGGTGACATTATTATTTCAATTAAATATTTCAAACTAGATTTGCTTTTGCTGTATTATATGATATGTAGTTTCAAACTGAATTGAACATAAATTAATCAATCCTAATACTTTTCCATTTCAGATCCAAATATTCGGCTACAACTCTCAGCTCTACACGAATTTCTCCGAAGCTCTGAACCGCGCTCAGGGAATCGTTGGTGTTGCGGTTCTTCTACAGGTAGGAGCATATTTCGTATGTACTTTAAATTTAACATCTCAAACTAATATCTCAAAACCACACACAGCTCGGTGACCTGTCGAATGCCGAACTTCGAATGCTTACCGATCAACTGGAAAGGATTCGATTTGGGGGCGATGAAGTGATAATCAAACGCCTATCGATTAGAGGGTTGCTTCCAGACACCGACCATTACATGACGTACGATGGTTCGACGACGGCTCCGGCCTGTCACGAGACAGTCACGTGGATAGTTCTCAACAAACCTATTTATATCACAAAACAGCAGGTAAGTAAATAGGCTCAATTTCTTCTCTGTACCTTCAGAAAGTCATAGCCTAGCCAGACATAAATAAGGCGTTGCAGTAGTTTCACTTAGAGCTTGTTCGTTTCAAGAAAACACTCCTTCTCTCCTCCCAACCCCAACCCTAATTGTGCGCGACTGTTGTTGTGCTGTCGCCGGTTTGTATATTTTCCTATTTATGAATGCAACGTCACCAACAGCTAAACTATACAGATGCAGAGCTTTGAGTAGGTCTACAACCCAGGCGCCATGGCGGGGTTTTGTTTGTGTTCAGGAAATGTTTCCACCACAATGGCGAGATGAGCTTTGAATAGATTTCTCCGCCATCATTGTCGAGAATGTACTTCCGTGGATTCAAAGTTGAATAAAGATTTTTCTTTTTTTCGAAAAATTTTGTGATGCTATATTATTGTTGCTTTAACAGGAAGTATTTTAAATGTAGACCGAGAGCCCACAGCAATTTTTGGGTGTGATTGATAACAAAAAATAATTAGCATAATTAGTTAGGCCTTTAGTAGTTATTTACAAATGTGAACGTCTTGCATACTCTAGTGGGCGCAATAGTGCATTATAGTGCATTAAGTATGCAGTTCTTTCCTTAGTCAAAAAAATTGGGAAAAAAAATTTGCCATAACTTCAAAATGAACAGCTAAGTGCCCTGATTGCAAATATCGAGTTCCATGACGTTTTGAAGGTGGCCTTCTTAGTGCAAGAAGTTGCCTATTCTTATCGCGTCTGGCAGGCAGAAGGCTGTCTGTAGAACGTCTTGGACCTCGATATTTTCGATCAGGGGGCTTAACTCTACATTTTGGCAAAGTTGTTATCACAATTATTTGGATTTGGAAAGAACTGCATACTAAATGCACTTTAATGCACTATTGCGCCCACTAGAGTATGCAAGGCTTTCACATTTGTAAATAACTACTAAAGGCCTAACTAATTATGCTAATTATTTTTTGTTATCAATCACACCCAAAAATTGCTGTGGGCTCTTAGTCTAATGGGAATAGGATCTAGAGATTGCGGTAGGTTTAGTGACACGGAGAAGGATATTAAAGGCTTATCAAATATCAAAACCTTAAACAAGAAATAATCAACTTTAGGATTTCTTTTTTGTCAAACTGTCAAACTTAGATATCAATTAATTTGTTGTTATGTAAGTAGTTATATTTGGCAACAAGGTGTTTAAATCTGTTGAAAAATACAAGGTCACAATTGTCAAATTTGCTGTTTTGGCAGATCTAGACAATTTTATAAATAGAAACAAACTACAGGTCTTATAGAACCTAAGTCAGCCATTGTCAATCAATCCTGAGTGTGGGTTAGCTAACAGGAATTGAAGGCACATATAATTTTCTGCCGAGTCCAGACGGTAAAGATGAGTCGCAATTTTCCTAACAAGAGACACTCTTGAAGTATTTATCAATTCCTCGCTGTACCCTAAAAAACATTTCCACGTTCCACGAGCAGGATTGCGCCGTTTTGAGAACATTGGCCATTTATATGAAAAAAAGTAAATAATATTAGCTGTGTTTTATTTTCCTCCAGATCTGATCCAGATTGGATCTTCAAACAAAAACAACTAAAGGACAAGTTTTGTTTGTATTTGTTGTTTTACATGTTATTTCGAAAACAAAATCCAATCCGGATCAGATCTGGGGAGAAATAAAACACAGCTATAATTAAAAGAATCTTACGCTGAACAGCTTAAACTACGAACTTGTAGCATAAGCTCAATATTTAAGGGTTTCCTTTGGTTATAAACATATTTCGGCTTAGAATCTTTAGATCTAACTGCTTACTTGCTCTATATGGCAAGTCTTGTTTTCATGTAAAAAGATCAAAAAAGATCATTTCGAGATTGTATTCAACCTTAACATTGCGACGATTGATGGGTAAGTCTAAGTTCCCTCTACATCGGGCTATAGCCTAAACGGATTGACCGATCTACATGAAATTTGGTACAGTGCGTTTTAATGCCATCCCCTAGAGGAAAAGTTGAAACAATTGTTCTAAATCATTTAGGACGGGTAGCTCGAATATGGTTATATTATATGATATTTTAAAATTTTCTCAAAACCGGGTCTAACAATTTTTAAAAACTTCGTAACCGTAATAACGTCGTACTTACTTACTTAGGTCTTCAGACCTCTTAGGTCCGTGGGGACCCCTAGTGAGGCATAGGGCATCCACAACGTCAGCTCGCCTAAGTGTTCGGTTCCTGGATATGAGTCGCAACTCCCTCCAACTCTTGGCTAGTTGGGATGACTCCTCCTCAACTGTCCTTCTCCATGAGTTCTCGGTCGTCCAGCTCTACTTCCTTCTTGAATGAGCGGATTCCACTGCCACTTAGTTTCCTGACTCGTTTTCCTGAGGAGCTCTTCGTTTGATATAAGATTAGGCCAGAAAATCTTAAGGATATTTCGTAGAAATCTATTAATGAACGTTTGCAGCTTGTTAGTGACACCTACTGTCACTTTCCAAGTACTGCAACCGAAACAGCCATAGCTTGGTTCTTAAGCTTAGAGACAGCGGCGACGCGTGCCTAAAAAATGTAGTCGTTCAGTTTCAAAATTCTTATTTGCAATGCCAAGAAGTCAAACAAGTCTTTTTTTTATACATATAAAGGTACATTATAATGTATTTATTTTTATGTCAATAATAAAAAGGTATGTGTTGATTAAGTACCAGCTAGCCGTTTTCCTCATTTCCTTCATTCCACAGTAAAAAAAAGCTTTCCTCGTTCAAAACTGATTTGAACGACACGCATCTCATTTCTCATATTCGAAAAAATAAAAAAATTAAATATTGGAATATGTACCTAAATAAATAAATAAACTACTTACATACGCCCTAGCTACCCGTTTTCCTCATTTCCATCATTCTATATATTAAAAAAAAGCTCTACTCGTTCAAAACAGATTTGCACGAAATGCTCCCTACAACGAGCGAATTGTTTTTTTTTTTTCTTGTATGCTTTCTATGGGTTCATTTCGTTGCCAAATCGTATGAACGACTTGGGTAGATACTGATCGGTTGAGTGAAAACAAAACAGGAGCAGGTAGCTAGTTCGTTTTGTTTTGTTTGGGTAGAGAAGGAATGCACGAGTTGGAAAATGGAAAATATGTACGTATACATTAGATATAATATAACTATAAGGAATGAACGAACAGTATGAGTATGAGGTGTGGGTTAATTAGATAGAAATTAAAATAATGTCGCCTGTAAGCTAGTCGTTCATGCACGACTTGAACAATATGACGCCTCGCCACTGCTTAGAGAGTTATTCCTTCATATATTTCAAAGTATACCGAAAGCAGCCTTTGCTTTCCCGATTCAACTGTTGATGTCCTGTTTGCTGACAGCCTCAATGATGATACTTCCAAGGTATTGGGAGCTCTTTTTAGTTTCTCTACCGGTTGTTGAGAAATTTTTATTAGAGAGGATGACTTTGTTCCAAGGCTGATCATCTTTGTTTTTCCGGAGTTGATTTTCAGCCCCACGATTTCTGCTTTTCTCTCTCCACCTCTGTTGTCATTTGGTAGAGCGTAGAGATCCATGATCCTATGAGAGAGCAAGCATAAGTTGGTCGTCTGCATAGTCAAGATGTTTCAGGTGAGACATCAGAGTCCATCAAATTCCTCCGTTTCCCGTCAAAGCTTCTCGCAGGACATTGCTTATCACCAACAGAAACAATATTGGTGACAGAATGCAGCCCTGTCTGACTCCACTTTGGACTTCAAACTCTTCTGAAAGCCTCCATTTGTGCAAAACCTGACATTTGAATAAATCATAAGTTGCCTTAATAATAGCTATTAATTTATCCGGGATACAACTCCTGCGGAAAGCAAGCCAAATTGTGATGCTTTTTTTTACTCAAAGGCTGAGGTAGCGTCAGCTTGTCCAGGGTCAGTCCGAAGAAAGCACAAAACTCGGTTTTGAAAGTTCAGAACTCCAAATAATGTCCGACTTTATTCAGTTTTATCTTAATTCTAACTAACAATTTATTTCATATACTTGTACAATTGTATCAAATCCTTAAATAACTAACACGGTATTTCATATACAAGGGTGAGACGGTGGGATTAGATCCCTAGCCTTGACTAAAGCTATAGGCAGAACACAGTGGGATTAGATCCCTAGCCTAAGGCAGCGACAAGACACGGTCAGACGGTAGGATTAAATCCTTAGCTTTGATTGAATTGCCTGGCAAAATCGGTAGTGAGATTAATCTCTAGCCTCGGCTCAAATCGCAGCGGGGTACAAACGTGGTAGGATTAAATCCTTAGCCTCAAACAAACGTTCGTGGCAAAACAAGGGGGCGGCGGTGACAGAAGGTGGGATAACTTCCCTAGCCTTGACTGAAGCTATAGGCAAAACGCAGCAGGATTAGATCCCTAGCCTAAAGCAGCGACAAGACACGGTCAGACAAGTAGGATTAAATCCTTAGCTTTGATTGAAACGCCTGGCAAAATCGGTAGTGAGATTAATCTCTAGCCTCGGCTCAAATCGCAGCGGGGTACAAACGTGGTAGGATTAAATCCTTACCCTCAAACAAACGTTCGTGGCAAAACAAGGGGGCGGCGGTGACAGAAGGTGGGATAACTTCCCTAGCCTTGACTGAAGCTATAGGCAAAACGCAGCAGGATTAGATCCCTAGCCTAAAGCAGCGACAAGACACGGTCAGACAAGTAGGATTAAATCCTTAGGTTTGATTGAAACGCCTGGCAAAATCGGTAGTGAGATTAATCTCTAGCCTCGGCTCAAATCGCAGCGGGGTACAAACGGGGTAGGATTAAATCCTTAGCCTCAAACAAGGTTTAAGACAAAATAAAGGGGAAGTACAGAGAAGGCAGAACAACACACACACAATTTACGGCCAGAGCCAAAAAGCTTTGAAACGTCTGAATAGCACACCACGTACCCTAACAGCGTGTTTCAGGGATAATCTGCAACCTTGGTACTCTATATTGGTACCTCAACAACACTAAGCGAGAGAGAATCCGAATTGGTCTCGATTTTCTGCCTCCCTATATCACATCCATCGTCGTCAGTAAATGTGAATACATAAAAGACAAACAGAATGTATTCATCGTAAATTGTTGTTGTAACACCGACAATGCTTTCTTCATACTTTGTTGTTGCACTCGTACCATCGACGACTTAGTTGCAATGCGTGTTGTGTGTACCTACACCTCCGTGGGCGCCTTAAGGTAGGCAATAGTTTTGTTGCACTTTCAGCTGTACCTTTCGGTGTATACGTTCGGATGTTGGGTGGTTGAACAGAAAAGGCGGCTTCAGATAAGTAGCTGAGTAGTAGCGTCGGCGTGCCGCGGTGGCTGAAATATGTAACTTCGTTACAAAATAAATTCTCTATTGACGCTATCGAAAGCCTTCTCAAAGTCAATGAATTGCAGGTCAGGTGGTGATCGATATTCGACGCACTGCTCAATTATAATCCTTAAAGTATTGATATGATCCAGCACGAAAATCTGCTTGTTCGACATCGAGTGTGGCTTCTAGATGTTGCCTGAGGAGACTCAAGCTTTCTTCGTGAGTGGATGCAGGAATTGAAAAATCCTCGAAGAGTATTTCTTGTCTTGAGAAGTGCTGCTTATTTGCCCTTCCTAATCGGCAGAAAATCGTAGGTCGCCTCCATTCCTGGTAACACTCACACCGACATGGTTGAGAGTGGTAAGTTAATAGGCTCAGGCTCTCTACACTAAGCGAAATTTGACTAGATAGTGTAGCAAAGCGCCTTACATACTGCCTACTTACTACCTCCTGGAATACCTTTTCCTCTAAAGTTTCATGTTTTCTTCAGGACGAGCCGGGCGAGACCGGTTAGCATAACTTCGGCTGAAGAGCAAAAAGCACATTACAACCTAAGCACTTACGATCGTTTTGGCGACGCCGACGTAGAATTTGTGATCATTCTACACAAGGTGGTCTGTGATACACAAACCTAGACCTGAAAAAAAGGGAGGTGGGTTCCGTTTTAACGATAGAAGACAGCAGTGAGTTTTTTTAGCATTAAATTCTACATTTTTTCTTGTTCCTCAATTTTATATGCTCTCGAGATCAGAATTTAATGAGCTTATCATATTTTGGCATTCCAGATCCACATCCAAAGAAAAAGTAAATGCTTCTGGAAGCGAATATGAGAAGCTAAGAGTACTGTTGTAAGAAAAACAAATTAATGGATTAGAAGTTTCAGGCAAAAGATCATTGGAAAATAACAGAAAAAGAGTCGAAGACAAAACGGAGCCCTGTGGCACACCAATATTTATTATATGAACTTCAGATTTAAAACCATCCAACGCAACTTGTATTTGGAAAGGTAGTTTCCAATCCAAAGAAGAAGATAAGATAAGAGAGCTTGATGTCAAACTCTATCAAATGCCTTGGAAATATCAAGTGAAATAATATTACTTTCTTCAAAAGATGTAATATAAAGATTGGTGCCAGTGTACGGCAATATTTACAATCTGATCACCGGTGGACCTATTGCTTTCGTTCTTCAAGATATTTCTTTAGTTGATAATTTATCAGCGTTTCCATGACCTAAGGAATGTAGGGATATTAATCAATTGAACGATATCTATAGAGGGCAGACGATTCGCCTTTTTTAGGGATAGGATGGAAAAATGACAGATGCTGTTTTCAATCCACTAGGAAAGACACCAGGGAGTAGGACAGATGGAGAAGCTTACGCAATGGTTTTGCCAGCGGTGAAGAACAATAGGGGAATAATATCAGGGCTAGCGGATTTTTCAGTACTCTTACAACTGTACGAGTGCGAAAGAAGATTTGTCCCATAGAAGCATTTACGCTCTCAATTACAGGAGGAACCATGGTACTATCATACAGTCGAATTGACAGCAAACTGTGATGCAAGCAAATTGGGTTTTTCTTGAGATTATATAAGGAGTGATCGTTAAAAACGATCGTAGGAACCGAAGACGAAGTAGGTGGTATTTAGTACGTTCCTTACAAATGACCGGAAAATTTTACTACCTTTCGCACATTGTCATATTATTTGCCTTATATTGACCATCCAAAAATTTGGTTCGGCAAATGTGATCATTACATGTCTTTCTAGCTTGTTTGAACTTATTCTGGTTTTCCTCAGTAGGGTTGGCTTTATAATGTCGGCAACTTACTTCTCCCTTACAGCTTGAATCAAACCACGATTTCTCTCTCGGTTTGAAACATTTTTCCTCATTCGGGATAAACTTTCAAAATCGCTGAGACTGCCCCTGTTGTCTTTCTCTGTGTTTTTGTATTTGAATGAATGAATGAATAAATTGGGGTATAAAAACACTGCGACCTAAAGATCTATTGTGTCCCCCATCAAGAACTGAATGATGTTAGCTCATTACTTCAGTTCTTCCACCAAGTTTGTTCCTTTGAGGTATCGAAGTATTTGGAGTGTTTTAAGGGACGATGATTCACTCTCTTTTATGTGGTGCTTGCCCAGATACCTATGTCTTAATGCACGAGTGCATCACATTTCCCCAGTATGTGGTCAGGTGTCCCCTCGTGAATGTTGCAGAATCTGCAAGACGAGTTGTTCACTAGGCCAAAGATGTTGAGGTGTCTTCTCAACTTACAGTGGCCTGTGAGAAGTCCTGTGATTTGCCTGAGGTTGTTCCTGCTTAAGCTACTGCAGGTTAGAAAACGCCCTCGGTTGTAGTCCCCGAGTAGAAGTTTTGCCTGTCTCAGCTTAGGGAGTTCTTTCTATCTAGTGTAACTCCTAAATATTTGACCTCCCTCTGTGTGTCGATTACATCTCCCGCCAACCGAATGGGTTTCATGCGAGGTAAAAGTCTTTTACTGGTAAATGGTACTATCGTTGTTTTGGTAGGGTTGATGTTAAGTCCCACAGATATTCACCATTTCCTAGTTATAGACAGCTCTCTGGACTATATCACAAAGAGTTTCTTCGTACTTCCCCAGTGCCGTTATAACGATGTCATCAGCAAAGCCAATACATCGAATCCCGTGGGAGGTTAGACTTTCTAGTAGTTCACCAACTACAAGACTCCACAGCAAGGGTGATAATACCCCTAACTGCGGACAGCCTCTTGTTGTGATGACTTTCTGGACATTTAGTCCTGCGTATGCTTCCGCCGTTCTTGTACTAAGCATTTTACTTATCCATCTGACTATAGTGATAGGAACTCTCTTCCTTTCTAGATTCGAATGAACTGCTTCGTGAGAGGTGTTGTCGAAGGCCCCCTCATTATCAAGGAAGGCGCATAATGCCGGTTCTTTAATATCTAAAGCTCTGTGTATTATATTAGTTAGTTCGTACAGAGCGGTTTCTGTGGATCTACCCGCTCTGTAAGCATGCTGACGGTTATTTAGGGGCATGTTTACTAATACTTCCGATCTAATGAAGTTATCAATTACCTTTTCCAAAGTTTTCAGTAAGAATGATGTTAGGCTTATTGGCCTGAATGACTTAGGATGTGTGGTATCTTTTTTCCCCACTTTGGGGATGAAAATTACCTTTGCTCTTCTCCATAGACTTGGTATGTACCCAAGTGCAATACTCCTTCGAAGCAATCTAATAAGATAGTTCCTCTTTACCTTTCTGCAAAAGTGCAGGAAAGATGTCATCTGCGCCCGGTGATTTTAAAGGTTGAAAGGTACTTAACGCCCATTCAATCGTGTTGCCTGAACAGATGGTCGACGCTATCTTTTTGTGTTTAGTTGACATGAGGAATTTGCAGATATGACATATTGGTTTGATGTGCCTAGAGGTGTATTAATTGGGATCAGAGGTAAGATACAAGTCTAGAGCGTTGGCAGATTCACTTGCACCGTTGAGTAGGAATCCGAGTAGTTTCATGAATGAGCTGAGTTAAGTTTTTCAACTCATAAAAGATCTGATGTTGTCTGTGCGGAAAATGAGAAACAATTTTTTAGAGAGAGTCGGACAGCTCCGCGAATTCATTAGAAGTCAAGTTACTATCCAAACTTGGGCTGCGATAAATAAAACACGTATGAATGATACGCTAATGGACTGCGAATTGACACCACAAGAATGAAACCAAAGATTGTATTTAAGCGAATGCCATATTGTGGTTGAAACTGATGGGCAACATCATTACGTACGTATATACCTAGGCCGCGGTGAGGGAAGAATAAAGTTACTAAGCTTAACTCAGGCAGACTGAATTCCATGTGATCATAATTTTCGCCCACCAGGATTTTGTCCTGGGTTAAACCCTAAAAATCCAAGTTGACTACATATGTAATTTTATGAAAATAACCGATTAGCGTCAGTAGAAGAAGCAGTACTTCAAGCTGTTAATAGCAGAGCCAGGTTGGTTAAGAGATTGGACAGATGTAGCTGAAGAAGCAAATATATAACTTGTGCTGGATGCGTACAGAACTTGGAAGCCTTTTTTATCATCTGTTTTCTATTAAACATGAGCGCTTTAGATTGGGAATCGTAGCTTAAGCAGAAGAATCCATCTACAGAATGCTGTATAGTAAGCTGAACCAAAACTTAAACAATATGAACTACTGTCGTGATGTCTACACGACTTATCAGATATCAATGATGTTTAGACTACGAGGCGAATTCCTTAATCTCAGCCGCATCCACCTAGTGGTTTCTTTTTAAATCAACACTGACAGCTGTTTCCCCCTCGAAATTTTGACAGAAAGTCAGCATCATAACTCCGCGGAACCAAATATGTCGTTTTGGGTTTGAACAACGATGGGAAATATTGAAACATTATTTCCAAAGTAAGTGCTGCCCAAACGGTACGGTTTTTGAATGGACTGGTATGCTAGTGGGAAACACTTATGGTCCCCGTTGTCGTGCGGTTCGCACAGACGAGAATGTGGCTGCAGTATAGGCGAGAGTGTGAGACTCAATTCACGAACATCAACTCGCCCGCCTCGATATCAACAGCTCAATACTAAATATTCACGGAATGATCCAGTTAATCCGATAGCAATTGCCAATTACATTTTTATTGAGTCCACCACTCAAGAGTGATAGGTCTCGATAAACCCTTCTCCCCACCTGCATACGCACTTGACTTAAACTAAGAGCAGAGTGTCTTTTCCTGGCTATGAATATTTAAATAAATAAATTAAGGCAAATAGTGTTGGCCGTTCCTAATTAATGCCTCGGCGTGAGATTCTTGAAGAAGACGCTGGTGCTGGGTTTTTGTTTTATTTATTATTATTATTTTTTTTTTTTTTGTGGTAGGAAGGTACCATTTCGGCGTAAGGGCTTGGCATTTTCCTGGTTGAATATTTAATCGTTCATTATGCAAGGATGCAGCTGCTGCTGTTGGTAGGAGGTTGCATACATTTCATCCGAGGTGGACCAAAATAAGTGCCCACCCGCGTTGACGTCGTGCATAATGAAGTATTTATTTAGTGTTTTTTTTTAATTTCACCCTTTTCTCAAGTCACGCCAAATAACGGTTCTTCATTAATTAAAGGTCACGTTGTTTGTTCGTGTAGGTATATGCACATATTTGTTTATGTGTTTGTTGCAAAACGACGAAGTCGAGTCGTGCTGCCTGATGGTGAAATGTAGCATGTAATTTACAATTGTAATTAAAAGTGCAGTGTAATGACATAAAATGTGCAACGTGCCATGCAGTGTTGCATCGCCATCAATCCATTCAGCCGTCAAGCTGGGTGTGGGAGGTGATGGGGGTGTAGTTGTAACCGAGCTTTAATGGTTGGGGTGGCCACATTTAATGTTGATCACCTGTACCTGCAACTGGATGTATGCTACATGGCGCTTTGGATGCATTGTTGTGGGAACAATCACAAGATATGGTTAACTGACCATATTATGATGCATGGAGTATTTTTTTTTTCAAAAGCGAGTAAATTGTTGGTTTATTTTATAGCCCAGCTCTGATAGTGGTATCTGTGTGTGACAGGTGTGCTTCTGGAACATCAGAGCGATTTTATATTACAAAATTGATGGTATGGTGCATGTCACGCAGAAAGGGTTTCTAAGAGGAGTTGTGTCGTTTATGTTAGTTTGGTCCTTGAAATGAATGACAACAACTAATTAAAATGTGTTTTTTTGTAAAAAGGGTTTTTATCATTAAGTGAGATGGTTTGGTCAATTTGAATAAACGTTTACTGGCAAAAGGCAGTACATCCCTGAAAAAAACATTTTTGTAGCCGCTGGGAATCGAACCCAGACATTCAGTATGACAGTCTATAGCACAAACTTTTTTTATGCAGTGGAATTGTAAGCAGCTTTCCAAAAATATTGAAAGAAGTTATATGATTGAATGAATAAGTCACCCTGGTTGAACCCTCTTCTAATAAGGTCTTGTAGAACTCTAACACCCATATTAATAAAAAACACTTATTCCTTCAATAGTCCACTGTCTTACTAAACCATAGAATAGGAGTTTAGTCCTGGATTAAATATTTATATTAATAAAAACAAAATGTTCCCGGAATAGTAAAATGACGTTTACCAAAAATCCTTTTAAGAAAATCTTCTACAAAAGTAAGCAATCTCTTTTTTTTATATTCTGTGGCTACCTAAATTGATTGTCAATCGCTTGTGTCTGACTGTGGACATTTCTATTTCTTATTCCTTCGCTAAACCACCTACTTCGGTGGTTTAACTTAATCATAATTAGTAAATGTCACTTAACAGAAAATTTGTTTTATTAATGAAATTTCGCACTTAGTCCAGGACTTAACGATAAACCTCTACTAAACCATCTTTATTAATATGGGTGTAAAGGTATTTTGTTTAACTCCTAGCGCATTTTTTAACTTTGTTCTTGTTAACACTACTTCTTTTACTCCCTTTAGGTTTTTGTCAGACTAAAGATAATCATTTACCACTAACGGGCTGGTATATTATTCGTACACCACTGCCTCGTTGATTACAGAGTTTGGATAATTGCCGAGATAAAAAGCTTTCTATTAGGAGTTTCTTATCTTAATGTTTTTAAAAAATCGAAAGATTTTCTATTTATATGAAACGTCCAATTTTCCATAACTCAGGCTTAATTTGATCAATGGCATTAATTATGTTGTCTTTCATGCAGATGCAGTGGTGGTTTTAGGTTTATAGGCAGAGACCTGTGACTTAAGAAAGCTTTACAAAAAGAAGTCACACGGGGTTAAATCACACGATCTCGGTGGCCAATTCACAACGCATTCGCATAATACAGCCATGTTTGGAAATCGTTCGTGCAAAAGGTCAATTGGGGCACGGTTTGTGTGCAACGTAGCGCTGACCTGTTAAAAACTCAGGTCCTAGATGTCCGTACCAATAGAATTCTTGCCAACAGAAATTGGTTATCATCGACCGATAGCGCTCGCCATAGACGGTGATAGCCTGGCTAACGTTGTTCTCAAAGAAGTATGTGTCGATGGTACTGCCAGCATAAGATCCACACCAAACAGTGGCACTCTCGGATGCAATGCAAATTGGTGAAATGGGCTTCGTCGATGAATATGACTTTTCTACCGAAATTGGGGTCAACTTCCAACTTTTCGAGGGCCCAGTTAGCGAACACATGTCGTCATTGTCGTTAATCGATAACTCTGAGCTCTCGGGTCACTTAAAGTATGTACTTCCATACCAAGTCATGATGCAAAATTCGTTAAGTTGTGGTCTGCGAAAGGTCAAGTTATTGTGCGCGGCGCTCGGAATCTCTTGCATGTTTTCACGGACAGCGGCGATATTTTCGGCAAATGTTGTCTTTCGTTGACATATACCGTTATTGGCGAGTTGTTTACTGAATCATTTGACCTGAACTCATCCACCATGTTGCGAATAGTTGTCTCGAAAGAACGATTATGACGAGCGTAAAACGGAAAAATCTTGCAAAATATTCCTCAAATAGAAAACCTAATAAACAATTTAATCGTCCGGACATGTATTTAAATGCTATATAGTTCTCCATCGTTGGCAAGACAGATTCATAAATAACGGTTAGTTTGGCAGATATAGCTTCCACAATATGGCCCCAAACACCTGTCAAATCCCTTATGGAAATCCTTTTATTTCGGAGCTCTTATTTGCATTTTAGTTGAACATATTTACTATCATACAATGGGTTCCTTCTCTGGGTTGGTTTTCGATATTTGGATATTAATATTACTGATTGATGGCGACTAAGAATACACAGCGGAGAGCCTCTCGCTCAGGTGCTTTCCGAAGCGCCTTCTGTCACACCAGGCATTCTAAGGCGTTGAATGTCGAATTTCTTCTTCTGAATCATTTACACCCTATTTGTCCCTCAAAATTAACGCACGATGTTGGATGAAGGGCCTGGCTGATTAGTTGGTGTTTTACCTCCTGGATGGCGCCAGTTCTATTATGCGTGGAAACTTCTTAAATTTCTATTAGTCGGTAGCCAAGTTATCTGCCGCAATCGTTTGAGTCTCATGTTGTAATCTCCACCACAACTTTGACATCTTATTTCGGACAGCCTACGTTGGATATATCCTGGTCCTCATAAAACTTCTACTTGATACGTTCGTCAGCTTCTTCGTAAGGTTCTGGCTTTGATAAGAATCAAACCCAGAAGATCGTTTACATAATATATAGAGTCGACAAGTTTGCTTGTAGCACCTAGGATGTTCTGAATCTATATCATACCTGATTATATCAATTATATCTCCTAGATTGCGATTATATCTGACTTGTGCCGCCTGCCGCATTTATGCTTTAAAGTAACACCTGGGATGTTTAGTGTTCTCAGGTTACAGGTACATACAGCCTGGTTGTTATTATTTGACGTGCCAGGTCTTGGTGCTTTTGAAAGTAATCAATTCCTGAGACTTCTAGTCTATCTGTCGTATAACCCAACGATACTATTCCCAAAACCCGTTGATTCACTCTATTTAATTTATCGGCCATAGATCTACTTTCTGATGTGCTCTTTCAAAACCCCATATTACTGTTGAACGCACTATTAAGCTAAACGAATGAACGCAATCCGATCAACCTACCACAAAAATAGCCCATCTACATCTACATTACTTCAGTCAAAGCTCTATTTAAAATTTTATTTGTCCAGGGTACATCCAATACGTAACGGGACTCTTCAAACAAGCATTTGTTCGTAGCTGATGCTCAAGGTGATAAATCTCAGCTTTCCTGCAAAGTTTTCCAGAAAAATAAACATGTGGTTAAAAGATGTATTACATTTTTGACAATATGTGTTACTGACCATAGGTAGATAGATAGATAGAAATGCCGACGATTGGAGTTCTAGTTCTGTGGCCCAATCAGCACTGAAGTGTGCCATATTTATACCATAACTCGTATGAACAGATCAAGTGTTCGGGATTTATTATATGTGGGCCAAATCCTTCTAGATATAATGCAGTAACTTAAGCTGCTCTACATACGGTTTGATTCACTAAGAAAAATTGAGAAAATATTGTCCTTCAACCAGGACTAGGAAAAGTGAAACAAATTCTTCAATTTCAATGTATGCCTATGATAAAAAATCTATATGTCCATTTTGATCACCTTCGATTCAGTCCTGCTTCAAAATGATTTAAATAGTTTCGCAGTTTGGTGTCAAACAAACTTTCTTGTGGTAAATGTTAACAAATACGATCTACGGAATTTTCTGCGCCCTGTGTCAATAAAATACTGTACTTGACATTTGTTAGACCATTTCTAGAATATGACTGTCAAGTCTGGTCACCTCATTACCAAATTCACTCCCTATGCATCGAAGCGGTTCAGTGTAGATTTATTCGTTTCGCCATTCGTTCAAATGGCCATTCGTTCAAATCGTTTTAATTGGTAAAAAAATAACGAAAGGGTTAAGTGACATTTTTCATTTTTTTTTTATATTTTCTTCGGAAGAATCTGAACTGGCTTTTTTATGAAACCAGATAATATGCTCCTGGGGCTGAAGTGCATTTGCTCCTTTAAATTTGGATTTGTTTTTCAGTTTTAAGTTACTTGTTTTTTTTTTCTCGAGGAAAAAAAATGGGTTGGCTACATTTTCCCGCAAAATGATTTCCCGCGTAACGTTTGCCCGAAAATCATTTTCCCGTAACTCGTTTTCCCGTAAAACGATATCCCGAATCACAGTTTCCCGTGTAACGTTTGCCCGCCGATTCCTTCCTTTCTCAATACAAAACAACAGCGCTGTATTAATAACCAACTGAGCAATGAGAATGAGAACGATTGCAATACCTCACACGCTCACACTAACATCAACATGAGAGATCACGGAGGAAGCAGGACCAAATAAGTTACACAATAAAAGGCAGGACAGATTTAGAAAAAAATCTTCAGTTCTTCTTAGACCTGCAACCTGCATAGAAGAGGTTACTAGAGGTTTGGGGCAGCGTTGCCGATGTGGTACGATCGTGCCATTTTGACACGGAAATTTTCTCGTGGCACCGTGGCACGAAAAGTTTCAATATGGCACGTTTTTTTTCATTATTTTACCTAAAAGCGTTTAAGATAATTGACCCAACCTTTTTAAAAAAATAATCCAAACATACAAAGAATTTTGCCACACTTCAATATTTTAGTATCAGAATTTTCTCATCTATTAGAGTGCGATAAAGATGTTCTTTTTGGCGAAATAAGAAAATTTTTTGAGATTGAAAGTATTTTTCTTGAAGATTCAAAAACGTTCTAGATTAAGTTGTGCAAATTAAAAAATAATATTAAATTTCAAAATTTGTGTTGATTCTTCTTAACTTGCCTCACGGAAGTGCATCAGCAGAGCGAGTGCTTTCAAGCATAAATAATATTACAACAAACAACAAAAACAGACTGTCATACAAAACAATTAATGCTTTAATGTCATATAATGAAATTATTAAGCCTAATAATTGTTAAAATTTCAAACCTCCAGCTAATTTATTTATTTAACTTATTACAACAAAGCTTTATTACGTCTTTATATTTTTGAATAATAATAATAGGTATTCATCATGTGATGTGAAATAGGTAGTTACATAATACATACTTACTATTTATTATGGAATTGCCAAAAACTCCTGTTTCTGGAAAATATCTATACACTAATAGAGGAGGTGATTTTTTGTTTGTTATTTGTTTTTAATTAAAATTTATTTTTAAAGAATAACTTGAGTTTTTTTTTCATATGGTACGAAAATTTCACAAATGGCACGTTTTTATAAAGAGTGTGGCAGGAATTTTTTTTTTTTGGCGGCAACGCTGGTTTGGGGTGCTTGGTACCGAGTACATGGTTGTTGGGCGCAACGGTGACGTTGGTGCATCACTTGCACACAATTTCCTAATTTCGCATTTCGCGACTCATCAATTATTCCATCTCAATTAAATACTCGTATAATTAAAATTATTTTAAGTTAGTTGAAGTTTGGCAGCAAATGTAAAGTTGGTTTTCATTAAATAAATAAGAAATAATAAATAAAATAAAAACACTTAAAAGACTTTTTTCTAATTAACGTTAAAAACGTTAACACTCCCACCAGCTCTTCGTTCAAGAAGCCAATCGCCCAACCAACAATCACCCCATAACACAACTGAATCAAAGTCCTATCTCTTCTTGAGGTCTTGCCTCTACGGATACGGAGATCTGACAAGAACTGATTTTTTTGGAGGCACTACTGCTTAAATAAATCCAAAAAGTACTATCTTAAATGTAGTATTTTGTACTGCCAATCCCGTCGCCAATCCCGTGAAGAAATCTACGGGATATCATGCGACGGGATATCGTGCTGCGGGATTGACGTCAAAAAAGTATCAATAAAATCGGCGGGCAAACGTTACACGGGCAACTGATTTGCGGGAAAATGTAACGATCCCGAAAAAAATCCTAGGCTTTGCCAGGAATCGTTTTTGACTTTGATATTAATACTTCTTATTATCTGCCTATATACTATATTGTATAGGTATAGATAAGATCATGACTCGGTAATTCCTTTTCTATCCTTACGAAATGCCAGTAGCTATCTAGATATATGTGCCCGGCTTCTAGAAACTTGTGGTCGATCACGACCAAATACTCAAGTGAAATAAATACACAGTTTATAAATACATATTAAAATTAAGTTTTTGTTTTGCCCAGGGCAAGAATCTGTCCACGTTATTAAGTGTCTTCTTGTTTTCGTAAATTCGTATTGCTGAAAAATGTTAAGAGTGCGTTCAGTGCTTCCTTTATCTGCTATGTCTTCGGTCCATGTCATCACATAAGACATTTCCACCTCCGAAGTTATGACATGTATTCCCAAATTATAAAACCGCATCTGTCTCATGTAGAGTTCCTTTGATGTTGTTAGTTTGGGCAAGGGCACAGTTTTGTGCAAATCAAAAGTAATATACTTTCAGGTTGTTATTTTTTAACGTACCAAATCCTGTTTCCATTTGAAAGTACTCATTATCTGATACTTTTAGTCTATTCAAACGAGGTTGAAATTGTTGGAAGAGTTTTGGGTTTCGATGTCAGTGTATAGTGATTTTTTGGATGAAGATGATGAAGTTGTTAAAGGGCGACCAGAAGCAGAATCTATTGGTGATTATTTTTTTGTGTTTCAATTTAGGCTTATGGATTTGTTGGTAAGTTTACTGTGAGAGTAGCAAGCAGCAGTCCAATGAAGTTTCTCAAAAAGAAGCCGCAGTTTAAAACGAAGAATTTCATTTACCTTCAATCAAAATACCTAAGTTCGACGGTAATTATGACAACTAGAAAAATGTCTACGATCTTTTCATAACCCTCGTAGGAAGTAAATGATCACTTTCGAATAAACGAATGAAGCGGTATCCGAAGACCAGTTTAACATGTGACGCTGAAAAGCTTCTATCTTTGAAGATTCAAGGGCTACAATTACTTGAAATCAGGGTTGATTTTCAAGGATCGCTTGCGTTCTTGTCAACATTCAGTCGAATAAACTGTTCAACTTGACATCACAGTCTATTAAAGATTTGCTATCCACTTCGACTCAAGTAATTCCGAGTCCTGCAAATCGAAAAATAGAAATTGAGCCCTTAGATCCAGTGCAAATTTTTCTTCTGATGCAAAAGTTACCTGGTAAGACACAGAAAATGTAGGAGAAGAAGCTGAAAAAAGAGATAACCCAAAGCAGTTGTTTCCCCTTCCTAGGGGACAAGGTTCTGGACTCTAGAAGTAGTCGATTAACATCACAGTCAACACGTCAAGAATCTTTTCAAACAAGCATTCGTTCGATTTTCTGCAAGAGTATTACAGAAAAATAAACATGGTGGTTTAAAGATGTAGTAAATTTTTTTTGAAAATAAATGCACTAAGCGCAGGTAGGTAGCCAGAAATGGTAGTCAAGCCCCACTGGCGCTGAAGTGCGCCATTTTGATACCATAGCTGTGGATGGAATTGATTCTCACGGAGTCATATAGTTCGGATTGAGTTAAAAAAAAAACGATCTAGTAGGTTTTGATGTCCCTTTTTGTTTGTTTGCTTTTGCACTTTGCTTCGTCGCACTAAGAAAAGTGATCAAGTGGGTCTTGTGAATAAAAAAAAAGTTAAAGCTTTTTTTGGAGGAAGCTAAAGCCAACTAGTCATAGCTTTTACTAGCAGCTAAAGCTAGACAGTACTAGCTTAAGCTTTGTTTTATGTGAATAAAAAAATGATAACGCTAAATAGCTTATGCTGGAAAATTCTAGCTTAAGCTTCGTAATTTAAGGTGTTCGTTTTTTTATTCACATGTTTCGGCTAGTTAGCTTAAGCTAAAACTGGTACATGTATGACCGAAAGGAAGGTTTTTTTGCCTCAATGTGTTATCTGTTCTACAGGGCAACTATTGGTTTCGGCTAAAAAATGTTTTTAACATTTCGTATGTCAGTTTCTGGGTCTATACGTTCACAGTCCTATTTTTTGAGATATTCCCTTATGTTTAATTAACAACTCGCACAAGTTAATACTGAAAATAGAAACTAGTCAAAGCTTTCTAGACAGGTCGAAAAAATCTTGAAATTTTTGTAGCTTTAACTATAATATTCTAGTTTAAGCTATTTTTATTCACACAAATTGAAGCTTAAGCTAGGAAAACAAGCTAAAACTAAATGAATTTAGCTTTGGCTATTTTAAAATAGCTATTACTAGAAAACATCTTTAACTAGCTAGCTTAAGCTTATTTTTATTCACTAAAAATCAAGCTTTTACTTAAAAATCCAAGTTTCAGCTTTAGCTTTTTTTTTATTCACAAGGCCCAGTATTTGATTTTCATTTTCGAAAGTTCGTTAATGTCGTCAAAAAATGCTCCTCTTAATGATTTCACTCTAAATTTGGACTGTTTCCTTTCCCTGATACTGGTCCCCACACATGTGACAGTGAGTGTTGTGAGGAATTCCTAGCTTCGCTGCATGTTCTCCTATTGGCCAGTGTCAGCTACAGGTAGCCGTGTACGATCCAGGCTAGGTCTTGCCTGCGTCTACATATCAGATCAAGTTTTCGGGATTTCTTATAGGTGAGCCCAATTGCAATTTTGCAATTTTGGACACATAGGCTTCTTCATTCCTGGCTGTGTCGTCTTGATCTAACAATGTTACTTCCTACCATTCGCAGTAAGACAGTTCAACGAAAAACTTTCAAGTTTTACTGTGAAAGTAAAGTCTTCGTTGCGAGAGTGATTGACGCTGCGAGCATTGCTTGATACTGGACCTGAAGTGTCGTTTCTTATGGAGTGTGCTATTACTTAAATCTCGAATAACTCATACCTGGTTTTCCTACCTGGGTTTGGTCAGCAGTGGCACATATTTAAGAGTGGTAGATATCAGTTTGTAGATATTGTTTTCCAGGTCCGGATGGAGAAGACCAGTCTCCGATTTTAGCAAATAATTCTGGAAATCCTTCCTATCATACCATTAAGTTTGGTTTAATCTCGGTTTCCAGAAATTGACATATTTTAACGAAACAAAATATTCGTAAATTTTTGTCTACATTATCTGGAAAATTTATTGAATAAATTTAGCTACAGTATACGTTTATTTGGCATCCATGGAGTCCACTAAAAAAACTCCAGGCAGCCAAATAAAACCATATATAATGTTCCCACACCCGCAAAGGTGATTAAATCTCACTTATGCCATATGCAACTAGAACACTTGTGTCTTCTTTTAGTCCACAAAATATTCCGGAACCTGGAAGGGAAGACACAAATATTCTGCACCATATGTGTTTTTCTTTTTCTTTTGTTCCTTTTTTTTTGGGAATATTCTGTTGTAGGTATGGATGGTATGAAATTGCCGTCCAAATTTTGTTTTTGGGAACGTGGCACGTCACTTTTACAGATCCCCTAGTTGATATAGATTCTGTGTCGCGTCGTTGTCTCCTTGGTTGAAGAACTTTCGTCTGGATTTTGTTCCTATTTTCACGATGACGACGAGCGACGACGATGGCGACACATTTGTGTATCCTGAATAGATAATTTTTTGGGAAATTATACGAAGCCCAAATCGCGTGAGTAGTTTTGCAAGCTGCTGCCGACGACACTGAAACTCCGCGTCGCGCGCCATTACCATCCCAGTGATAGCAAAAAGAAACACAAAAAAAAAAAACAGGAATGTACAAAAAAAACTTCTTTGCAAGTTGGGGCCAAGGGAATTGTCATCCCATGTCCCTGCATGGAATTATTTTAATTAAAATGGCTACGTTATGCTATGTATATTTTTTGTTCCGATTTTTCTTTTTTTTTTTTTAATTTTCCACGGCAATGCCAGTGTTTTGCTGTTGCCATTCGGGATGTCCCGCTTGTATGATGATGGCTGATGGTTATGCAGGGCTTTAGTAGACCATGCACAAAATGCAATTCCATCATCCAAAGCGTACAACCACAGCCATCCAACAAACACACTACACACAGACACAACACTCCAACTAGAGTGTAAGTTCTAGGAAATAGTAAAATCCTTCTTTTCACTGGCGAATAACTGAACAGATAAGTGTCCTTTGGCGCTCACAATAAGGGCAAGGATAACTGAGAAATGAATTAAAAAAAAAGTATACTTAAAAAAGAAAAACCACCGGCTGTAGTTGGGAAAAATTATAAAATAATCTTAGTCCCATGGGAAATGGCACACAGGAAAAAAGCAGGCATATACCCGTACAATAGATAGACATCTCTTTCGCTCTTGGATATGAATCCTTTTTTAATCGGCTTGAAATTAAATTACAAAAATAATATCATAGAAGGATTTTTCGTGGAAATTATACAGAAAGAGAAAAAAAAAAACAGCATAATACGAGACATTTAAGGGGTCCAATTTCAGATGAGGCTCAGGATTTTCGAACTCATATGGACTTATAATTCGGAAAAGTTGTTTTTGAAAATTGTTCCTTTATACTATGCTCTCAAAAAAACGAAATACGAGATTTCGGCTGAAATATTTCAAATTGACGGAATAGGATTTCATATAAATGGATACTAATAATTAAAGCTTTTAATGGAAGATTTTAACGAAATTGAAATCTTGCTAAACTAATTTGAAATTTCAATGGTTTTCAGTTGAATTCAGATTTCTATTAAGAGGTAGTATTAGATAAAATATAAATTAAGACTCTCTTATCCGTCCCAGAGATTTCATTTCTGCTCAATTATCAGAAACGATATTCAAACTAGAGGCCTTTCATGCAGCGATGGATTTGTTTTTCCTACAACAGAAATGTATGGTACATCTTGTCAAGTTGTTGAAAAGCGGAGCCACATAAATTAGTTATCATTGCAAAGACTTCGTCCTCAGATGTTGAGAATACTTAAATATGTTATAGGTAGGTATAAATTATAAAACAGAATAGAAATTAAAAAAATGTCTTATTTCAGTTTCATGAGAAGTTATGCAGAATTGAAACCAGATTGAACTACGTTTCAACCCTTTTGTAAGATTTCTGTGTCTGCTTTAAATTCAAATAGATTTGGTTCAACTCGATTGCTCTCGCTCAGTAGAGTTAATTTGAAGTATTTTTACTTAATGCACACGTCAGTTTGTCTGAAATGTAAGACATTTTAAAAAGGGAACCTTACGAATGTGTCGACGACAAAAATGACAGCAGTTACCTCGATGAATCTGACAGCTGTAAGATTGCAAAGTGAAATTAAATTATCTTCTTTATCATAACTATGTATATCGCATTCATCGCTACTATAATTGCTTTTAAAAATAAATAAACAAATGTAAATCTCTCATCAAAGCGAAGATGTTGACATTCGCTAAATAAGTTATCAAACAGATCTACATATATTGAAAATGTTTAATTACTTACTTAAGGTGGCGCTACAATCCGGGGTAGACCAGGGCCTCAACCAACAAGCTTCTTCAGCTAGCTCGGTCCCTAGCTAGCTGTCTCCAGTTTCGCACGCCAAGTTGGTTGAGGTCTTCCCCCACTTGTATGCGGCACCTGAGACGCGGTCTTCCTCTACTTCTCCGTCCCTCGGAGATTGATTCGAAGACTTTCCGGGCCGGAGCATTTAGGTCCATTTGCTCTACATGACCCATCCATCTCAGTCGCTGGACTTTTATACATTTGACTAGGTCAGTTTCGCCGAACAGCCCGTACAGTTCGTGGTTAAATCTTCTCCTCCACTCCCCGTCTATGTAGACGGGACCAAAGATCACACGAAGAATTTTCCTCTCGAAACAGCCTAAAGCGCTCTCATCCACTTTCGACAAAGTCCATGTCTCTGCACCATAGAGAAGGATCGGGATGATGAGGGTCTTATAAAGGGACACTTTAGTTGCTCGAGAGCGGACTTTGCTACTCAATTGCCTTCTTAGTCCAAAGAAACAGCGATTGGCAAGAGTTATTCTCCGTTTGATTTCAGCACTGATGTTGTCCAAGACGTCGGTGTTGTGTGTCCTTTCTTGATGACAGCATATACTTGGTCTTGTCCTCATTTACCGCTAAACCAATCTTCTTGGCTTCCGTCTCAATGATCATAAATGCGCCACTGACATCACGCTGTTCTTCCAATTATGTCAATAGCAGTAACGTTTCCGAGTAATTGGACGGATTTTTGAAGATTGTGCCTCTTGTGTTGACGCGTGAGTTTTGCACTATTCTTTCAAGAACGATGTTGAAGAAGTCGCAAGACAGAGCAGCGTCTTGCTTTAAACCTTTTTTGGCATAATATGCATGGGTGAGATCGTTTCCGACCTTGATGGAGTAGAGTGCATTCTCCATCGTCATCCTGCACAAACGGACAAGTTTGTCAGGGATGCCAAAACTAGACATTGCTCTATATAGTTCGTTCCTATAGATGCTATCGTACGCGACTTTGAAATCGATGAAAAGGTGGTATTTGTCGATTTGTAGCTCCTGGGGTTTTTCCAAGATCTGCCGTAATGGGAATATTTGATCGATGGTGGACTTTCCTGGTCTAAAACCGCACTGATATGGACCTATCAGGTTATTGACGAAAGGCTTCAGACGTTTACATAGTACGGCAGAAAGAATCTTGTACACTATATTCAGAAGACTTATGCCTCTTTAGTTGGCGCAGTTCAGAGGGTCTCCTTTCTTGAATATCGGACAGACAATGCTGAGGTTCCATTCGTCGGGCATGCTATCTTCCGACCATATTTTGCAGATGAGCTGGTGCATACTCCCAACCAAGTCATCGCCTGCCACTTTGAACAGTTCGGCAGCGAGGCCGTCAGCTCCAGCCGCTTTGTTGGACTTGAGATTCGATATAGCTATCTTCAATTCGTCCAGGTCGGGTGGCCGGCATTTTCTTCTTCATCGCCGTTATAAAGATTGGAGAAATGTTCTTTCCATATTCTCAGCATGGACAGCGGTTGCACTACGATGTTCCCTTGATTATCCATGCAGGCTTCGGCTCGGGGATTGTATCCTTTTGATTTTGTTTACCTTTTACTAAAACTTCTGAACCTCATTCCTGCCATGGCATCCTTCTATTTCCTCGATCAAGCACTTCTCATGTTCCTTCTTTTTCTTTCTTAGAAGCCGGTGTTCTTCTCTCCTCTTCTGCTCGTAGAGCTCGCAAGCAGCTCTAGTCCTTCTTTGCAGCGCCGCTTTATATGCGTTTTGTTTTGCTGCATGTGCTTGTCGGCACTCATCGTCAAACCAGGGGTTTCCTTGTTGTAGTCGTGTAAAACTCAGCACATCAGAGGTGGCATCTCTGATGGCTGCTTGGCAATGTTGCCACTGGTCCTCAATACTTCTTAAGAGGTTGTTAGAAACTCGATCGGAAAAGGACATTGTGATCTCTTGCGATTGTAAACGTCCAACGTCGAACTTCCTTGCAGCACTTCCTTGTTTTGGCTTGGGTCGCGATATCCGCAGCCAAACCTTGGCTACAACGAGGTAGTGTTCCGAGTCGATGTTAATCCCTCGGAACGTGCGGACATCCTTTCTACTGGAGAAGTGCCTTGAATCGATCGCAATGTTGTCAATCTGGTTTACGGTTGATTGATCAGGAGATCGCCATGTCCCTTTGTGAATATCAAGATGTTTGAACTGCGTACTAGCTACAAGAACGTCTCGCCCCACAGCGAAGTCGATCAGCGTGAATCCCTTATCGAAGGTGGTGTCGTGCAGGCTATAGCTTCCAATTATGTCACCAAAGATGTCTTCTCTTCCTAGCTTGGCGTTCAAATCTCCAAGGATAATTTTAATGTCATAACTTGGGCACTGCTCGTATGTTTTATCCAGAAGCTCGTAGAATATGTCTTTGGTGTCTTCATCTTTCTCCTATGTTGGGGCATGCGCGCAAATCAGGCTAATGTTGGCGAATTTGCCCTTGATGCGGATTATCGTGAGGCGCTCGTTCACACAGTTGAAACTTCAGACTTTTTGCCTGAGCCTAGTTCCAACAACAAATCCGCATCCAAATAAACGCTCCTTTTGTTTTCGGTAGCAGTCGCCGTAGTAAATATCGCAGTCTTTTAATTTTCGTTTTCCCGGTCCGTCCCATCGCATCTCTTGGATGGCGGTAATATCTGCTTTGTAGCAGTTTAGGGCTTCCGCTAATTATTCGGCTGCAAGTGGTCTATTAAGGTACCTACATTCCACGTACAGATCCGAAGTTCGTTATCCTTATTTCGTTTGCATGGTTCGTCCGTATCCGAGGCTTGGTTTTGCTTCACAACTAGGTAGTATTTAATGTGGCCGGCAAGTCACCCCGACGGCACAGCCCCCAACCTGGAGGGCCAGGTCTTTAGTATGACTCCAAGAACGGGGAGCCGGATAAACCGCTCCTTACAGGCCTGAGCTCCGAGTACGTCGGAGTAGCCCTGTAAGGTGTTCACTAAGTAGTTCAACCTTACTGGAACTGTAGACGCCACCGTTGATTCCATCTAGGGAATTCCTCCGCTGTCGCCTGGATGAAAGGAGAGATGCCTTAGTGGAAACACCTCTCCCCCCCCTCTCTCGTTTGCTACCCCCAACAACCTTCCACTGGGGTTGTGACCCAATCTCCAGTTGAGGTACTAGGCTCCCGATGTTCACCGCGAGGAGGTGAGAGTAGGATTAGATAAACAGAGGTGGGTTTTTAGAAAAACCTGTGGACGCTTGTGTCCTCTTGGGTGCACGTGTCTACCATTCGAACATCATCACAGGTATTGACATGTATTTATTTTCAAAAATCATCATTAAGTATTCGCTCCCTATACTTCAATGAAATTCTGCAGTACTCATACATTTTTGGAACATCCATCTCATTTAACTTCATAAGCACTTTATATTATGCAATAATTAAGGGACACCCTGTATATTATGTATAAAATATGTCATTGTTCCTTTTCATCATAATCAGAAGTGGGATATGAATTAATCAATATTGGGCTTTATTTGGGCTGTTTCATTCTGTTTCCAAGATGAACAAATTATCTGGCAGAGGTTTATCAATTTCGAAATTAATCCTAAATATTTTGTCCCAAAAGATTTCCTACTAACGACAAAAACAAAACGTAAATCTCTTCAATCGGTACAAGCTTTGTTTCGTCCAGATTCTTGTCCTTAACTTATGTAAATGCCCTATAAGCACACTTGTATGTACCTACCTTATATTATTTATTTTCATTTTCGCTCCATTTTTCGTTTTTTTTAGCTACATGCCCTGCGGCGTTTGATGCAAGGTACCCCAGATCATCCGAAAGCACCTTTGGGTAATAACTATAGACCACCGCAACCTCTTTTACACCGACCGGTTCGGACAAATATTGACTTTAAAACATCGAAAGTGAACGGAAAAGCGTGTCCTACTATGTACAGAGAGGTTCACTATAAAGGTACAAATATTTTTGACTTATTAAAATTCTCATTTCTTATTTAAATTTTTTTTTTCAATTTCAGCAACAAGTTGGAAACAACACTGAACGCGTAAAATTGTAACTAGAGCTTCCTCTATATAAATCATATATATATACATAAATTAAAACAATTTAAAAAAAACAAAGAAAACACAATAACCTACCTTTACATATAAAAAAAAAGAAATATATATATACAATATTTGCATTACGTAAAAAAAAAAACTATTAAAATATTATATTAACAAAGCTTTAGCTACTAAGTTTAAAAACACAAAATAAAATAAAATACGTCATGGTATTTTAAAGTTGTACAGATTCATTAATGTATTAAATCAAAAAAAAATATATTCTTAACTTTGGAATAAAAAAAATATAAATAAATAAATGTAAATCCCACCCGCATTGTTCTGGGAGGAACACAATCAACTAAAATGAAAAAATATTTTAACTAAGAAAATGGCTAAAATCAATTTAAGGATAATTATAAAACGTAAACTGGTTTATATTTGATATCATATAAAAGAGAAAGCAAATACAAAATAATCGACTGTTATATAATATATTACATAAATATAGGTACTTAGTTATTCAGATTAGTGCATACACTTGCAACATATCCAAATCAAAATAAAACATATCCTTGGACTGTAAAAAATATTTAAAAAGGAAAAAAATTAAAAATAATCTGAATATATTTGTAAATAATTAATCATAACATCGCTATTATTTTATATAATATTTAAAAAATATTTCCTATTGATTGAAAGGATTCAATGAAGTGATTGAGTTATTTACATAACATGCGCAAAACAATTTAACCTAAATGCAAACAGACTTAGGCTAGGACCGCACTTGCGATTTCAATCGCACGATTTTTTAGTCGCAAAAATAGAACACATGAATTTAAATGAGAATGAACGCACTTGCTACCGTCAAATCATGACGATTTAAAAGTCGCAATTTGTTTCATTTTTCTTGCGATGCGATTGTCGTAAACTCAAATGAAACACATGTACTCAAATGGACATGCCCACACTTGCGATTTAAATTACTACGACTTTAAAATCGTAGTCGCAAAGAGAAATTGGCATGCACGCACTTGCGATTTTTAATCCACGATTTTTTAGTCGCAAAAAGTAAGACACATGGCCTTAAATGTGAATGCACGCACATGCGACTTAAAAATCGTAGCGATTGTAAAAATGAAACAAGTTCTATTTTTTCAAGCGATTTTTCTGTCGCTACTTATTTGTAGCAAATGCGTGCACTCACATAAGAAGTAGTGTGTTTCATTTTTTGCGATTAAATAATCGCGCGCAAAAAAATCGCAAGTGCGTGCATGACAAAATTTGTAGCAACTACGACTTTTTAATCGCTTCGACAAAAAATCGCAAGTGCGGTCCTAGCCTTAACTTTTTTATTTACATACTTAATAGGGTGTGTCACTTTTATATGGCCGCAAAAAAGTACTCTTATTTTTAAATGTAATAGTGCTCAAAAGTTGTATTAGGGTCTGAGGTTTAAGAACATGTAAAAAAAAAGTAAGATATCGTTCGTCTTTGGCTCGTTCAAACCGGTTCAAGTTGAAAAAAAAAATTTTAAACAAAATACAGAAAGAATTTTTGTCTTTAAAAAAAGATATACCACGATATTGTAGGTGGTTCCGTTGATTTTTAAGAATTTTTTTTTGTAAAAAAAAACGATTTTATATAAAAAAATGATTTTTTGTCCTTCTCTTATTATTCCATAACTTCTTTATCAAGTGTTCAATTTAAGCAAATAAATATAAGCTTAAAAGTGTTTCCTTGCAATTATCTTCGACTTGGAAGCCTAAAATATTTTATATAATTTTTTTGTATCCACACGGTGCAATTTAAAACAACACATATTTCAAAAATCTCGAAAGATCAATTTTTTTGGATTTCATCCTATTTTTGAGCGAGCCAAAGATATTAATTAAAATGAAAATTGTAAACGCAGGATTTAATTTTGATAAGCAATGCAACTTTTAAAAGCTATTACATTTGAAAATACCATAGTTGAGCACTTTGACACACCCTAATACTTAACCGGCTTCTGATGCATGAAGGGTCTCTGCCTAAGACACGGTAGGTTTCTATCTTTTGCGATACCGAACATGTTGAATGCAGTGGCGATGTAGTGCGATGGCTTGTTCCTTAGACCGGAGGTTCGGTCTTCCTTGAGTCTTCGAAGACTCTATTAGCTGGAGCATTATTGTCTATCCGCTCAATGTGGCCGAGCCAATGTAGTCTACGTGTTTTTTTTTCGGGGTTCTGACTGCATCCACATCTTAGCACATCTGATAGAGTTCGTGGTAATGTCTTTTCCACCATTCGCCCTTCTCGCATAGAGCCCGCAGTATCATCTCTCCCTTCTGCTTATAGTCCAATACTTGGCACCGTAAGACAGGACTGGTAGTAAAAGGGTTTCGTAGATCATGAACTTCGTCTTGCGAGTGAGGATTCTTGAACCCATTTGATTTGCTAAGCCGAAGTAGCAAGGCCAACAAATTTCCACTGATCTCCAACAGCCGGTGAAGGACTCTATTACGGAACATTGTGAACGGCCGATGATGTCGACATCGGCATTTCCCAGCCGTTGGACGAATTTGTTGAATATATAGTGCTCTCCATGTTAAAACCCTGCCCTGAGCATAATACGCTTTTGAACGAGATTGAAGAAATCACATGATTTCTCCTGGCCAATATCCTTGCATGTTTGGAATAGTTCGACGGCGTTGCACCCCAGTTACACATTGCGCTGTGTGTTTTCCAATGTCACGCGACGCAGTTGAATCAGTTTTCGCGAGATCCCGAGTTCGGTCATGCTATCATATGCAGCTTTGAAATCGATAAATAGACGATGAGTCACGACTTGAAATTCGTTGGACTTTTCTCAGGATTTGCTTTAATGTGAATATTTGGTCTATAGTCGGCCTACCGGCCTCGAAGCCACACTGGTACTTGCTGACTAAATTATTACAGAACGGGTTAAGAAGTTCACAAAGCACAATGGATGGGTCTTATATTCGAGATTTAGCAAGGATATTCCTCGATGGTTCTTACAAGACCTACATAGGTCACCTTTTTTGATGATAGATCATGCTCATTTCCATCTATATTTGGTTCACTCTACCAAAAAACTGCATTGATTGAAAGCGGGTTGTCTTGGCCTGGTAAACGCTCTACTTGCTGCCCATTTAATAGCTGCTGGAAATGAAAGCAGCTGTAACTAGGTTACCTTCGTTTTTTCGAAGAGTCTGCTTTTCAGTCTTGAATGAATGAATAAAAACACTGCGACCTAAAGATCTATTGTGCTCCCTCATCTAGAACTGGATGGACGGTTTTTCCTCCAATTTTGTTCCTTTGAGGAATTGACACATTTGGAGTATTTTAAGCGATTATAATTCACTCTATTTTATGTGGTGCTTGTCCAGATATCTATGCCTTTGATGCACGAGCGCATTACATTCCCCCAGTATGTGGTCAGGCGACTCCTCGTGAATGTTGAAGAATCTGCAAGACGCGTTGTTCAGTAGGCCAAGGATGTTGAGATGTCTTCTCAACTGTGAGAAGACCTGTGATTTTCCTGAGGTTGTTCTTACTTAAGCTGATGCAGGTTAGAAAACACTCCCAGATGTAGTCCCCGAGTAGAAGTTTCGCAGGTCTCAGCTTAGGGGGTTCCTTCCAGATTTTTGATCTTTTTGCCTCCTCTTTTGTTTTGATTTTATGTTTAATCACGTTCTCTCCTATTCCGCAGTAGGGCTATGGCCCTGTAAGGATGCACCTATTTTTGCTAATGAGTCTGCCTCTTCGTTGCCCTGGACACCAACGTGGCCTGGTATCCAATGAAGTGTGACAGTGTTTTTCTTGCCCAGTTCATTAAGCTTAATCACGCACTCCCAAACAAGTTTGGAACTAATGGCGTAGGAGCTTAGTGCTTTTAGTGCAGTCTGGCTGTCTGACATGATGGCAATGTTTTGGTTTTTATATTTTCTATCGAGGTTTCTTTCAGCACATATACCTATGGCATTTACTTCTGCTGGAATACGCTAGTGGACTGTGCCATCGATAAGGAGAGTTTAGTTCGGCAAGGAACCGGAGGTACCATCTCGCACCCGCACCGGTAAGCCCTTTCTTATTTGGGTCATCCCGGAAACCTGGCTCGCCCATTTTCGGAAGTGGATCTTTATTTTTCCTGGTGCCAATACTTTCTTTTTCTTGGTGCAATTTTTTTGTAGACTCTGAAGGAAGCTTGTGGTGTTGGCATTTTCCCATCACTAATTGCTTTGACAGCATCCTTCACCGACCTGGAAGGTATTCTCCTCATGCTTGCTCCAGATGTGCCAGAAGTATCATCTATAACTCGCCTGGGTGGCATTTCCCCTGACTCGTTGTAGACGATTATCCTTTAACTACCCAGTTGTGTACTTGCCCATGAGGTTTTCTCTTGAGGAAGTGACTGATGTCCGGTCGCGAATCGTCTCCACGGAGGTTAGTCTCTATACGATCCGCATACTCATTCAGTCTTAAAACCATCAGCCAATTTCTTGGCTTTTTTATAAATCTTTCGGATGTTGTTTCTATGGCAAGACTCTTCGATCTCCTTCACTTTCTAGGCTGCGTTAACTTTTCCGTCTACGCAAGATCATTCGTCCTCTCTCCTCTGAATTAAACCCAATACAAATAGCTGTTGCATCACCAAAATTGGATGAAATATCAAGATAGCTAATCGACTCAGTGATTGATATGAGTTGATGGGAGAACATTGGATATGTTTTCACGAAAAACTGATTAATTGACATTTGACAACATTTAGGTCAATACAATTTTTGAAACAAAGAAAAGGGGAATCATGCCGCGAAGAAATGGTCTTAAAAAACTTGGCGGGCGAGTTATGGGAATATTGTATTACAATTTCAGTGTTTTTAATAGTAGGAATGAAAATGAGAGAACTTAAGTGGCTACCTTGTGGACCGCCAGAACTAGATTAGATTTTATTGGGAAAAGGTAGATCTAAAAATTCATCTCGAGAAGAAAGGTTTAAAGACAAGGGTAAATGGTTTGAAAAGAAAAAAAAAAAGTCCATGGAAAATTTTATCAAAGGCCTTACTGAAATTGCTTCCATGTAAGTCAGTCAGTTGAAATTATTTATACAAAAATTTAAGGTAAATAACTGAAGTGTAACATGTGGCAATGTGTTTAAATGAAACCGCACTCATTGAGAGAATAGAAGGCGCTTGAATACGGATGGCAAACCGTTCGGAATATCTGGAATCCGCTGAATAAGAACATCTTCACATTTGAATTTACCTCTCAAAAGCGTCGCTTCTTCATAATAAAAACGCGTTCTAATACTAAGATTCAGTGCGTTGAAATTGCACAGCAAAATAATAACTAATCTGACTATCAATTTTAAATTGTGTGTTGGCAAGCCCGGAACATCCAAAGAACTCAAATATTCATGCGATATTTTATGGCTTCATTTTCATCCATCAATGATTTATATGAATGTAACTCACCAGCGATTTGATTTGGAATAATAAAATTAACATACTTCTTTTTCGCAGCCAAAATCGCATATACAGTCAGCCTTGAGCTTATCATGTCCAGTAAAATTCCGAACGGTACTTGGGTAATATTCATGATGAGCTCTTTCGGCGTCGTTGTAAAGTTGTAAACATTCAGTAAAAATTCAATCAGATCGGGAACTAAGTCGACCGTGATCACCCAGGTGCTCTTCGTCAACAATTTCCCGGAGAAATCTGTAGTGGACCAGCCATTTTGTAAAGAAACTCGCGTCTTCATTTTCAATTCCATTTTTGTCAAGTATCGAAATAAAGCCGACACCTTCAATTCTTTTGCCGGAGTTGATTTTGGAGAGTTTGGCAAAAATCTCATGACAGCTAAATCATTGTGCCACCGAAACGCAATTATTTGATTTCGTAATTCTTTGTCATTCATCCCAGATGATATTCTTAGATTGCAGCAACACTTTACCAATCGCTGAGTTCTTTGAAAGCTTTGCATGTAGGTTCTTCATCCACTTACAGCTTCAATGCAGAATGAGCTGTTCGATCGCTTTCCAATAACGTAGCCGCTATCCCAGAAGAGGAGAATGCCAAAGTAATTTCAGACCTCAAACGGAATGCACATAGAAAAAATCGTTGCAATCAGAAATGTTTTTCCAGTTCCACAGGGCGATTCAAGAAAGAAATTGCCGCAACCGTGTATTTATTTTTATTTTTTTTAATTTCCTAAAAATCCTTGGAAAATACGGATCCATCAAGTCCAAAAGCTAAATATCCGTTCTCGAGTTCTAAGGGCACACACTGACGGAGGTCTCTTTTATTTAAACGATTTTTCAATAAAAGTGGGTTGATGTTGAAATGGAAGAAAACAAGCTGTCTTGAGGTGTTACAATTTTTCATACATGTAAACCCTTATGTATGAAATATAAGACCGTAAAAATACCCGCCTGGGGTTTTTAGGGTAGTACGGGTTTGAGTGGTCCAACTTTCAATTACTCCTCGGTATAGATCTGTTTCAATTTGAGCAAAAACATGTCTTTTCTTCACCTTAAGGGCGTCGGTTGATTGTCACTTATTCGCATATACCTTGACTTCAGGAAATCCCACAAAAAAAATCTAGCGGACTCAAATGGCATGACCTTGTTAAGCAATTCACTTCACCTCTGCGAGAATTAACTTTACGTAGTGCCTTCCTGCTGGAATATCATCTAGGTCGATATGGTTCAATCCGGGCATTAAGAAATTGTGTATCATAGTTCTGTAGCAATCGCCGGTGACTGCCTGACTAACGTTGTTTTCGAACAAGTACTCACCAAGGCCGCCGCCGCTCCAAATCCAAACCAAACGCTTACTTTTTGAGGATGTATTGTATTGCTTATCCAATTTTCTCTAAGACCACTAGTGAAGTTACACAAGGATCCATTTTTGGTCCTTTAATTTTTTTGCCTTACGTCATTGATAACTGCTCGTTAGATATGTATGGTGACTATGTACAAGTGTACCTCGGCTGCGGTCTTGGTCTCATTGAAGATGGTGTTTGACGCGTGAATGAGGATCTCATAAAACTAGCACTTTGGGCTAAGACTATAGAAGACTGGTATTAAGCCTATCTATCTATCTAAGTGCTTGGTAATATCTAAAAAAGGTTTAACCTATTTCCCTCGAATGACTTTTAATAATGCAACTGTTCAATATGTGAATTCCGCTCGAAATCTCAAAATAACCTTAACGCGCAATCTAACATGGGATGAGCACATAAATGCTATAGTCGGTAAGGCATATGGAACGTTACGCATGATCTGGGGCTCCCAGGTATACACGCTGATGAAGATTCGTGTAATGCTTGCGAAAAGTTAAATTCTTTCTATTTAAATCTATGATTTTGAGGGGCCTCTTCAGTCAGGTCTGACCAACTGATTCAACCCCGCTACGCCTCCCTTACATCTGATCGCCAATTTTTCATTAACGCTTCACGTCTGTGGAGTTCTTTGCCTCGCCATATCAAACTTCAGAACTTAAAATACTTCTTGAAACAGTTAAAGTTAAAAATCAATGAAAATAATTTAACATATAATTAAAGGCAAGAAATTGTACAAGCTTCACTGTTCGAAAAATTTAACTTTCGGAGCCTTTAATTTTTCACACCTCTGGTTCACAAAAATGTTTTATTATTTTAATCATTGTTTTATTATTTTAATCATTGACACTTTAATTTAAATAATTATCATGCGAAATTGGAGAAAGTGTAAAATAAAATTATAATTGTTAATACTAGATATAATGAGACCCGTCAAGTTCTGAATTATTTTGTATTTATATATTCTCTGTTCCACTATTTTTATTTTCATTATTATTCTTCGACACCCAATTTAAAATAATAATCATACTCATAAATAATAATAAACCTTCTGAAAACAAGTAATGGTCACACTTAACAAACATATCCTGAACAAAAAAAAATTAATTATTCTCATACACAGGATATGTTTGTTTGTGTTGTTGGTTTTGTATTTTTTTTTATTTGCTCATTAAATATTTTCTCCATTAATTTTCACAGTCACTTTCAGAACATTCCAATCACTTCATGCGTAAATTCGTACGCAGCGTCTATCTTCCCTCTTGGCCACAACATTATCATCAAAATCCAATTTCATCGCCCAGCGCAGGTAAATTTAATAAAACCCAAAAACAAAAAAAAAACACTCATACGCCCCAGTGGCTGCAATGTATTTTGCGAGGAGGCGCCATCCATCGCCGCTGCTGGCTGGGTGTGCAGTGCAAATACCGCAAATCAGAGTCAAATTGCTTCTCATTGCATCGGCCTTAATCAACCGCATAATTTGAGCCGAGTGAATATTGTATAAATAAAAATAATTACAATCTCTGCAATAATTATTCGCTGATGATCATTTAATCGTTGGAAAATTGTTATCTGCGTTTTATTTGATGCTCGCAAAAGTCTGACCCAAAACAACGCCTCCAACACCTCCAACGCCCCCAACCAATCTGTGATGTGTTGTATGGTTTCCTATTTTTTGATTATTTTTCCATAGACAATTTAATTAATTTTCCTCTATACAAAGTTAGTGCCTGGCAGTTTTACTCCATTGAACCGTTTGTAATTAACCTGATTGTAATTGCTAAGGCCAATTCTATACCTTCAAACGGGTATGGCGAGAGTAACCTTAAATTATATTGACTCTAGATTTTGAGGTGGGATAAGGTCAGTCGGTGGTATTTCCTCAAAATACCCAAATTAAACTGAATCCTTTCAATCAATTACAAAAAAAAAAAAAACACCAGCTTAAAATTTTATTTTGTACAGATAAACCAAACTAAATTATGTAATTCATGTAATTAAAAATTTAGCTAAATCAAATTAGATATGATACTGATGGAGAAGGAACTTTTCTATAAAAAGCGCGCAATAAAAAAGGAAATGAAAAAAAAGCACTTTTGTATGTACCGGAATTTTTTAGTTAGGAATCAATACCATTTGAAATACAAATAAAAGCTTGTATTACTTAGTGAAATAATTGTAAAATAAAAATAACATTAAGTAGTTGACAATTTTAAATTTAAGTTAAATCTAATAAAGACAATGTATATTAACATAAACGAAGCAAATATGAAAAATAATAAATATTAAACAAGACAAACAGCTGATAAAATACAAAATATCATGACTTTATATTATTTTAATGGTTGCAATGGAGACGGAGAAAGCTATACAATAATTAAGAAAATGGTAAGAATTTTTAAATGCTAACTTTTTTTGAAAACATTGGTGAGAAATATAATGCTAATTCGTACTAAATGTTATTGCTTGCTGGACGAACTTGATTGGTTTGGTGTTGAAGATTTTGGTACGTTCCGAGCGATTGGTAATCGGCATTACTCTATCTGTGCTTTGATACAATCTTTAGGACTTTTCTAAAAAACAGAAATACAATTTGCGGCAAGTACTTTGCTATCACATCTATTTTATATTATTATTTCTGAATTCTTTTTTTTTTTAAAGGCCATTGATCCGATATTGTTTTAGGACTCATTTTAGATTTCAGATTGACGAACGATGCTGTGATGTTATGTGTTGAAAAAAAAATCTTAAACTTAATAATAAGTCCTGTATCACCGATTTTTTCTTTTTTCAAAATAGGTTAAAAGATCCAAATGGAAATCATCAAATAGCTAGTTTAGTTTTAAGTACTTGAATGCCGTGTTTGATCTTCGAGGTTATTTTGTTTTTTTGAGACACTTTTGATTTTTTTTTTGTGAAACTTCGGCGCGTTGAGATTAAAATTATAAGGTAGAAAATCAAGGTAGAACAATATCCAAAAACAATAAATTCATTCCTTAACCCTAGAAAGGTAATCATATTTTTTAGTACGTTAAAGGTAATCATTCGTCGAATCGACGAAGTAAAATTTAAATGCAATTTTTTCGAAAAGTTATTAACAAATTCTTGCATATGTTAATAATTTATTTTTATCCAACCTTTCATTTAATAAAAACACACTTTTCATTTTATTTTTTTAGATTTGTGACTTTTTATTCTCCTTAAAGATCTATGAAGAATCTATGAGAAATTTTAAAAAGAAAAAATGATGTTCGTTTAATCGACAAAGATTACCTTTCTAGGGTTAAATAGTAAATGTCCTCCCATTTCTCGAAAAAAAAATTAAAATATACGTGCGGCTTAGAACTTTTTTTTTAATTTTTCTAAAAACGGTACAATCGATTTTTATTATTTTTCTTATATTAAAGCTGCCCAAAAGTTTGAATAAAAATAAAATTGTTTTTTTCAGATCTCAATTTTTCAAAAATCCAATGCTCCATTTTTTTAACTTGACAATTTAAGACTTTTGAGAAAAAAGTTTTATTTTCTTTAAAAATATTTTTCTCAATAATGGCACCTAGATTTTTATTAAAAATGTTGTCCTTCCGATTAAATTGTAGGTACGGTCTATAATTCAATACAAGCAATTTGAATTTTGAAAACGGGTCGATATTTTTGAAGTTTTTAAATATAATTTTGATTCTTAAAGTAATAAAAATTTAAAGTTTGCGTTCTAAAATTTGTCCTCAAAAATGTTTAAAGAATTTTGTATATAAAACCTTTTTATCTTAAGCTGCTACAACGATTTATAATACTTGCTGTTGCATAAATTAATATTTAATTTCTAAGCAAATAATAATTTAAGCAAGAACAAAAATTATGAATCGTTTAGTGTGTTTTTTTTTGAATAAATTTTTATATACATTTTCTAAAACAGTTTTGAGAAAAAAGTTTAGAAAATACACCAATTTTTTATTTTCTTGTACTTGTACTTGTAAAATTAAATTAAAAAAATACTGATCCGTTTTTGAGATATTTTTGAATTCTGTGGAAACAGTTTTTGAGCAAAAATATATAATATTTAAAATACTATATCAACTCTTTCATCATTCCTATTTACAAACAGGGTTGTAAAGCAGATATTTCTAACCAATATCGCTAAACTATCGTGCCTCCCAAAAGTTTTCGAAAGTATGGTCTTCGATTCTGTTTAATTTCACTACAAACCAATATTTTCCGCTAAGCAACGCGGGTTTCTTAAAGGCAAAACTACGACCACAAACTTAACAGAATTTGTTTTCTATACTTTAAATTCAACTGAAGAACAAAACAAGGTTGATTTTATAACCACTTACCTTATCAACGTCAAACATTTCCTCCTGATTTCATTGAATAAACAGAATCATACCTGTAAGAATATCTGTTCTTGTTTAGATATTTAGTGTCAGATCCCTGTACTGAAAAATCAGGCGGCCAGCAAGACAGCCATCTAGGACCGATTATTTTCATCCTGACAATAGTTGACGTCAAATCTGTAATTCAAAATTCGGAATTATTTAAATATGCAGATGACAAGAATTTTTAAAAGTAATTTCTTTACCTAATGATGCTTTATCTTTGCAAAAGGATTTGAACAATTTTTCTATTTGGTACCAAAAGAACAATTTGGATTTTAATGTTGCCAAATGCCAACCAATCACGTATTTTCATTAATATTACACAAAGGTTTCTGTATAGAAGAACTTGGCTCTTTTTTTTATAATTTATGTTTTTGGTCTGCTTTAAATTTTCAAAAACAAATAAAAATACTTTTGATTTAGTCAGTGATGTCGAAAATCTTTTGATATTTCAATTTCAATTTACTTATCATTGTGAGCAATAAGACATAGTCTTTAATAGCACTAAAAGCTAACACAAATCAGGACAGAATGATATCACAAATGAGTTTAAACGATTCTATTTTTTGAATTCATATATTCAAATTTAAATTGCTGTTTTGGTTCCATACTCTTGAAAATTCTGAAATAATGCTTTTATGAATCGAATTGTTCTTATTATTTGTCTTACAGTTACAGGTAAGGTATAAGGAGTTCCAAAGTCTAATGCTATATTCAAAAAAAAAAAGGTTCGAAAAATTTAAATAATTTGATTTGATAAAGTTTTAACAAGTCTCAGTTCAGCATCTACAGGAGGTAGGTTGAAAAAAAGGGTTTAATTTTCCGAGAGCACCATAGATTCCAACGACAGAGATATTAATATGATCATTAGGAGAAAGGGTCTGATTAATTTTTAAGGCTAGATTTGTGGAAGTATCTACAAAAACAAGTTGTAAATACAGTATAAGGACAGAATCTTTGCCAAAGAATTCTCCGATCCCTATGTTACAAAATCGCTCTACATGACTTTTGTCCGACCACTTTTGGAATATGCATCTCAGGGCTGGTCGCCTTATTATAAAGTTCACATTAATCGCATTGAAGCCGTCCAACGAAGATTTTTACGTTTTGCCTTGCGTGGACTTGGCTGGGACGATCCTTTTAACCTTTCTCCATATGAAGAACGTCTAAAGCTTCTAAGTTTACAATCTTTATATGCGCGCCGTAACACTTCTGATATTATCTTCGTTCATCAGTTATTAACATGTAACATTGACTGTCCCTGTTTAGTACAACAGATCGGTTTTAATACTAACCAACATCGTTTTGGATCTACGACTCTTTTTCGACTCCAATACCATAGTACCGACTACGGACTAAACGAACCCCTGTCAAGAATGTTGAGTAGGATAAATAATTCTAACATATTTGACTTAAACCTTAGTAAACCCTCACTTAAACATGCCCTATTACGCTACCCCTCCTGATACTTATCCAAATTATCCTATTAATAAACCATTTATTAATTTTTAGACTTAAGTACTTAATGATGGACTTAAGATATTTTTATTGTGATATAAAATAAAAAATAAGTATGTAGTTTTTAGTCAAACGGACTGATCTTCCACTTAAACCAATATACAAACTCAGATTTTTACATAAGATTTCGTGATTAACTCTTTCAAAAGTCTTTGAGAAATCCAGAAAACACAATATGTGTTATCGGATGTAAAAGTATCAGATCATTTTTGGGTCAAGAAAATTATCCACAACGCAAACCACCTTAAAGCTTACGAGAAATCTGATTTGTACTTAATTTTGACATAAAATATCTTTTTTTAGCTCTTCAAGTAACGAAAGTTGAAAAATTTCTAGCCCGACAGATAATTTCCACGTGAACTAGGATAGAGTTATGCTTCCATTTCGATTACAATTTCCGTCGATTCTTAGTTGAACTTATCACTTCAGAGGGAAACCATGGTCAATTTTTATTGTGAACTAGAATTGTCTTCAATGGAACGTGTTTTTCCTACATTTCAAGTAATAAGCATTGAAAAAATATTTATTTTATCATTGACATGGTACAAACCGTAACATATAAATCAGAAGGAAAAGTACAGACGTAGGATATTAAGGCATTATGGTTAATAGATTTAAAATCTAAAATTGAAATGTAGATGTAGAAGCGATCCTTGAGAAGTCAATGTTATACGTGCTAAAGATCAAATAATCATTAAAAAAATATTGGATCAGTCGGACATATGTATTCATTAAGTCAAGTAGACTTGGAGTGGAGTTGGGACCGAAACGAGTGGCATGACAGTTTGGCCCAGTAAGGCCAGTAACTAATATTTCATCAATTAGTTGGTTTGCTCTAGTATCATTGAGGAAAAGGACGTCTTTTAAATCTTCACAAAAATTGATATTTTCAGAACTTTCAGATACATCCCGGAGGACTGAAGAACTATAGGTTCCGGAGAAAAACTCCTATTAGGGTTGTAAGCAGTTCCCATTAGGCTTTTAACATGATCATCGGTTATTTCTAAGATCAGAAATTCAATGCCGACACCTTTGGATTTGGCAATAATTTTGCAGTTAAGACCCATATTAACATAAACTGTAACTACTGCCTCAATACTAACAGTGATTCTTTTATTGCGAATAAATTTGTAGATCTTGAGTGTGTATCAGGCCTAATTCATGTCTCAGTTAAACATTTGTATGACTTATATTTAAGTTTTAGATACGCGCATTCAAACAGCAAACCTTGAGGCCCCCACACACATTAGAAGGAATTTTTAAAACTCACTTGGCAGATGCCGTCAGAATGAAGAGAACCTGAAAACATGATAAAGTCAATAATTAGAACAAAAAGCCAAAAACCTACAACAAAAAAACAGAAACAGCAAGAAGAGTTACAATAATGTTGACGCCGAAAAAGAAGCTTCGGATCATTAAGAATCAAGAGATAAAACCCACAATTGATTGCCTACTTTTAGGCGCATGTTAGATTTAGAAATGATTGAGTAATTTCATTAACATTAAACTTAGTTATTAAGATCAAAGATTAATGTTTGTTACTCAATTACTAACTAACTTAATCTCAAACTATTTTTAAGCTGAGCTTTCACCACTGAGCTAGTCGGTCGGTCTGATTGATGATTGTTAAGTCTTTATGCGTTTAGCTTACAAATATTGTTTAAGGAGAAAAATTCGAGATAAAGAAATAGGTAAAAATAAACTAGTACTGCAAATAAACTTTTTTCACAACATATAATTGGATTTTTGAGATTTATGGAAAGTGCCTACCCAAAGCGCTTTACATATATGTAGCTGTCTACCCACAGCAGCGCACAATAGAGAAATATTGGCAACTAAAATTTAAGCGAGGAATCCGCCCAACAATAAAATTTCGCAAACGAAAATGTAAATTCAATAAAATAAATAAATAAAATAAAAATAATTGAAATTTATTTAAAGTTCAAAAAATAAAATAGAAACTTAAAATTAAATAAAAGATACCTTTATTAAAAAAATATATGAATAACAGTAGTGGTAGGAGTAGGAAAAATACTGGAGTCAATCTTCATTTCGATGTCATCACTGCTCTTTTTAACATAAGCAAACCCATTCTTCGTTCTCACGGAAGGCAGAATTGCCTCTTTCCAAAGTTGAATTAGATGTCTCAAAAGAGGACTATTAAGTGGTGTTTACCTTTCGGTATTATTTTTTAATATTATTTTTTAAATACAAATTAGTATAGTATCGTAAATTTCAAATGACAAAATAATTTTTCGAAAGTTTAATCTCAGTCTTGAAAAAAAAACTCAATATTTTCTGAATATAGTTTTTAATCACTTCAGTCAAAAGATTGCATTCATTTATTTCACCATTCAATTGATGCAAAAAAGATTGAAATCATTGTTTTCCAGTTCTTTTTCAAAGAATCAATAATAGAATGGAATCTTTTGAGCATTCTTCATTCCTTATATTCTTTTGCACTCTTGCGTTCTCTTGTAATCTTTTAAGAACATTCAATTTGTTCCATTTACCTTAATCACTTATTCGTCTTCAAATCAAAGGTTTATTTGAGAATTTTTATTCGTATAATTGAAGAAGAAGGCTTAGGAAAATGCATGTGCAAGGAATGTAAGAAAATATCTAGGATAATTCAGGGTATTCTTGGTCAATAGCCATAAACAAAAAACCTAAAACTTTCACTATTAAGTGGCTTCAATGAAACCTTATATTTTTCCCACTTATGTTGCTTAGACTGAAAAAGCGATGAAACAAAATCTAGCACACCAAACCTTTGAATAAGTCTTTTCTCCCGATAAGGCCTATTTAAATTTAATTATACTCTCACACTTTAATAAACCGAAGTCTACCCCAAACTCTCTTTTATCTCAAACAAACTAAATTCCGAATACACTGTTATGACAAGGGTATCCAGAGAAAACCCATAAGGAACCAATAGCAAATAAATTTCCACATAATGTTTATTCTAATAAGAAGGTATTTTTCACGAGTAAAAGTCCAACCGTGAGATAAGACCCAAAGAAGACAAACTCACCAGTCATATCAATCAACTTGTCATTTTGGTTTGCCACCTATTTGGCCACGGAAGCGCGACAGGAATAAGTGGGTGTAAAATAAGCAAACACAGAAAAGGTATAATCGTTAGTAGATGCGTGCTTGAACATAGTTAAAAGTTGCCTAAAGACGCAGACACCTTGCTATAGTCTCTTCTCATACCACTTGGTATATGTAGACCTCAGCCAAAGACATCTGAAAATAATAGGTCGTAAAATTGAGTGAGCCTTCGCATTGTTCTTTGGCACGGCTGAGTTTTTCGAACATGAAATTTTCTTATACAGTAGAGCAAGGTTGTTCAATGTGCGACAAAAAAGAATAATAATTTCGACGTTAAAAAATCAAACTTGAATGAAAAGCGATGTGATATAAAATAAAAAAGTCAAAACTGAAAATCTTCCAAAGAGATTATTGATTATTGTAAATGTGTTTTTTACTTCCTCTTTAAAGTATTGGCTTCGGATGAAAAATTTAATAAATCGATAAATTATTTCTCAATTTTGTTCCTTCCAAACCACACTTCTGTGCCGATGTATCCCGTTTTCGTTAGAACTTCGATTTCTAAAGCGAATCACGTACGCAATATCCGAGTATTAGCCTAACGTTTACAAAACAAAAAAAGACAGGAAGAGACTCCTCAAACTCATGAGCCTCGACTGAATAGGAATTCATAGTGGGTTATAGCGAATAAGGCTCAATGGGCCATAACCATAAACATTTTCGTTGTCTTGCAAGTTGAGCACCATTTTAAACGAAAAACAAAACATATTTCTGAGGGAAAAGAGGACAAGTGTTTTGTTAACAAGAAGCTAAATACATTTATGTCACCTTCCATCGCCTTATTCCAACGGTAATCAATTGACGAAAGGACATATATTTGAAACAGTAATGAGAGGTGTTTGCCATGTAACCGTTGCGTTGGTCTTATGTTTGACAGTCATGCGAAAAGACGGAATACGCAACGGAAAGACATTTGTCAAAATATCCTGCGCACGTAGTTATTGTGACCTTGTTGTGTGCGTGTGTAATTGATTAAAACCGTTGTCATGTCATATATGTATACAATTTTCCAGAAAAGAATGTCTTACTGATGCCTAATATAGGGGGTATTAATATTGCGTGAGGTTGGCGGCGGCAGGCTTTGTGTTCGGTTCATTGTTTGTCGTAATGGAGCGAGTACGATAGTTGGAGTGTGCTTGCTTTAAGACGACACGTTCAAATTGATTTTCTTTTCAAAGAATTCTTTAAACAGAGTGTCGGTTAGACACCCAAAAACAATAAGGTGACGTTTGAAAAGTCATAAATATTTGAAAATTACCTACGTTTACCGACAGGTACCAAATAATATTTTTCAGAATGATTGATTTCTGAATACGTTTTTTGTCTTAAATGTGTGTAGAAACATCCATAAGTCTGGAGAATAAATAATCTTAGCTTAAATGGGAGGATATTAAATAGGAAGAAATGGCTGCCAGGAGCAGTCTTACTCAGTGACCCAATCAGCGCTGGAGTGTGTCGTTTTAATACCATAATGTCGTTTGACCTGTTGCTCCGTTCTGACTGAAGTCCGATAGCTCAAATTCTTGTGATCCAGAAGAATCCGTATCAAAAGGCCTAAGTTCAGATAGTTCATTAAAGTCAAGGAATAACTTTCCGAATTATTGACCTCTCATTTTGGCCGGGGCAGGAAAACTATAGTGTAAATGAATGGCAAGGAATACCCAGCTTCACTGATGCATATACCCCTTTTGGTCAGATCCAGTAAATGTTGCAACTACCCGGTATAAGCCACAACTTTTTAGATATAACACAGTTGGCGAAGCTGTTGCACCTAAGGTGAGATTATTTAAGAAAAATTGAGAAAAGGTTCACAATGCTTGCTCTTTCCGTTCCGCAGGTGTGCTATGAAGGACTTATCTTTGCCTTGCCAGCCGGGCATAAGACTTTAAGAGAAAACTTCTATGGGTGAGGACATAAAAGATGACCGAGCAACCATAACAAATCCATCAACTCCAACAGCAGCAGGCACATCGAAAGATGACCTCCGACCAAAAAGGAAGCAGCAAGCAGGTAGCATCAGCCATTACTGTAATATCGAAGAGGAGGAAAAAGATATGGTGTGCGCCGAACCTAGGAAGCACCGATCCACCAAAAATCCAAAGACAGAACAGCACTAAAAGTCGAGTTCATCAGAATTCTCTTGCATCATGACTTCAATAAGAGTCAGCGATATTGTAATAACTGGAAGTTGAAAATCAACTTTCAGAAATCTGAAACGATTCTGTTTAGGACTCCGCTACATGGAGCCTTAAGCCAAAAAAAACTGGCTCGAAGTAGTGATCGTATGTCCACATGGTTAACTACTGGCGAGAAAAGGTAAAGTAAGGAACCTTGGCATGTGGTTGAGTCAATATTTGTATTTCGAGAGATATTTAAGGTTGAAACTGTTGTCTTACAGAAGCTGACTTGATAGCAGAGTGAACGTGATTTGGAACATTGCCCTTATCCGACCGATGATATAGGTAAAAGGAGACATTCAGAATGTTTAAAAATAGCTGGAAAATCATTCGCAAATATAAGAAAAAGTAAATGTCCTAAATGGCTACCTTCTGAAACGCCTGACGTGACACAAATATCTTTGGAATAAAAGTTTTTAATTTTAAGAATTTGTACTCTTCCAGTCAAATAAGACTCAAACCATTTTAAAAGAGACAAACTAATGCCAAAGGAAAGAAATTTGTGCAGTAAAATTGTATGCTTGACTCTGTCAAAGGCTTTCGCAAAGTCGGTAAAAATTATGTCAGTTTGGAAACCTTTTTCCATATTATTTATAACTGCATCCACCATCATATTTAAGTTGGTTGTAGTAGATTTACCTACTACAAACACTGATATTTTTTCTTGGATTAGAGACGAAATTTTTGTATACACAACTTTCTCAAATAATTTTGGTATAGCAGATAATTTTCAGATTGGTCTATAGTTTGTGACCTATTGCTTTGATCCCGAATTAAAAATCGGGGATAAAAATGAAATTCTCTAGGTTTCCAAAAATTGGCCAGCAACTAAAAAAAGGTTAAAAATGTTTGTAAGTGGCTGACCTAATGCATTTTCACATTTTCTTAGTAGAAAAGGTGTAATTTTGTCTGGGCCTTCACTTTCATTTAAATCTAAGTATTCCATTTTGACATAAAACAAGTGAACCAATGTTAACGTATTTGTTAAATCCTGATGGAAGATCATAATTTGAAAAGGTTTCTGAGGAATACAATGATTGAAAATATCTTGCAAATAAGTTGCAAATTTCAGGAACTTCACTGATAGTTGTGTCTTGATACTTCATACAGCTAGGCAGCCCGAAAGATTTACGTTTGGAATTTAAGAAATGCCAAAAACGTTTGCTATTACTTTTCAGTTCATTTTATATTGAAAGAATGTAGTTACGATGAAGAATTTTATTTAAATAGTCCAATTTAGTCGAAGTTACTAGTATACAAGATAAAATCGCCTTCTATTGCAATATGAACTGAATTTTCCACTAAAGGAAACATAGGCTTTTCCACGTAAATATGATATTCTTTGTCTACAAATATAAGATCAAGAATACGGTTAAGATTATTTAATTGAAATTTAATTTGTAGTAGATCTTACTGACTTAAAAAATCAATAACTGTAGTTTCTATTTCATTTGTTAAATTTAACGGAATTAAATATTTATTATCTGAGTCTAGACTGTAGTTTATATTTTTAAGGTTGAAGTCACCGGCAAAAATAACATATTGTAAGTTTAAATTATCCAAAATATTTTTAGAATTCAGCAAGTGTAAATTATAAAGCCCTAATTTACTATTAGGAGGTATATAACTGGCTAAAACATACAATTGATTTTCCTCTATTTGTCTAGAAACAATAAGCTGATCAACATCCAGGTTAGAGAAAGAAAAGTTTGATTGCAAGTCAATTGATTTATCTACATGGAAATGAAGCCCGAACTGCAATCAATACTCCACCTCCCCTTTCCATTCCTGTTTTTAGTTTACATCTATCCTTTCTAAACACAATCTACAAATTTGAAAAAAAATTCAGATGTTAAATGATTCTTATCTGAGTCTCAGTTAAAATTATAATATCGTAAATACATTTACATAGATAAAGAAAGATATACAAAATCAAGTCCGGTTTTTAACCCACCTACGTTTTGATAATAAAATGAAAGTTTACTTTTTCCAAAGTGAGAAATTGTTGTTTTATTTGAAAAATTTAGAGCTGAGTTAAAAGATGATGATAATTCTCTAGCAGATACAGTAACAGCAGTATCAACAATTTATTATGTTGTATTATGTTGTAAGGAATCGAGTCACACTGGTCTTGTTAATAGTTGACGCGTTTTGTCTTGCTCTCCGCAATTTTGTATTTAATTTCAAGTTTTTCTTACTTTGTTTATTTAGAATTGTGTTTGTATTAATTAATCTTATTTACTTAATTAATTAGTATTAAATATAAGGGCAAAGGTTCAAATCCAGCTTGTCACCAATTTTCTACATTTTTTTTTTTTATTTTATAATTTATAATTCTAATCATTATTTAATATTATATTTTCGTATTGGAAAATTTTGTTCTTATTTGTCTGTCCCTTATATATTAAAAATGTCTTGCGCCAATACGAATTGTCTGGATCGCTCTGGCGTAGCTCCTCTTTTCAAGTGTTACGGACCTTGTGGAAATCTATTCCATGCCAAATGTGTCGGTACAAATAACTCGTTAATGGACAAAATTAATTCTTCGAGTATTGCTTTTTGGTATTGTCTTAACTGTAGAAAGATTTCGCTAGCTCATTTCTGTTTTAAGCTATCCTCCTTAAAAGATGAGCTAACGAAAATCTCCAAGGGATTTGAAGAGTTAAGTTTGAACTTTGCTAGTATTGTGACAACGGTTGATAGCATCCCTTCTCCGATGCTAGTAGCGGACAATTCTTCTTCAACGGATGATATTCTCTCATCAAATCCTTCTACTTCTAAGAAAAGTAAAAAGAGAAGAAGGGACAAGACCACCATGTCAGCCAACGTAGGTCCGGCACATAAAAAAACGTCCCTTATTGGTAGTGAAGTCGTTGAAAATTCAATAACTTTATCCGACCCGGTTATCGAATCACTCCATTTAAATGAACCAAATACTAATGTTACCGAAACCTCCTCTGAACCCACTGAACCCATTCCACCTCAACCTGTCACCGAAAATCTTGACTTGACTCCAACACAGGAATCCGTCGTTACTGGTCCAAAAACTTTAATTTCAGTTTCGAAGCCCAGGGCCATATTTACGAGTATATCTCGTCTCCAACCCGAAACGATGCCTGAAGATGTTGTATATCATTTGATTGCTACTAAGGCTATTATCAATTCATCATGCGTCAAATGCTCCAAAATAAGCAAACCAAACAGCTTCGTAGCCTCCTTCAAAATAATAGCTCCCAATTCTATCTTCGAACCCATATGTAGTACTTCTTGGCCTCCTAACACATTGGTAAAATAATTTACAGCGCCCTTGAGAAGGAAATCAAATTTAAATTTGTCTTCTAGTATAAATTCAAAAAACTGCCCAGGTTCTGCATCTACTACCAAAATGTGACTTTCATTTACATTCCACCTAAAAGTCCTGTTTCCGTATACACTGAACTTTCTTTAGCACTCGATTTTATTTTCAGTTTAGCTAGCCTTGACAGTAAAATTCTTTTATTAGGGGATTTTAATCTTCCCCATATCGAATGGGTTCCCTCTGATGACAAATCCTATTTTGAAGCTTCCACAAGTTCACCCCAACAAGAGCTCCAAATGTTGGATAATATTATCTCTACAGATTTACAGCAAATTAGCTGTATACGAAATAATATGAATAGACAACTTGACCTTGTATTCTCATCTGACGCCGTTAGTACAGTAGTGGTAGAATCTATCTCTGCTTTATCTAACATAGATCAATATCACCCGCCTCTTGACATTTTTCTTGACTTGAGTGGTCATTTACTAGAAAATAGTAATCCCCACGACTGTTCTTATACTTTTGACTTTCGGAGAGGTGATTTTCAACAGCTTTTAGATAGTTTAATTATTTCCGGTATAGAACGTTTACCGATTTCTAATGATCTTGACAAAACTGTCTCAAGTTTCTATTCTATTTTGATGAGATGCATAAATGAAACTGTCCCTAAAAAAAGATCTATTCCCTATAATTCTTCTTGTCATCCTTGGTTCCCAAAAGAACTCAAATGCCTTCGAGATAAAAGAAATAAGGCTTGGAAAAAATATATAAGATTCATGACAGTAGAGAATCAAGTAGTTTACATTTCCCTTTTAGAAGAATTCAAAAAACTCTCTTATGAATGTTATAATGATTATCTTCAAACCATGGGGCTTTCCCTGAAATTAGACCCAAAAAACTTCTGGAAATTTATTAATTCCAAAAAGAAAAGCGACGGTTATCCTGTTAATCTCGTTTATAATGACGTAATCTTGAGTACAACTACAGAAATCTGTGAGGGATTTGCAAATAATTTTAGCCAATCCTTCATTGATTCCCTGTTGTTGTTGACGATAACTATTTTCAATTCTTACGAAATTGTCCTCAGGTACGAGTATCATTTAAAATTATTACAATAGATCATGACAAAATTTTGGACTTTCTGTCACATTTAAAAGACGACTATTCTATTGGACCAGATGGAATACCACCCGCTTTATTGAAGAAATGTAAGTCTGTTTTAGCTCTTCCTCTGCGTAATATTTTTGTTCTATCCTTGATATTAGGTAAATTCCCTGCAGTTTGGAAGAAAGCATTTTTAACGCCAGTATTTAAAAAGGGAGATAAAGCCAATATTACCAACTATAGACCAATTTCCAAACTTTCTTGCATTCCGAAGTTGTTCGAACAAGTTGTATGCGACAGTTTGACATTTATATGTAAAACTATTATCTGCAACCAACAACATGGTTTTATGCAAAAACGTTCTACTGTTACTAATCTTATTGTCTTTTTGAATAAATGTTTAAACTCTCTAGAAAGTTGTCAAGAAGTTGATTGTGTATACACTGACTTCTCGAAAGCTTTTGATCAACTGTCTCATGAGATTATCAAGTTTAAACTTCACTCATACGGATTTCCACCACCTTTCATCAAGTGGATATCTTCATATCTTGAAGATAGGTTATATCAAGTCAAATTCAGAAATTCATACTCAAGAGAATTTATTGCCAAATCAGGTGTTCCGCAGGGAAGCCATCTGGGACCACTACTCTTTACATTGGCTATTAATGATGCTCCTCTGTGTGTTCGCAATAGCGAAATTCTAATCTTTGCAGATGATATGAAGATTTATAAAAATATAGTATCTTCAAATGATCGGGCTCTACTGCAAGATGATATTAACCATTTTGACTTGTGGTGTGAAAAGAACAGTCTGAACCTCAACCCGACAAAATGTCAAACTATGACTTTTTCTAAAAAAACATTTTCCTTACTCTCATGAATATGTTATCTCACGGCACATTTTAACTCGTGTTATGACTGTAAGGGACCTTGGAGTTCTTTTTACAGGCAATTTACATTTTTTTTTTCTCCTCATATTAATAAAATCGTGAATAAGGCTAATTCAATGTTAGAGTTTATTAAGCGCAGGTCTAAAGAATTTGTTGATCCCAATGTCACCCGGGCTTTATACAACTCCTTGGTGCGTCCCCATCTTGAGTATGCATCGCAGGTTTGGACTCCTGTTTATGATATTCATATTGAGAGATTAGAATCTGTGCAAAGAAACTTTACTCGTTTCGCCTTGAAAGGACTTCAATGGAGTGATCCTTCATATGTCCTCTCTTATGACCAACGATTATCTATTCTTCAGATGCAAACTTTGGCGGTCAGCCTTCAGACGAATAGGGGGAATAACATGTAGCATACGAAAACGTGCACGTGCCGTAACTATTCGGGACTGGTGGAAGTCTGATCATAGCCTCTCCGTGGCGGCCGCTAGAAACAAGCCTTTAAAAAGGTTTGGCTAATATGATCAGGCTGGTTCCTCAGGTTGGCGACAGGTTAATTCCCTGTCCCGTAAAACTTAATGAATTACGAGACCGACAACAAGCCTCGGAAACGGACTGATCTCACGACGACAACCCACGCAAAGAAAAAGGAAAAACGATTTACGAATTTTCTTATGGAACGTACGATCGCTCTATAGAGCTCGAGCTGCTCAGCAGCTAGCCGATGCCCTGTCAAAATATAAAGCTGACATAACAGCTCTTCAAGAAATCAGATGGACAGGGAATGGTGTTCTACAGAAGAAAGAATATGACATATACTACAGCTGTCATACAAAACACCATGTGCTCGGGGTAGGCTTCCTAGTCAGCGAAAAAATGAAGTCTACCATCATCGGCTTTAACGCTATAAGCGAAAGGCTATGCACCCTTCGCGTGCGAGGCAAATTTACGAACATCAGCCTCATTAACGTTCACGGACCTACGGAGGAGTCCTCAGACGAAGAAAAAGAGACTTACTACGAACAAGTCGAGAGGGCCCTCAATGCCTGCCCAAGGTATGATGTTAAAATCATCCTTGGGGATTTGAACGCAAAAATAGGTCGGAAGCCGGTATTCAGGCATTACGCAGGCACCCATAGTTTGCATGAGAACACTAATGACAATGGACTTCGAGTCTTAGAATTGGCAGCATCGAAAAACATGGTCGTTGCGAGTACCAGGTTCCCGCGTAAAGATATCTACAAAGCCACCTGGGTATCACCTGATGGAGTCACTCGTAACCAAATAGACCACGTGTTGATAGACCGTCGCCACTACTCGAACTTGATGACGGTACGAACGTACCGAGGTGCCAATATCGACTCGGATCACTATCTTGTTGGTATGGTTTTCCGAGGGCGGATTGCCTTGCGAAGACGCATTGCATCCGCCGATCAGGTTCGAATCAACACGGCTGCCCTGCGCAATGAAAACACCAGTAACACCTTTGGTAATGCGTTAGGACTCGCCCTAGAAACACCTGACTTAGGGAGAGTAAGTCCTGGAGCCAGTATTCTGGGCGTAAATGAAAAGTGGACACGTCTTAAAAATACTGTCATAAGTACTGCCAACTCCATCTTAGGCAGCAGTCGTAAAAATCGGAACGACTGGTTTGATGATGAATGCAAGCTAGCGACTGAACGTAAGAATGTTGTGTTGCGTACCGAGCAATGCAACAATCTCATAGAACGCGGGCACGCGAAAAGGAATATAAAGAGCTCAGAAGAATAGAAAAACGGCTACACAGACAAAAAAAATCAGCCTGGGAGAAGAACCTAATCTGTGAAATAGAAAATAGCCGAGAGCGAGGTCCGCACCAGGCGCGGAAGTTCTACCAATCCGTCCGAAACATGACGCAGTACACACCACGCTGCACATACTGCAAGGACGGAGAGGGAAATCTGATCACCGATCCTGAAAGCATACTGGAGCGATGGGAAGTGTACTTCAATGAATTGCTAAATGGTCAGCTCACTGCAGAAGTGGAGGCTCCACTACTTCAAGAAGAATATCCTATGTTGCCGCCACCAAGCTTAGAAGAGGTTGAGAAGGCTATAGGCCGGCTTAAACAGAACAAATCCCCGGGAGCCGATGGCATACCAGCCGAATTATTTCATCACGGCGGGCCAGCCTTACGTCAAGCAATTCATGATATTATAGTGCACGTATGGGAGCAGGAAGAAATGCCAGAAGACTGGCGAAAAGGCATAATATGCCCCATACATAAGAAGGGACATGTCACAACGTGCAGCAATTATAGAGGTATCACGTTGTTGAGTACCGCCTATAAGATACTCTCCTCTATCCTACAAGACCGGATAACCCCATACGCTAAAACCGTCATCGGACAATATCAGTGTGGTTTCATTCCAGGCAAATCAACAACTGATCAGATCTTTACCCTTAGGCAGGCGATGGAAAAATGTCTAGAATTTAACATCCCAACATACCATCTGTTTATAGACTTTAAGGCCGCCTATGATAGCATAGCCAGGGTAGAACTTTACAAAGCCATGAGAGAATTCGGCATCCCAAATAAATTGACACGACTATGTAGGTTGACCATGACCAACGTAACAAGCCAAGTAAAAATAGCCGGATTGCTATCCAGACCAATCAAAATCTTTAATGGACTCCGACAAGGGGACGGTTTGGCCTGCCTCCTCTTCAACCTGGCGTTGGAGAAAGCAATCCGTGACTCTGGCACGGCAACAAGAGGGACCATCGTCAACAGGTCCAGCCAGTTACTGGCTTACGCAGACGACATTGACATCATCGGAAGAACCGAACAAGCTGTACACGATTCCTTCATCCAGATCGAGCAGGCGGCACAAAATCTTGGGCTGCACATTAGTGAAGGTAAAACAAAGTACATGGTGGCGTCGAATGCGAGAGGAACAGTTGGTCAAACAATCAAGGTAGTGGAGCACGAATTTGAAGTGGTGCAATCCTTTAAATACCTTGGGTCAATAGTAGCAGCCGATAACAATATAGAAGAAGAAATACGCGGGCGGCTTCTCAAATCCAACAGAGCCTACTATAGTCTGTCAAAGCTTTTCAAATCCAGAAATCTCACCATAACTTCAAAACTGCTGCTGTACAGGACCATGGTCCTGCCAGTACTCACATATGGATCCGAGACTTGGGTGCTTAGCAAAAGGCACTCCGACCTCTTAGCTGCGTTCGAGAGAAAAGTCTTAAGGAGAATTGTTGGCCCCATATGTGAGGAAGGACGATTCCGGAGACGGTACAATCATGAACTGTACGCAATCTACCTAGAAGCAGATATCGTGACAAAAATTAAGCTCGGTAGACTCCGGTGGGCAGGGCACATAGCTCGCATGAGCGAAGAGGAACCTGCTCGGAAAGTTCTTTGTGGTACATTCTATGGTAGACGACAGCGTGGTAGACCATGCTTGCGCTGGAGAGATGGCGTAGACCAGGACGCCCGAAGCCTTGGGGTGCGCAACTGGATGGCGTCGGCTAGAGACCGGGATAGGTGGAGAGATTTGTTGAAAGAGGCCAGGACCGGAACCCGGTTGACGAGCCGATGATGATGATGAGATGCAAACTTTGGAACAAAGAAGAACAAACAATGATTTGGTATATTTCCACCAATTAATAACAGGCGTCACAGATGCACCAGATCTTTTATGTTCGGTTTATTTTAATTATCGGGGAGGAGGTTATAATCTTCGAGGCCTCGATATGATTAAGGTCCCAACACATAGGACCAACTATGGCATGCATGAGCCCTTGACACGTATGGGTAGACTTGTAAATTGGAATTCAAATATTTTGGATTTTAATATAAATAAAAGTAAATTAAAAAACCTACTCAAAACCAGTGGTCCACGCTCCTAAATGTTCTTTGTTTCATGTTATGTTATTGTTTTGTTCTTACGTAATATTATTTGTTTATTTTCATGTTTTCTTGTGTCAGTGTTAATTGTAATAGAGTTTGCCTACTAACAACTAACACTGCACTAAATGATGAGCCGGTGGTATAATACAGTTCTCTGTGTTGGCAAACCATTGGTCGAAAGACGGAGCTTGCTATAAGCTTTCTTCGACCAATTTTGATAGTGCATACAAAAAGAGAGTTTGTTGTTTTTTGGATAGCTCCAACGATGGTACTAGGTTTATTTTTGTTCGATTTATTTTTTAGAACTCTATAGCATTCCTGTTTATTGATGATAACATCACTGATTTTTTGTTCATCAAAGCTATCAATTATAATTTTTGGTAAACCTGTCTCATTATTATATTCGATATCACTTATAGGACAGCTTCAGTTTGTGGCAAGTCAGTGAGGACCGGGACATCGATAAAAGAAGGTTTTGAAGATAACACATAAGCAGAATAATTCTCAATTGCATTAGATGATGATGATGATGCGCTTTCAGTAGAGTTGCTTAAAATATCAGTTAATGTAGTTAAGAGAGCTAAATTACTGTGAGCATGGAGAGCCGCCAATTTGTTCAGTATTGGATGGCGGTTCCGCTTATCTACAACGTAGGCCGTAGAACTGTGGATAGGCGAATCGTTTATAGTCAAAATGTTCTCACACAAGGCGAACAAGATCGCCTTCGGTTCAGTAGGACTGTGTCCATCAATCGGAACCGGAGGAACAGCGTGAAATAGGAGATCCAGTTCTGGTGGTTATCTGACAGAAAGTTTAATATGCCTTGTACATATGTCTGCCCGACTTACATAGATTTAAGGTGGTAGGGACGGTCAGGGTAGCACAAGAAAAAAACCTATATAACTTGTGTTGCCTCTAGGGTTAGTCTTTTTACCTGAAAGCTATAAGTTCTTTCGAGCTGGTTAGGCATATAATAATATACTGCAATGTTCAGTTGACTCATTTGAAAAGTTATTTTTTAAATATTAAATCTATTCGATGATTTTATCAACTACTAACCAAGCTCTACATAAATTTTCTTCCCTATTGTCGCTAACTTTAACTTTTAAATGCATATTATTCAAGATCCTTTTCATACTTAGAGTATCATGGAGGCACTTCGATATACTACAGCTACCCTTTATGTTCGAAATTTAACTATCTAGAACTCAATCTATGCTTACCTACTTAAAGTGCAGTTGCCTCCGGTGACTCACCGCACCCAGAGATGGGACAAAGTTTCAGCTTCCTAGCTATTGAAGCGATTGTAACCAATCAACACAATGGCAGTAGACAAACTTTGTCCATTGCAGTTTCCTGCCGCAATGCTTGTCATTTTTAACCAAACTGAATGGTGCACATAAAATGCAGGTTGGCCATTCTTAACATTACTCTTTTTTCTATTAATTTTAGAAGCAGAATAGCTCCAGCACCCACTAACACCAAAACTCTGGTTCCTCACTCTCTTGTATGGAGTTCTTTTCAACCATCATCATCAACATCGTCGTCGTTTTGCTGGAAGTAAGATACTAGTCGTCGTTCCCATTGTGATCACCGAAATGGGATAATTTAAAGTTTTCAACTTTGACAGGCAACCGGAAATTGAAGTTCAAGTGATGACAACACGGTTGGATTTGCAGACATATTTTTTGTTTGGAGAAAACTGTTTCAGATGGGAATTAATGCCATTCTAACATTTAGCAGTGTTATTGGCGGTCTCAATAATGACTGTAGTCATTCCAACGATGATCGTCGTTGACACACATATCAAGTACTCAGAGTTTTTCGGCTTTTTCAAGAACTATGAAATCTGAGGTACACTTTCCTTCAACGACAATTATAGACAGCATTAATTTTCCAAGCATAAAACTCCACACGATTTTAAGAACCCTATTTGACAATACTGTGAAGATATAAGCACGGAGTATAAGGAGCTTATCATACGGATATCGTTGCAATTCCACTTCCGAAGAAGATGGACGTGAATTTGAGAACGGTTATGAAAATCTGAAGGTAAAGTCGTCGGCAAAGTAATATAGTGGATTAGATGTTTCAGACAAGAAATCATTTATAAAAATGAGGAAGAGAAATGAGGACAAAATTAAGCCCTGAGGATCACCAGAATTTGTTGTGTGAAGATCAGACTTGAAACCGTCTAATACAACATGTATTGAACGATCCAGAAGGTAATTTCTAATCCACAGAATAAGGGTTATGTTGATACCAAACGCATGCTTTTTCGATAAGAGAGTTGTAAACCTTGCAGCAAAATGAACTGCGAGTACGTGAGCCTTATCTGAAGGATTAGTTTTCTGATTGCCGTTGTTGATGAGCCTTGGAACAGAATATGAAGTTGAATTGTTAACGTTCTTGACAAATGACCACACATTTCTACTACTTTTGGGAGATTGCAGGATGTTTTATCTTAACTTCTGATCATGTAACAATTTGATTCTTTTTAGCTCAGCATTGCAATGGTTTCTGACTTGTTCTGCATTTTCCTTGGGTTGGCTTTGTAAAATAGTAAACTTATTTCTCTCAACTTGATAGCTTCCTTATATCTTTTTAAGAAACCAACCCTTTTCCTATGGTTTTATACTCCGGGGAATATAAGGCTGTCTTGACTTGAGCTTTAATATAGTTGGTTAAGAAAATATTATTATTGATTTGGTTTTAGGTTAGGTTAGGTTAGTGGACTGACAGTTGATCTTGTTACCGTCACACTTACATCAATGTAGATCCGTTGTGATACCCTAGGGTTTGTCACCTCTAGTATTGAAACCTATATTAATCCTATGTCGATCAAGCCCGTTAAAGGTATAGATGGGTTACATCAAGCTTTAGCCTGAAATGTCAGAGGATATTTCTAAAGTATTGAAATTTATATCGTCACATAATAGCCTGCCTAGGGAGAGGTATACACCTTCTCAGGGGGTATTCCATTCCTTTACCATCACTTGAGCAATCAGGCCCGTAGGAGCATGTGGATCCTTGGAACACCTGGTAGATAAAGGCAGTTCTCATAGATCAGGAATTCTCAATCCATTTTGTATCATTAACGAATTTTAACATGATAACATGTCAGAGAGCTCCTCCCAGTCGCTGAAGAAATGTCTCCTTAGATGTCTGTTTCTTAGATGATAAAGCGCAGGGCAGTGACACAGGTAGTGAGGAGTGTCCTCATGTATCTTCTCGTCACCGCATCCTCTGCATAAGTCGTCCATACTAAGTTTCATCTTTTTCTTGTGGTAACCGAGTTGGTTGTAACCTGTGATGATGCTCACGAGAAGAGAAAGAGACTTTTTATTCAGTTGGATGATAACATCGGTCTTTTTTTTACTGAAACTAGGCCATAATTTTCTGTTTGTAAGACAGGAATCGAGAGAGTTCCATTTTGTGTTGATCCTATTCTTGCCAGCGCTTTCATTTTCTGGGACACCACTGTGACCAGGAAGCGTATTGCCAAACTGTATATCAGTACAGAGCTCCGACGCTCTATAATAGACTACAGAATGCTCATTCAAATTAAGAGCATACTATATACTGTGTCAGATCAAAAGCAGATTTTTCTGTGTTGGTATACATTTTGCTCAGGAAACTAAGAGCAAAGTACCTGTGATTACAGAGCCATCGTTCACGTTGGTATAGTTATTGTGTGTGGTGAGTTCTGGGTTGGTATATATTTTGCTCAGGAAACTAAGAGCAAAGTACCTGTGATTACAGAGCCATCGTTCACGTTGGTGTGGTTATTGTGTGTGGTGTGTGGTGCCGTGACATAAGGCCAAGTGACAAAAGGCCAAATTTGTTTGTGACTTAAGGCCAAACATAAAATGTTTTGTCTTGAGCAACAGTACCTTGGGTGGCCCGCTTCGCGGGTTTTCAGGATTTTAAATCCCTTTTCGGGGCTCACACCCGCTCACGCAACTCCGTTGCTCCGCTTAGGGTATGTTCAGTCGCCAGGCAGGCGCCTGTAGCAACAGTTTTCCTGAGCAGCAGTACATAACTGTTAGTTGTTTACTCCAATTAATGTAAAATACAAAACTGTTGCTACAGGCGCCTGCCTGGCGACTGAACATACCCTAAGCGGAGCAACGGAGTTGCGTGAGCGGGTGTGAGCCCCGAAAAGGAAGTTAAAATCCTGAAAACCCGCGAAGCGGGCCACCCAAGGTACTGTTGCTCAAGACAAAACATTTTATGTTTGGCCTTTTGTCACTTGGCCTTATGTCACGGCACCACACACCACACATAATAACCACACCAACGTGAACGATGGCTCTGTAATCACAGGTACTTTGCTCTTAGTTTCCTGAGCAAAATATATACCAACCCAGAACTCACCACACACAATAACTATACCAACGTGAACGATGGCTCTGTAATCGCAGGTACATTGCTCGATCTGAACTAGCATATAGTTTGCTTCAGCTTTTTTAATATTTTACAAGCAAACTGCATGTGACCACAGAGCGCTCTGTGGTAGCATACAGTTTGCTCTACAATACTTTCAAATTCGGTGAGCAGAAAATGGCTGAGCACAGACTATATAGATCTGTGCTGATATACAGTTTGGCAATACGCGACCAGGAACCCAGCAGAGTCTAATGTTGTGCTGTGTACCAAGAACCCTAAGCTCTTCGTGACAGCAAGATAAAAGCTTCGATTTGATTTCAATGACAGAAATTGCTTTTATTGCCGTTTGGCTATCAATGAAAAAGGTGATATCAGCTTGTGGTATTGCCATCATTGAGACTTGCCTAGCAGCTTTCGTCACTGCCAGGACCTCAGCTTGAAAGACACTGCTGTAATCAGGAAGTCTGAATGAGCTAGTCCAATGTTTTCTGAAAAGAATCCTGCACCAACACCATCTTCGAACCGTCGCTATATTATATAGATATCATCGATTCGAAGGTAGATGGCTTGTTGTTTTTCCACTCCTCTCTGCTAGGAAAGGCGGTCTTGAACGGCTTATAAATCTCTAAGCGGGGTATTATGTAGGCAGTACATACTCTATTTCCCGTGTTTTTCTGTAGAATCTACGCGTAACCTATCGCACTATGTCGCCAGTTACACGTTTGGCTAAGTCGAAGTGCGCTATTGCCTGCCGAAATTTGTGTAAATAGATGTAGGGGTCTTAGATTGAGTATGGCTTCCAGACCCGCTGTCGGGGTGGACCTCATTGCCCCAGTGATTTCAATACATGCCATTCTTTGTACCTTGGTCATGATTTTAAGGTTGGTAGGTTTGTCTAGAGCATTCCACCAGACTACGTTACCGTATATCAGTACAGGTCTGAATATGGCCGTATACATCCACTTGATAATTTTGAGGCTTGGTCCCCAAGTTTTACCAAATATTCTATTGGTTTCCAAGAGTTATTCTTCGGTGTAACTCCATTAAGTTGTTGTTAGTGATGCTTAGTCCAAAGAAGTTTGCTGCTATTAATAGAAACGCTTTGTCCTTGACGGTAGATAGAAATTTTTAGTTTAATTGATGACTTGGGACATTAATAGTACACTGATAGTTTGACAGATCTGTTAAAGGTATCTACACAGATGGAAGAAAAATAGAGTTTGAAGTTGCTTTTCCCTTGTTTCAGCCATGTAAGCCCAGAAAAATTAGACACAAAAATTATGAATCTTAGAAAAAATTCCAACAAAACTGAATATTGGTGAAGAGCTTTAGTGTCTGTCCTTAGTATTTTTTTTTAGTCCTTGAATTTGGGACCAAAGTTAAAGATTTTGTTTGGTTTCTGGTGGACTGAAATGTCAAAAAATTCAGTTTCTTAAACCTTTATCGAAAACTTTCATTTTGTATTATATGTAAAGGTAAATTTTAAAGCTTAAGTAATGCTACTGTATCCTATAACTATCCCTTAAATGTTTTGAGCACAGTGCGAAAAGCGTTTAGGAAAGTTGGAGATGGTTAAAAAGGTTTAAAAATGTGCATCGACATTGGTTTCGAACATCTCAATATCATAAAAGGAGCCGGTTAAAGTATTCACCATTCAGGTAGTGCGGCTAAATAAAGAATCTCTGAATTTAACCGTACATCTGAAGTTGGCCTTATAAGAACAAATTGATCGGCATTCGCTGCAACACAAGTATTACGGTACAATTTTTAAAGGGAAGGAAACAACTGGCTATTTCACTAGAACACTGTTAATAAAAATTACTATAGTATAATGAAAGACAAGAAACAATGCGACGGCGGTGCTCGAGGCATTAAAATTTCTCTGTTGAAGTCTTATCACCTATCATTTGCAAAGCTCTCTTTTGGATCCGGCAAAATTCAACTGGGTTATTGGAGTGCATGTGGTGGTGATGACATGCTTTTGTAGTTTAAGACATGTCCGGGGCTCTGTTGAACTCTGCTGGTGTTGCTGCGAATGCACAATCCATCATGCACTAACGTGTATGGGTGCTGAAGCGGTAATGCTGGTTTGATGTTCTGATGGGTCGGTCCATCGATTTATCGGTGGGCCAGTATTGCTACCTCGCACAAAGCTGTCACTTCGGGTTCCTATCGACCTCCTCGCGGTGCCTGTGGATAGGTTACGTAAGTAACTGAACTAACTGGATAGAAACCGTCTGGACGGTGTCCTTAAAGTAGGAATCCGCTAAGGATTGTGTAGCAACTTACCAGAGGGGTGCACATTCTTAGTTGTGGTTTCTTCCTCGATTATATGCTGGGTGTGTGTATCTGGGGTTAACAGGCCCTGAAGTTTTGCAGGAACTTCATCTGTAAGCGACTTTCTTGGTGGCGAAGCTTGACCGAAAGCTATATTCTGGCACCACGGGAGATAGTGCCCAGGAGTCTGAGGGCGAGGTTAGATTAGATTCAGATAGAGAGGTGCAGCTGTCGCGTGCGTGCTCTCTTTCTTAGACTATCTATGAGGTAGGTCCCCTTGTGGAAGAATCGTGGTGGCGTGGTTTATTCCGAATGCGGAGACACATGGTTTCCAGGTATGCCTGGATTCAAGAGGTGTTAGATAGACCTCGCCGTCTAAGCAAGAGGTGTGTTCATGCCTGCAACATGTCAGAACATTGCGACCGAGATGGCTTCGGTTATGTCGGGGTTAATGGTCAGGACTCAATCTGACCCCGATGGAGGTAGTCCTACCGTGGGGTTAAGCCGGAAACGGCAAGTACTCACGTTAAACCAAACGACTCACGGTTCTGGGTTATTGGAGTATCTGCCCAAATATATGGGAATTGTACTTGAGCTTTGGAGCCTTATAGATTAAAGCCAAAAAGCGTAACAATTTCTTGGATCGGCAAGGAAAATTTATGCACTTGGCAGCTTTTTCGGCGACGTCGAACACGGCTTATGGTTCCCACTTGAAAATGTTATCGAGATCAGAATTTAAAGAGCTTATCATACGCTGCCGTTTTGAATCAACGTCCGAAGAATTAGGAAAAGAATATGAGAAGCTGAGAGTACTATCATCAGTAAGTGGATTAGATGTTTCAGACAAGGGATCATTGATGAATATGAGAAAGAAATTCGGAGAAAAAACTGAGCCCTGCGGTATACCAGCAATTTTATGATTACAGGCTTCAAACCATCCAATACCATTTGTAAAGAATGGTTCGAAAGTAGTTTCTCATTCAACCAAAGAGACATTCATGAATACCAAACGCATGCATTTAATAAGAGAGTTTGCCAGAGACGAAACTGTCGAAAGTCTCTATTGTTTTCGCTTCTGGTCCTGCCCTGCTTCTAAGCCAACTTCTCATTATAATTGAATAAAAGATATCATAATCATCACCGATATAAAATCAGGTTTACAGAAAATCGCTTTAGTATCTTTTGCAGCAGATCGAGTTGAAGATATTCGAAAATAGACAAGACCCTTATTTTTTCAATCATCGTAGTGTCTGTCCCAATTAACACCTAGTTTAACCCACGAATTCGTCTATAAGACCGACATATTATTTTCGGTTCATTTTCCCAAAACGAAGAATTATTCGTGGCAGAAGTCTTCCTGAAGATTTCACGTATAAACGCCTGAAATCGGGTTGTAAGACCGACACGTACTATAGTATGTATGAAGAGCGACTTTCATAGAATGGTTCATTTAAGCTTTTCAGGAGGGATTTAAAAACTGACGTTTATGGGGAGCTTAGTTCAGATTTGCACCATATTTTATAAAATTCTTAAAACATATCGGCAATAAAACTTTTAACCAATTTAGTTTGAAGTCCGGTCGTGTTGAAAATGATATTCGTGCGTCTCTTACCATACTACACCCTCAAAACAACGCAGAGTGTTATCTTCGTCTTTTAAAAGTCAAACCATGCAGAGCAACAGCAGCAGCCTCACCAGAAACCGATTGCAACAATTTTGTATGCATAAGGGGAGGTCCTTCAGAATAAAGTGATTGAGCAGATGCCACCAGCTTCCTGCTTTTGTCTGGAAGTTGAGTTGCCTTTCCTTTCTTTGGTCTTCCCCGTCGCCCTGTTCGTCATCATCAGCATCCTCATCAGCATCGTCGTCGTCATTGTTGTTGTGCATTGACACTTTCTGCATGGTCCAGGAGCCGCACAGCAACTAGTGGTCTGTTCGTGATGGTGATGTAGTGGCACACAGCATTCATTCTTAACTCCCAGCAATCTGGCCAAAAGGATGCGCAAAAATATTGGGACAGGAACTGAATCATTGTCTACTTAGTGCACAATGACAGAAGAATGGTTAAGGTTATTTTTTTTTTATATTTTTATTCTTTGTGTGTGTGTTGGTCTAGAACTCTTGCTGCAGATAGGTGGTCTTGATATCTGGTTGGTATTGTTATAATGATGATGGCCTCATTGCATTGATAGAGATATCGTTCGTCTTCTATTTTCTTTGCCTAACAATAGAGAAGTTAAACTGTTTGGAAGGAAACTTTGCATCATTTTCTCTATTATATTTTTAGTTTTATTTTTCAGGTTGGAAGTTTGTCATTTATTATTTAATGGGGTACCTAGATAGTTTTAAGGGTGGCATTGACACTCTCTTTCAAACTGCAGTGATCAGATACATATCCCTTGGGTTAAACCGCAGGCATGAACAATCCTCAAACTAACCAAGAGCAAAGACTTAATTGTTTAGATAGTTTTCAAATGAGCAGGAGTTGGAATTTTGTTTGTGCCTTTTTATATTAAAAATTCTTTTTTTGTCTGTGGCTAAAAAACTGAATAGGTTGGAAAGTTAGCAGTTGACACTTTCTGCATGGAAAAGAAAGAAGAAATTGAAGAAGAAATATCTTCAGATATCTTGTTTAAGTAAATACGTCCGTCTTATGTGTTAGTTTAAAAAAGAAAAATGCATTTTTGGACGCCCACTTTTATTTTTGATCTATGTATATTGTCTCGGTAAAATGTATCGTGATTTACCATATCCTGTCCAACCCGTGCTATTCCTTCTTTCTTTACAGGTATTATCTTTAATTTACTGGGATATAGTAAGGCAGCCTTGGGCCATCAACCATTGGTACGGTCTCTCAGTATATTGAAGAAACAAAATTCTAAGTTACTGGGCCTTACAATGGAAAAGCGATCCACCAGACCGCGGCGATTTGCTCAGTTCAAAGCCACAAAGAAGCGCGATGACTTACGGTTAGAAGTGACTTGTTTTAAGAACGGCTGATTGCCCAACGTATCTAATTCCTAATTTAGGGATATAAATTTTAAACCTTTTCGAGCTATCGAGATTTCAAAAATTCAACAAAATATTTCTTGCAAATTTTGAAATGCAATGTTTTTCAAACTTTTTCGAAACTTCTCTATAAGAAATTTCATTAAAATCCCTTATTCCAATGATGAGAAAATCATAATTCGAAAAGATTGTAGGTACAGTCGGTAATATCTTGATTTAAAATTTGTTTTTATTGAATTATAGATCGTAAAAATTAATCGAAAGAAAAAAAAAATTATTAAAATTTTAGGCGCCGCCGTTTTCGAGAAAAATACGTTTTTCGAAAACCAATTTTTAAGATTTGTATGATGGGTGCCGTCATTTTTAGATAAGATATTTTTTTTCACATCCTGTTATTTGTATTGGAAAGCCTTTAATTGTCAAGTCTTAAGAAAATCAAGAAATATTCAAATTTGAAAATAAAATTTGCAATTTTTTTTTACAATCCAATTTTTTTTCTTAAAAATTTAGCTCTTGCGACTTATGTATATGTAATATAAGGAAAGTTATGCATTCGCAAAAAAAATCGAACTCGAGAGTTTGATCAAAGTTGACGACTACGATTAGCGAAGACGAAAAAAGTGATTCTCGCGATTCTGTCTGTTGCAGCCTCAATCAACTCAATTAACTGGGTTCTATTGTACATCAGCAAGTTTCCCGCAACTCATCTATGTCCTATCATATTACACATTATAGTTAACTTTAAACATACATACATACATGTCTAACTATGTACTTCTCTCTTACAAAATTCGAATTAATAAAGTCAGTCTTTTTTCAATCATCGACGACGTAGCATGAACATTGGTCCTTCGAACCGGGTACATACATATCTACATAATTTAACCAGTTTATATTTTTGCATATGCTATCGGCCCTCTTCTTTGATTTTTCTTCTCGCTTATCTTGTGCTCTTTAGAAGTAAAATTATAATTGTAAATTTACCGCTTCGTCTGAACAAAACGGTGGTTTTGATCGTGTGATATTTTTATCTTTCGATTCTTTTTTTTTTTTTTTTTGAAGATTTATTTCGCTATGAACAAAAACGCATTGATAAAACGTGACAGTTCTAGAACTGCAATTAAAAGAAGTCTTGTTTCGAGCAAAAAATCGGAATCGTTCGATGAAGCTGAACTTGAGTCTCATCTTCAGCTGTTATCAAGCCTTTGGTTACAGTTTTGCCAAGCACAAGACGAAGTAGAGTTTGCTTGTGGCACCGACACTCTCACACAGCAAGAATCAGAGCGGGAACAGGGTGAAGACTGGTATCGTCAAGCACTGGCTAATTTCACACGTGCTCTGAAAAAAAGTCATGCAGCAAACCAAGACTTATCCCAATCACAGTCACTACCAACTAAAGATAAAGTACAAGCACGTGCCGAGGTAAAACTTCCAAGCATCCCACTGCCACATTTTTCTGGTGATCCAAAAGAATGGAGACAATTCAGAGACGCTTTCGAGGCAATAATACATAGTGAGTCGTCACTCAATGGATCCCAAAAGTTGCATTACCTCCGATGTAGTTTACAAGGCGAAGCCCTTCTGGTTGTAAAAGGTTTTCCTTTTACCGAGAACAACTATGAAGAGGCATGGAAACTCTTAAACAAACGCTATGACATCCAGCGCATCATAGTAGACTCACATTTCCGAGCACTATTCGCCCTTAAAAAACTAAATGTGGAATCATCGAGTGCACTCAAAGCTCTTTTAGATGCGACTCAGCAGCAGCTGCACAGTCTGAAAGCGATTGGTAGGCCTGTTACAAACTGGGACGATTGGCTGGTCCATTTAACTGTAAGTAAGCTGGACGCAGAGACGCATAAGCAATGGGAACTATCACAAACGGACGAAGTTTCCAATTTTGATACACTCGTATCATTTATTGAAACCAGATGTCGTTCGTTGGATGCCATCGATTCCCACCACCAAGCATCAGACTCCAGCTTCAAATCTCAGCAATCGTCAAGAAGCAAATCAAAATCTGGAGCGAGTTCATTGTTCGTGGCAGCTCAATCTGATCAGGTACATCAACGCTCAATAATTAAATCACAACCAATCACGTGCTTCTTCTGTTCTTCGAAACACAAATTATACAGTTGTGACAAATTCCATTCGCTTGACATATCAAGGAGACTTTCATTCGTACAAGAGAAAAAATTGTGTACTAACTGTCTTGCACCAGGCCACAGCAATGATAAATGCCGCAGTAAGAACACTTGTCGTGTATGTCAAACAAACCATCATACCCTTTTACATCAAGAAGCACAAGCAACTTATCCAGGGCCAAGCACAAGCAATCAGTTTATGACATCCTATTTAACACGCACTGCACACCAAGTGTTACTTGGTACCGCTCTCATCAAAGTCGTCGATCACTGTGGAAGATACCAGCCCGCCAGACTCCTATTCGATAACGGCTCGCATCTTTCATTCATCCGCGAGAGTTTCGCACAAAGACTCAAGCTTAAACGATTACCAACTTCAGCAACGATTGAAGGAATAGGTGGAGCTGCCGCTGGCAGTTCCAAAGGTGAAATGGAGCTCACAGTCGCATCAGTTGACCACAGTTTTACTACCTCTATCCGAGTACAAATTTTACAGAAGATCACCAATGTCTTACCACCTGCCAAGCTTCACAGAACTGAATGGTCACATCTTAGTCGGTTGAGTTTGGCTGATCCGCATTTCCACACACCGGCCGAAATCGACATTCTGTTGGGGTCAGATGAGTTGGGACAGTTTCTTCAGAGCGGCTTGGTCAAAGGCCCCGTTGGATCTCCAATTGCACAGCAATCCACACTTGGGTGGATTCTTTTCGGTAAAGTTATCGGTAAAGCAAGTTTCACAAGCAACACTCCCAACGCTACTTGCATGTATTCAGACGTTTCTCTTACAAAAGCAATCTCGAAGTTTTGGGAAATTGAATCGTTACCAGAGATCAAACATCTTACAATCGAGGAACGAATGTGCGAAAAGCATTTTGAAAATACGCACTATCGCCTGGAAAATGGCCGTTTTGTAGTCAAACTACCTTTCAAAAATGACTGTCCTCTCGGTGATTCACGGAGTACTGCTGTGCGAGCTCTTCTGCGAATGGAAAAACTTTTTGCAAGAGACGAACAACTTAGAACCCAGTATAAGAATTTTATCCGTGAGTTTGAACAACTAGGCCATATGGAAAAGGTGAGTCATATTCCAATGCCTGGAAGACATTTTTATATGCCACATAGAGCTGTTATAAAAGAAAGCAGCACCACAACCAAGCTGAGAGTCGTTTTTAACGCATCATGCCGTACGACAACGGGCTTCTCGCTAAACGACACCCAAATGATTGGTCCTCAGCTCCAACCAGAGCTTTTCCATGCGTTAATACGTTTGCGATCCTATCGGTATGCCATGAGCGCTGATGTGGCAAAAATGTATCGCCAGGTACGAATCAATGACGAGCATTTAGACTACCAACGAATTGTATGGCGCGACTCTCCTCAAGATCCCATAGAGGATTACAGAATTTTGACTGTCACTTACGGGATAGCTTCGTCTTCTCATCTCGCAGTAAAGTGTGTACAACAAACCGCACTAGACGAAGGCAAGAACCACCCTGCAGCAACTCAAGTCATACTCAATCATTTTTATATGGACGACTTGCTCACCGGTTCCTATGAAGAAGATGTTTTGTACCGCTTACAATCTGAGGTATCAACTATACTGAGACACGGTGGTTTCTGTCTTCGTAAGTGGTCAACGAACTCTCCACTTGTCATCAACTCTATTCCCGAAGATCAACGTGAAGTTCTACAGTCCGTTAATCTTACTGAAGCCGACTGTGTACGAACGCTGGGACTCCAGTGGGAGCCCTCTTCAGATAACCTATCTTTTACTGTTCAGGTTAATGAAGTATATAACTCTAAACTTACTAAACGTTCACTTCTTTCAGAAGCATCAAAACTGTTCGATCCGTTGGGTTTACTGTCTCCATGCACTATTATACCCAAAATGTTATTTCAGCAACTGTGGAAGCCTAAGGTCGACTGGGACGAAGTTGTGCCGGACGATATTAGACGCAGGTGGTTTCATTACAGGGATCATATCACTAGTCTCGCAGCAATTAAAGTGCCGAGATGGGTTGGTACTGGCATACCTTCTGCTGTCATAGATCTTCACGGTTTTGCCGACGCGTCGCAAGCGGCTTACGCCGCCGCAGTCTATCTCCGCACAGTTTCTCCTGATGGTCATGTTTCAGTTCACCTACTTGCGGCTAAGACAAGAGTCGCACCGATGAAATCTACAACGTTGTCGCTTCCACGTTTGGAGTTGTGCGGTGCCGTCTTGCTGACCCAACTTATTAAACATATTTTACCCACATTGGAATTTGAAGTACAAAATGTTTTTGGATGGACTGATTCTAGTGTGACACTTGCTTGGGTACGACAAGAGCCTGGCAAATGGTGTACCTTTGTATCCAATCGAGTTTCTCAAATTCAGAAAGTCATTGAGGCTGGTAGCTGGTTTCACGTACAGTCCAGTCAAAATCCAGCTGACTGCGCGACAAGAGGCGTTCTACCACATCATTTAGCTGATCATCCCCTATGGTGGCATGGTCCACATTGGCTTTCCCATAATCCGTCCTCATGGCCTCCTCAGCAGATGTTTACTACAAATTTAGAACAGCACGCAGAAGCAGTACACCTTGTGAACACGCAACAACCAGCTCCAGCTTGGGACCTAATCGATCGCTATTCTTCACTAGGCAAATTAAAACGTATCACCGCCTATGTATTAAGGTTTGTGCACAACCTCCATGTTTCAGTCTCGATACGCAAGGGAACAAACATTGCCTCATTCCGAGGGCACAAACATCTCCAGCTTTCCGAGCTTAACGAAGCCTTAGTCATCTACGTAAGACTAGCACAAGAGTGTTTCTTTTATGATGAGCTACAACGTCTCAAATCTAACCAGCCTGTTAAGTGCACCAGCAAACTTTTGAGGATGCGTCCGTTTCTAGACAACAAGGGACTGCTCCGGGTAGGTGGCAGATTAAGAAACTCTTCATTTCTACCAGACAGAAGGTATCCTCTCTTATTACCAGCAACCGCAAGAATCACTACGCTTATATGTGAAGATATTCATCGAATAACTCTTCACTCTGGACCGCAAGCTATGCAGGCAATGCTTCACAGTCGCTTTTGGGTTATCGGCGCACGCAACGTTTTGAGAAAAACGTTTGGTCTGTGCGTACGATGCCGCCGACACTCTCGTGTAATACAACAACAACTAATGGGTGACTTACCGAAACCTCGAGTGGAAGCCTGTAGACCATTCCAAAGAAGCGCAGTAGATTTTGCCGGCCCTGTGCAGCTACGATTCTCAAAGGGGCGAGGTTCAAAGGCAACGAAGGGATATATCTCAGTTTTTATTTGTATGGCGACTGGTGCTATGCATTTGGAACTCGCCAGTGATTTGTCTTCTTCGACTTTTATCGCTGTATTCAAACGTTTTGTATCCCGCCGTGGCCACTGCAAAGAGTTATACAGCGACAACGGTACTAATTTCGTTGGTGCAGAACGAGAGCTCAACGACCTTCTCTCACAAGCGAGAAAAGACGAAACACTAGCCAGATACATCGCGGACGACGCACAGTGCGGCGACCAGTGGAAAAAAGTCAAAAAATAAGACCTTCTAAAACCGGTTTTGAAAAATGCAAAATTATAGCCAGAACTTTAACTAGATGAATTGTAAAATTTTTGTCTGTAAAATGCAACTACAGCAAGCTATACAACCTCTTAAAGGTAACATGTCAAAAGTAGGCCATTTAGTGATGATCTACGAAGCGCTGCACCACGGAGTTAAATTACTCCAAATAAACCGGTTTTTAATTGGATACTCTTTAGAAGGGTAAGCCAAACATATTATATTGTTTTTTTTTTGCACTCGAGCCCCTTCCATTGTTTTAAAAACGGTTAAGTAACGGTTTATTTCTCCCAAAACAGCTTATTTTCAAACTGCAGCATCACGTTTTATTCACGTGTATTCATCAAAAAAATTAGTAGGATATAAAGTGGGAAATACGATCTTTCCAAAAAGGTAACATTCATCCACGTCCGTCCACGTCCCTCCTTGTAACAACTGTTTGTTTCTCGTCTTTTTATATAGATAATGTGTACGAATAGGGAACTGTTTGAGATGTGGTTTTCTAATCCAAACGACCGATTTTCTGTTTTATTAGAATTTATACGAAATAAATTTAGAATTATCATTAGTTTGGAGCCGGACAAAGAGCAAATTTTGAACAAACATGTTTCAAATCTGTGTGCAAATATTAATAAACGCTGACAAAAGTGCTATAATAACCGTTTTCGATTTATGGAAAAAAATAAGGACTGGCTCGATCATTTCCACTCTTACTATGAAACAAATGTGAACAATCAAACTAAAACATTTTTTTTAAGGTTATTTATATTACTTAAACAATATTTGCTTAAGTTGAAATAAAAAACAAATATTTAAGAAAAAAATATATTAAAATCAAGCTGTTTTGAATTTTTTCCTTATCTTGCACTGAATCAACGCACTGTGCGACGGGACGACTTGGCACTTTAACCCTCCAGCATCTCCACACATGGGTGGATATTGGGAAGCCGCCGTTAAACGTGTCAAGTATCATCTCCGTCGCACAGTAGGAGACAAGCTTCTAACATACGAAGAATATTACACTTTTTTGGCGGAGATTGAAGCTTGTGTGAACTCAAGGCCTCTTTGTCCAATATCCTCAAACGTAAACGACTTGATGGTTCTTACTCCGGGACACTTTTTAATCGGAGAACCTTTGAAAACGATTCCAGAACCTGACGTCACCTCATTTGAAGGAAATCTAGTGGACAGATGGCAACTCATTTCGAACCTGAGGCAACATTTTTGGAGAAGGTGGAGTTCTGAGTATCTCGTGCAACTTCAACAGCGATCAAAGTGGATTCTTCCTAAGGTAAATTTCCAAATAGGTGATTTAGTTGCTATCAGAGATGAAAGACTCCCCCCTACGAAGTGGAAACTAGGAAGAGTCATAATCATTCACAAAGGGAAAGACGACAAGGTACGCGTTGTGACTCTCAAGACAGCTGACGGTTTGTTGACTCGCCCAATTGTCAAACTATCTCCACTGCTCAAATTTCAAGATCAACCTATAAACAATTCAACCTAAGCAATAAACACATACATCATTTGAACTCATCATCCAATCGTTCCAAGGTGGGCGGAATGTTGCAGCCTCAATCAACTCAATTAACTGGGTTCTATTGTACATCAGCAAGTTTCCCGCAACTCATCTATGTCCTATCATATTACACATTATAGTTAACTTTAAACATACATACATACATGTCTAACTATGTACTTCTCTCTTACAAAATTCGAATTAATAAAGTCAGTCTTTTTTCAATCATCGACGACGTAGCATGAACACTGTCTGTCTGTCTTTTCGACTACAGACTAAACGGCTCGGCCGATTTTTTTTAAACTTTGTAGATATGGGTTTTAATTTTTTCCTCCCGGATGTTTTTTTAAGACCAAAATTAACGCTACCTGCCATACGATTTTTTTTCTCGAAATTTTATGAATATTTTTTTCTGAATAACTTTTCCACAGATTTAAAAAAAAAATTAAAAAAATTTCAATTAGTTAAAGCTAGGTAGTGGTAGAAAAAATGTTTCCAAAAAATGGTTATTTTTGGTACCTCCCACCATTTGGAGCGGTACGACTGATTTTTATCATTTTTACTTCCGATATATGTATGTATAGGTACTATATGGCAAGTTCTGCATTTGGAAAAAAATCGAACTCGAGATTTTCATCAAAGTTGACATTAAGATGATAGCGAAGACGAAAAAAGTGGGTCTGGCAATTCCGTCTGCCTGTCTGTATGTCTGTACCTCGATCTACAGCCTAAACCACTAGGCTCCAAAACTAACGGTACCTCCCATACACCCGCAATGCAAAATCTTATTTATCTCGAAAACGGCTCTAACGATTTTGATAAAAAAAATTACGTTTAATATTATGGACATGGGCTACATTTTGGTCAAACAAATTTTGGGGCAAAATGTTATTAGGGGTACATGCCATAGAACAGTTTTTTTTTTTATTTTCGACTTTCTCATTAACGGCTCTAAGGATTTTAACCCAAAATTTTCAGCAGAAGTCCCCTTAAGTTTAAAATAATATTGTATATAAAAATATTCGAAAAAATATTTGTTGGGTTTTTTTGAACAAATTTTTTTTTTTTTGAAAAATCAATATCTTCAAAACCTAGGAACAATTGTTTTTTTAAATTATTTCCTTAAATCAATATTATTTAATACTCAAAATTCGCATCTCACATTTTTTTCTTGAAAATTTTTAGAGAAATTTCTTATATTAAAAATGTATTTAATAATAAAACTATTTTTTAAAGTTTATTTGCATAAATTCATACTTCTCCGGAAACCAGACGGCAATTTTGTGAATTTGAACACTATTATCTCAATAAATCCATGTTTTATATTCATAAAATGTATCTTAAATTTCAAAGTACTTTTACATAAGAGCAAGTTCGTGCGATCCAGTCGTGCAGACGCTCTCTCTCTCTCTCTCTCTCTCTTTCTCTTTCTCTCTCTCTCTCTCTTTCTCTTTCTCTCTCTCTCTTTCTCTACGATTGTCATATGCCAATTGACAAATTTCGTTCACACAAAAATGGTAACTCAAAAAAATCGACCTGAAATATAAAACGCACCCTCTATGAATGCATATCTACTTTCCGAAATCTAATAGAGGTTCACCAGGTGACAATGCATCCTAAAAATGTACCGGTGTGGATATTGGTTCGTTTTTTTTCGAAAAAAACGTAGGTGAGGCGGTTACCAATTTACCATTAATGGCGAGTATTATCGAACGATAACTAGTTTCTTATAGCCCAAATAGAACCATTTGGACCTAGACGGCATTTGGTTCCAACAGAATGGCGCAACTTGGAATATTGTGGACGCCATGATTGACATTTTTCATTCACGATTCTAGGGTAAGATTATATTATATTAGTTGACGTAACACAAGTTGTGTTAAACGGTCTGAAGTCAGAAGTTTATAAGATAAATGCTGGTGTGCCACAGGGCTCAGTTTTGTCTCCGACTCTTTTTCTCATATTTATCAATGATCTTTCGTCTAAAACTTCCAATTCAGTATTCTCAGATTCTCATAATCGTTTCCAGATGCACGTTCTTGTTCTTCGGACGTGGATATAGAATGGCAGCATATGATTAAATTCAATAAATTCTGATCTCGATAGCATTATCCATTGGGGAACCATAAACATCGTGAATGGAGCTTAATGCTTCAAAAATTCAATGCTGTATTCTGTCGTACAAGAGCATTCCACCCTTCAGTTCGTTATCCACGAACGGCTCTCAGTTCTTAGTATGTGCATCACAGACCACCTTGAATGGAATGGCCATTCGAATGACATATTCGACGTAGCAAAAAACCTAGGATTCCTTCGATGTTCCATGTAATTTTCAACCCTTCTAATCTGGATTTAATAGTAAAGCTTGCGTACAATTTCCATAAGTGGACAGATGCTCCAATATCCTACTTGAGTCTCTTACATGGAATCCAAAAGGTAGCCATAAAAACGATAGGTGATAAAACTATTATATTATAGGCACATTTGAATATCTTGAGCACTGCCGCAAAGGTTCTTGCCTTTCATTATTTCTCCGTTATTTTAGTAAACTATGTTCTCTTGCTATAGCCAGCTTCATTGTTGTACTCGCGCTGCAGGGAATGTCCATTAGTTTGCCCTTGAGTCCAACTTCGCCGTACTGTTAGAGATTCTTTCCTTATCCACACTACACGAATGTGAAATGCTTTTCCCTGCCCAATATTTCCTTCCCATTACGATGTTCAGACATTCAAAATCAATGTGCATTATTATCTCCTTTTCAATCCGCTCCAACATTTTAAGGTTAGACAAAATCCCTTTAAACTTTTTGAGAGCATTATATAGAAAAAAAAAATATTACAATCAGCTGAAAATTTTTGGAAAAAACGAGCATGGACAAGGTGGAATTCGACATTATTTCCGATCTGAAATGGAAATAAAGTCGATTGGACCTTATACATATCATTCCAATCCATTTCACGACACCGTCTTCTATAACCCCTAGACCAAAAGCACCAGTTTTTAATTTGTAAAACAAACAAGATTTAAGTTTGAAATCACTTTATTAAATTTAAAGAAAACACTTGTTACAACTCTTATTTTAATCTATCTCTTGGACAGACTTGGGGACTCTTGCTCTTGCGGCAGGACGACATTTTCCTCTAAAGTCCAATTTGCACCTCGGATTTGATATCAATACACTGTGTACAATTACCGGAGTGGTGGAAGTGTCTTTCTTTTTTGGAAAATCCGTATGGAATGATGTGGTAAGGCTAGACAAAAGGACATAACTCCAAATAAAACACGCGAATATAAAATTTAATAGCTGCATTGTGTCACTTAGTATACTCGTGTACTGACTGGTTAAGCTTTTGATTTGATTTTTGCTGAAAATGTTTCAAGATAGGACTTCGGACTCTTGATGTTAAAATGTGCTGATTAAATTGCTTGGTTGTATTTCGTAGTTGACTTAATTTGATTCAACAACCTGGTCGCACGTATTTGATCTTGTGGATCAAGTCTATACAAGTAGGCAATCTTACAATCTAAACCATGACTTATCATATACGGTTAAAAATCCTGGCGTTAAATTTAATATTTTTTGGGTTGCATATATGACCAGTCCAGAATGGTATTTAAATGTAATGCTTTGAATATACATATTTGATTTTCAAACTCAAACGAAGACATATTGAATTTCAATACTGTTTTGTATTAAAAAACAAGTTCGTATTATTAAATAGTAACACACATAAGTATTAGTATTTAAACCAAAAAAATAAAATTCGTCACTCCTTGTATTGGTTTTAAATGCATTTATATTAGAATTTAATACGCTGGATATTGAAAATATATATTTTTTCATTTAAATTGAATATTTTTTTATTCGTTTTAAGCCCAAAGAGAGTTTAAATGTAATACAAGATTATTAAATCTTAATACTATTTAAGGTTTCATCGGATTACTTTTGAACCCACAAAGTATTGAAAACTAATACCTATTTATTAAATTTCAATACTATTTATAAGATTTGATTGGATTACTTTTGAACCCACATAGTATTGAAAATTAATAGCAGATACCTCAGCTCCCGTCGTCACTAACGCCCTTCGAGAAGAATCCTTTAGCGTACTCATCCAAAATGTATGCTGCTGTGCTTGTTTTTATAAGTGCTTTTAATCCCTGTAAAATAAGGAAAATTTTATTTATATAGATGCATTAAATTTACTATTGAAAAAGTTACTTACTTCTTTGTATAAAAGAAGAGAGCTCCCAATTGCTGCTTCTTGTTTTTTTTTTTTTTTTTTCAAATTTTCACTTATTTGACTAGGAGGCTCTTTATCAGCAGTGTCAAGAACCACAAGAAAGCAGGCACAGCCTGAATACTTTATTTTTAGCGAAAGTCTCTTCTTTCATCAGTATATACATTCAATGGGCAAGTTTACATCTGTCCCATCAACAGCCGAACTTCCACTCTGATTCACAACATTGGAGACATAAGGAGAGTCATCGGTTCAGACGTCAACATTCAATAATGATACGAGTAGTCAAGTCTTATTTAATTTTTTTTATTATTTGTTCCTATTGCTTTTCTTTTCGCACCAAAATTTATCATTTTCTCTGGTTTTCTTTCAAATTTTATTATTATAAATTTTTTATTTATCATTTTCTCTGGTTTTCTTTCAAATTTTTAAATAATTATGTACAAATTATCTCTGCTCTGACTGTTTTCTTTTATTTACGTATTTTGTATCTAACCAATGTTGAGGCAAATAAATTTGTGTTCGAATCTCTCTTCGCTGTGGGCACTAACGTTTATCTTAATCATGACCAGCAATCATAATGGTGGATTTGGCAGTGTAAATGATAAAAACAAATTTTTACTCAACACGATTTGTAGGAGTAATAATGGATTGCATATCTGCCACATTAATGCTCAGAGTCTAGTGAATAAATTTGATGAGTTCAAAATGTTATTTGAGAACAGCTTAATCGACATCGTTTGCGTATCTGAAACTTGATTTCATCCTAACTTGCAAAGTAGTCTTTTCTCTCTGCGTGGATTTAAAAGGCCGTATCGAGCCGACCGAACACGGACAACCGGCGGGGGCGTTGCTATCTATGTTAAAAATTATATTAAGTCTAGTGTAGTCAAGTGCTCAGACGGCACTCAGCCTTGCGACTATTTTTTCATCGATATATTGAATGGTGAGAACAAATGCATAATTGGATCTCTTTATATTCCACCACATATCGCACATTCACGCGTTATTACTCCAATTGTAGAAGATATATCTCATCTTGCACCGAAATTAATTTTGTGTGGAGATTTGAACATTAATCTCCTTCACTCGTCATCTCACTCTTTTAAAACCTCTATGAATTGTCTTGGTCTTTCTTTTGTGAACTACACAGAGCCAACGCACTTTAAGCCCAACTGCGCGCCGTCACTTTTAGATATTTTTCTTGTAAGTAATGAAAATCTTGTTAAATGTTTTAGTCAGTTATCTGTCCCTGTGTTTTCATACCATGACCTCGTCTTTGCTACATTTGATTTGCATGTTCAAAAGGAATCGTGTCAGTCTATACAGTATCATGATTTCCGCAATGTAAACGTTGAAAGTCTTTTTAGCGATTGCTCATCTATTGATTGGAGCTCAATATTTTTATCATCTGACGTTAACGTACAAACAGAGTTTCTGACCATGTCAATTGATTATTTGTTTAACAAACATGTACCTATTAAAACCCGTATCCTAAAATCGCCCAGTTGTCCCTGGCTCTCTAATAGTATCTTGAATGCCATTAAAAAGAGAGATATTTTTTATCGTCGGTGGAAACGTTTTGGCTGCGCTGATATGCTTCGTAGCTTTAAATTATCTCGTAACCTTGTTACAAAGCTTATAAGGTCCGCTAAACTTAACTATTATAATAATAGATTCAATGTCAATAATTCCTCTAAGTTTCTATGGAAAGAAGTCCGTAATGTTGGATTGACAAAAGATAATACCTTGGTTACCGATGATATTGATCTTGATGAGCTGAACAATAAGTTTTCTGCGCCAATTTCCCCTACTACCTCTGTCACCTCAACACCAGTGGTTAATAGGGAAAACGAATTCTGTTTGGCAACAGTTGATGCATTAACTGTAGGAAACTCAATCTTCTCCATTAAATCCAAGGCTATCGGACTCGATAACATTCACCCAGACTTTGTGAAAATTCTCCTTCCTTTTATCCTGCCTTATATCACCTACATATTTAATACCATTATCATGACATCTACTTTCCCCTCAGTGTGGAAAAAATCTAAAATTATCCCTATTCCCAAAAAAGGCTCAAACTCCGATTTTAGACCCATTGCCATCCTTCCTTTCCTATCCAAAGTATTTGAATCCATTATAAGCAATCAAATAAAAAAATTTATCGGTGTGAAAAAGCTTCTAAATCCTTTGCAGTCAGGTTTTCGTTCCGGGCATAGCTGCACCTCAGCTTTATTAAAAGTTTCTGATGACATAAGAATGGCAATTGATAGTAACTACACAACTGTGATAACATTATTGGACTTCTCTAAAGCATTTGACTGTGTTAATCCTAATATTCTCTGTGATAAACTTATGCAATACTTTAACTTCTGTGATACTTCTAACAAACTTATTTATTCATATATGACTAACCGAATGCAAGCTGTTTCATGTAATAGTAAATTGTCCTCTTTTAATCCCGTTAATAATGGTGTTCCTCAAGGATCAATACTTGGCCTATTACTGTTTTCAATGTTTATTAATGACTTACCTTCAGTAGTATCTTTCTGTAATTTTCATATATATGCCGATGATGTTCAGCTCTATATAAGTTTCCCTATTGGTATGGTTGAGGATGCGATTGCAAAATTAAATGCTGATCTATGTGATATACACGAATGGTCCAATCGTAACGGTCTGAAACTTAACCCCGAAAAAACAAAAGCAATACCTATAGCAAAGCATCAGCCGTTTTTCTCCGACTTTCCTCCCATCGTTTTAAACTCCTGCCAAGTTGAATACGTTAGCCATGCCAAAAATCTTGGAATAATTTTCAATAATAAATTAACTTGGGATACCCATATAAATTCCATCATATCCAAAGTTTATGGATCGCTAAGAGGGCTATCGGTAACAAAAACAGTTCTGCCTACCCAAGTGAAGTTAAAGCTGGCAAAAGCCCTTATAATACCAATAATCTCCTATGGCTGTGAGTTGTTTGCCAATTCTGATTCCCTATCGCTTCATAAGCTCAGAGTTGCTGTTAATTCGGTAGCTCGATACATTTTTAATCTTCGCAGGTTTGATCATATTTCGCCAGAAGTTCGCCAACTACTTGGATGTAGTTTGGATGGTTTTCTCAGGTATCGTTGCTGTTCCCTACTTTTCAAGATTATTCATAAGAAAGAACCAGGCTATTTGTTTGATAAAATCACTTTTTGCTCCTCCAATCGCTCTATAGTACTGAGACCTTCTATATTTACCTGTTTGACTTCAAGCAGGCAATTTTTCATTTACGCTGTCAAGCTATGGAATGTTTTGCCCAATCATGTGAGGTCGAGTTTTGAACACAGAATATTTCTCAAATTATGTTTTATTCACTTTTCTAGTCTGAGTTGAGATAATTTTTTTTTTTTCCTTTCTACTGTTCTTTTATTTTTTTATCATTTTTGCCGTTTTACAATATTATGTATGAATATGTTTTGGTTGCGACTTTAATTTAATGTCAATTAGTAAACAAGTAAATTGAATATGTTTTGTTTTTATTCTCTTCAAGTATAATTTAGTTTCAATTTTTGTTTCTCTTTTACTTTTCAATTTTATTTTAATTCTTATTGTTTCTTATATCCTGTACTAAATATAAGTTAATCTTGATGTACAGCGTTGCTTTATCAATAAATACAAATACAAATACTGCTGCACTATATCGCACAAGGAATCCACTGGAATCAGCACACCGTCTCGATCTTTCAAAGTAAATCCGTTCACCAGTTCTTCGTTTTCCAAGACTAAAACAAAAACAAATTTTAAATAAATCAGCACGTCTTGCACTCTCCAGGAAATAAATATATGGCACTTAAACTTGCTATTTATTACTTACTTGAAAGAAGGATATCTTCATTTGAAACAATTAAGGATTCAGATGATTCATGCGTCTGAATTTTAAATGATTGTATTTTTTCCACGTTTTTCACTTTAATATAAATTTTCCATTAGGAACTCCATGTTGCCGACCGACGACGCACGCCGACGTGTTGAAACAAACTAACGGATTTTTCTTTCGACAAAATTATACTCAATATTAAAAATCAATACTTACATATGTATGTATTAAAATCTAATATTAATGTGGTCAAAATTAATACCTCGATATTCAATTCAAGTACGAGCTAAAAAGTATTTCTTGAGCATTGAGTTGAGAGTTTCGGGCTAAATACAAAATTTATTGAATTTTAATACAATCAAATATTAAATTTCAATACATTATTTTATTATGGTCACTTTTATTCAGATATTCTACTAAAATCAAATAACAAATTATTGAAATATAAGTTTTCAATAATAATGGTAATAGATTATAATATAGAAATATTATATTTTAATATTTGAAGATTAAATTTTAGTGGAAAAGTATTAAAAAAAAACATTTCAGTGGGATATGTAGGTACTGAGTTTTAATACCAAATTATTACAAAAAATGTTTAATAAAGTTGAAATATTAAAAACGAATTATTCATGTATTGCATACGGCTGTAATACGAGGGCCGTATTAAAAAACATCCCAGAATTTTTAACCGTGTAGGAGATTGTAAAGAAAAGTCGAGAGAACTAAGATTTTGTAAAAAAAAAAACTAAAATTGGGCTACATAGAAATACGAAATATAATTGCAATCAACAGTCTTCGAGAAATTTTTTTAAATTGTTAACATAATTTTCTGATTCTTAGATTATATGTACTGATGGCAGGTGTTATGCATTCGAAAAAAAATTTAATTCGGGATCTTAATTAGTCTTCACGATAATAGGGAAGACGAAAAAAGTGGGGCGCGCAATTCTGTCTGTCTGAAATAAAATTCTCCATTGAAAGTACCATCAATAACCACTTTTCGGAATACTTTTTCAAACCATTATATTAGCTTCTTTTTACTAAATGATTTTTTTTTATTGTGAGAAAAAGTTTTTGATAATTTTTTTTTTTTTTCGAAAAAATGTTTATGACAAGCTTAAGACTGTAGTCATACAGACAGACAGAATTGCCATATTCACTTTTATCGACTTCCCTAATATCATCGTCATTTAAAGCCTAATGAAAATCTCGAATTAAATTTTTAACGAATAGATATTTTGCATATTATACTCGTAGTATAGTAGTCGCGAGAAAAAATGTAAAAATATGAAATTGGGTGGCAAGATGCCGCTTTAACTTATTGCTCTGTCGCTTTGCCGCTTGCAGCTCATTGCTTGGCCTTGAACTTACTTAACCTGATGTTGTCAGAGACTTCATAAGGGGCGATAAAATCTGTACTTTCAGTATTGCGTTATCATTAAATTATGTAGCCGAAACCACCGTAGGATATCAGTCACTCCAAAGAAAAGCCCCGTGATATTATTGTGAATGCAAGTTACAAAACAATGAAGATAAAAATGCGAATATGCAGCAGCGTTAAACAAAAGCAGCGCAGCGTAGGAAGACCAACAAGCTAGGAGAAGGGAGGAAAGGAAGATTTCGTATATCGAACAGTCTTGAATCAAATAAATCAAACTGCTAATTGATATACATATTTAAATAAAATAAGTAAATAAAAATAAAAAATCACCACAGCTGGAAGAACTATAAAAATTTCTTTTTGATTATTAAACATTTATGCCAGCGGTATAGTGATCCAAAAATGTGGGTAAACCTTTTACGTTCCGTGTGGCTCGTTACGGTTACGCGTTCCGTGCAGCAACTTACCTTACAAAAGATTGCAGTTAAGACCCTGTTTACATTGGGAATATTTCACACTTATTACATTGTGTTTACATTGGAAACTTTGAGTACTGAAATCTTGATTTTAGTGTTTTACTTTTTGATAAATTTAACAGCAAAAAAACAAATACTGTCCAAAACAAAAAAAAAACTACAGCTTTTCGATTCAACATGTCTGAGAAGTATTGAAGATATTTTCATATAAATTCGTCACAACATAAGACATACATAGCTAACCTAAAGAACTGCGCGTTTTTTAGCTTGTCTTTCGATTCCAGCACCGATATTTTAGCAACATCTCAATGCTCGAAGTTTGTTAGATATTGCATTGAAGAAAATATTTCAAATTCCTTCCAATGAAAGGTCAAACCCGAATTTTAGATTACCTTGAGAGGTACTATTTCAAATTTTCTAGAGCTCAATGGATGGTTGTCCTTCCATGACTGGATCCGAAAAGGATTTATTACATTGTGTAGGAAAAAATATAATTTGACAGATTTAATTAAATTTCACTGCATTATAAATCGAAGCTGTGATGAAGATTGTTTTGATATTGTGAATTCTTTACGAGCTAGACAATTGAACAACAGAAAATTTATAAGCCTTTTGGAAGAACTGGGAAGTGAGTATGGTGACATTCTTTTGCATACCTCATTACGATGGCTTAACAGAGGAATAGTTTTGGAAAGGTTGTTTTCCTTATACGCCACGAAATAATCATCTTCTTACAACAAAGTGAGAAAGTTTAACCAGAATTGCAGGATGATGAATGTTGGTGTCTTTAAGTCTTAAACCATTAAAACCATTTTAAGGCGGTCATCACTAAAATCCAAGTAGGTAGATTCAAATTTTAAATCTTTCGCGCTCAATCAGAAAATCCGTTTTGCTTCATAGAATTCATCTATCTAACCGAGCCAATTTGAATGCACTGAGTTGAATAGTTTGGCAAGTACAGCTATTTTTGTCAAGATTTTTGTAAAACCAGACGAGAAAATTATTTGTGATTTTAGTTCAAATTAAAATTAAATTAAAAATAAAAAAACAAAAAAAAACTATACTTTTATAAAGCTAAATCGTGTCAGAATGTGTTGTATGAAGACCGTCTGTAGACGGTTATAGTAGGTAAGGTGAAAAAATTCCCAAAATTAGTTTTACCTTTGTGTTGTTTCTAATTATGTTAATTCTTAGAAAGAAGAAGCAGAAGAAATAAAGACTGCAATAGGCAGCAAAAATCGATTTATCTTCCATGAGTGATGAAGATATTGAAGTTCTCATGGAATAATGATGATGATTTCGAGGATTTTGATGACACCATTGAAGATCAGGATTATCGTTTTGATGAGCTGAAACCTGAAGACAATGCAATGATAGCGGATTGTTTGCAACAATAGACCCTTTAGCTTTTGTAAATGCAATTGACTTGTCGATGAATGTTAGCAACCTCGGTTGAAAAAAATTAATTCATCAGAACGAATATCGACAATAACTCCAAATGAGGAGGTGGTAACCACAGGATAAAATAGCTATTGGTTGTAAAATACCTGAATTAATGGCAGGACAGCAAGACCCAGAAACAGGGTTGACAACCCCGTTAAAGCCAAAGAAACGAGCTCGATCCCCATTGCCATGTGTAGAAGACTAACGATCTCATTGATTTGTTAAGCCTGGAAACAAATCGGAAGAACCGAACAAGCTGTACACGATTCCTTATCCAGATCGAGCAGGCGGCACAAAATCTGGGGCTGCACATTAGTGAAGGTAAGACAAAGTACATGGTGGCGTCGAATGCGAGAGGAACAGTTGGTCAAACAATCAAGGTTGCGGAGCACGAATTTGAAGTGGTGCAATCCTTTAAATACCTTGGGTCAATAGTAGCAGCCGATAACAATATAGAAGAAGAAATACGCGGGCGGCTTCTCAAATCCAACAGAGCCTACTATAGTCTGTCAAAGCTTTTCAAATCCAGAAATCTCACCATAACTTTAAAACTGCTGCTGTACAGGACCATGGTCCTGCCAGTACTCACATATGGATCCGAGACTTGGGTGCTTAGCAAAAGGCACTCCGACCTCTTAGCTGCGTTCGAGAGAAAAGTCTTAAGGAGAATTGTTGGCCCCATATGTGAGAAAGGACGATTCCGGAGACGGTACAATCATGAATTGTACGCAATCTACCCTGAAGCAGATATCGTGACAAAAATTAAGCTCGGTAGACTCCGGTGGGCAGGGCACCTAGCTCGCATGAGCGAAGAGGAACCTGCTCGGAAAGTTCTTTGTGGTACATTCTATGGTAGACGACAGCGTGGTAGACCATGCTTGCGCTGGAGAGATGGCGTAGACCAGGACGCCCGAAGCCTTGGGGTGCGCAACTGGATGGCGTCGGCTAGAGACCGGGATAGGTGGAGAGACTTGTTGAAAGAGGCCAGGACCGGAACCCGGTTGTCGAGCCGATGATGATGATGGAAACAAACCGAGCTGCAATCACAGAAAACTTAAATACACAACTCAAAAGCTGATAAGCACGGAATTCGCCGACACATAAGGGTTTTCATTTTTATGTAAATTTTCCATTAAATTTAGAAATTCATACTATAGTGTTTCGTCAATCTACTGTCCTCCTAGAAGTAAAATTGCGAAAAACGACTTTATATATGTAGATCTATTTGAAGTTCTCGGGCCGAAATTTATCATTGGTGGCGACTTCAATTCGAAACACACTTTCTGGGGATCAAGGTGCATCTCAACTAAAGCAGGTTTTCAAAGCTTGTATGGCATCTTGTGTTAATTTTTTCTCGACAGGTAAACCAACATACTGGCCAACTGATAGAGCGAAAATGCCAGACTTTGTAGACTTCTTTATCGCAAAAGGACTAGATAAAATTTACACGAAAATCGAGGAAAACTTTGACCTTTCCACCGATCATTCACCATTCATGTTGACATTAAGTGGAAAGCTAGTCAAAAAGGAAAGAGCTCCATTTGTATGTAACAACAGAACTAACTGGAATAAATTCAAAGAACATTGCGAAGAAAATATTGCGCTAAATATATCTTTGAAAACGCCTTTAGAGCTAGAAGATGAAGTCGATATATTTATTAAAGTCATACAAGACGCTGCATGGAAAAACACTCCACACAACTTTAGAGATTCAATTAGAAAGCTACCCAGAAAAGCAGCAATTAAACTTCAGTACCTTATGAATGCGGCATTAAGGCTATCATACGTTCCACGCCAATGGAAAGTCGCTGAAGTTTTAATGGTTCCAAGACCGGAAAAGTCTCCGAACGAAAAGAAATCTTATAGACCGATTTCCCTCTTGCCACTGATCTCGAAGGTATTTGAGAAAATCTTATTAAAGCTACTGCTTCCTATTGTCGTAGAATAGCTGCTTATTCCTGACCATCAATTTGGTTTCCGGAAAAGCCACTCAACAATTGATCAGGGGTACAGGATAACCAATGAAATTGAGAAATTAATAGAGGGAAAAAATGTATGTTCAAGCCCATTTATAGACGTCTCTCAAGCCTTCGGCAAGGTCTGGCACGATGGCCTTAAGCTTAAACTGCGACAGGTCTTTACGGATCAAATATATTACATCCCTGAGGTTGTACTAAACCAAGCAATAGACAAATATTACAATATTTTCAGACCAAAGTTCTCAGAGAAATCGATAATGCTCCGTGGTAAATTAGAAACAGTGATTTACACAGAGACTTACGATTACCAACTGTTGAAGATGAAATAGCAGTTTTCGCTGGGCAGCTACGAACTCACTTAAAAAACCATAGCAATAGAGTTATTCGACAAACAATTGATGAGACAAACCTTGTGCGCCGACTTCAAAGAACGAGATCGTTCGAGTATCCGCTTTCAAATGCGGTATCCGCAGGTCCTCTCAGTGGGGAGCTTCCTGCCAAACGAGATTATAATATTATGAAATTAAAACTACTTGATAAGGTAACTTATTTGTAGTCGCAAGAACAAAAGGGAGGTGTTTTTAGTGATTGAAAATCTCACACTACTATGAGTACCAGGCTCATAGTGTCTATGAAGATTCTTCACCTACACACAAAAAAAAAATTCCATTACCCAAATATTGAAGCACATTGGAGTGAATATAGATTTCGACACATACCATACTCCATGTCAAAGAACACATTTGAGCAGATAAAAAAATATTTAGCGTTCAATGATGATATGATCCCATTTTTCGAATAAGAAAAGCTTCGACATATTTCGTTGAGCGCTTTGATTCAGTTCCGAAAAATGCTCGTTTATGCATCGACGAACAAATGTGTTCAATCAAAGCTTCTCATAGCGGTTTGAAATATACCTTGGAGCAAAAAACGATGACATCATTTTGCCCGATACTCCAAACATTGGAGCAACAGGAAACGTTGTTATAAAGTTGTGCCAAATTTTGTCAACCATATATTGTATTTTGACATTTTCTATACATCGCTGTCTGTGAGAGTGAATCGGATTCCTAAATGCAAACTTCCAACTGACAAAAGCGAAGAACTGAAAAAAGCTATAAGAGGTTATTCCACAGAATTCGTTGGAATGGCTTACGGTGTCGACATCAGCAATGTTTTGTGAAAGGACACGAAGAATTTCAAACTTTACTCAACATTATTTGTTGGCACTAAGCTTTTTCAGAGTTCTAATTCATTTCTATACGATACGAGTATCACAGAAAAACTGAATAGCTAGCCTAAATCGGAATTTAAAAGGTCAAAATAAAAATATCTGATAATCCTATCCTCTACATTTCTAATTGCTCGCAATGTGTTTAACATTAGAAGGGTATTTATAACCCCTTGAGATCGCGTATAATATAAAAAAATGGCAAGTAAAATATTTGCTTTTGAAGAAGAGCTAAGTATTTTTCATGTAAAAATAAAAAAATTTCCGAATCTGATAATGGCTACAAAGGACTTCATAGACATTTCTGAAAAAAACTGCTCGACAATTTTAAATTACATAACAGCGCTGTCAAAAGAATTTAAGAAAAATAAAAAAATATTTAATGTTTGTCGCAAACCCTTGGCATTTGGAAACAACGACCAAGCAATGTTATTCGATGAGTTTACCGATTTCAAAAATGATTTTAACTTTGAAGTTCTGTTTAAAGAAAAAATATTCCAATATTTGGAATTTTTGGGCATTCTCCCCGAAAAATATAAAATCGTACAAAAAAGTGCACAACTTCTTTTAACATTATTTGGATCTAGATCCGTTTTCGGGAAGGAAATATGAAAAAAGTATGTACCGAAACAAACTAACGGACTCCCATCTGGATGATGTCATAAGGTTGGCATGCAGCAATAAGCCAGATCTTAACAACAATGTTTTGAAAATGTGTTCCCAATTTCAAAAACCGCATTAAATTCTTTTTATTAAAATAAATACAGAATTCTTAAAATTTGTGTAATTATTTACTCTAAAACGTCGTTGCGCCCCACTTAAAAGGAAGGTTGAGTATGACTGCATCTAAGGCATGCTTTATATACAAATTAAATTTAAGTATTATAATTTGAAGCAGCAACAAAAATTCCTCTCGCAAATAGTCAATACGATTGGGCGAGCGTAAAGCATACAAAATTTTAAAGAAGAACTTTCCAGATGAAGCTCTTTTCGAATACTGAAAAATTGGTCTACATTCTAAGGAATTACATACAAATGATTTGTACAAAATTTGAAGCACATCTGTAAGCTTGTTTTGGCAATAACTCGATCTATCTATAAATTAACAACCTAGACGCTTTGACGAAAAAACTCTTTTTATTTGGCTTCTCCGCCACCTGCTTTTTTGATTAAATAAAAATAGTAAGTTAGTTAAAAGATTTTTTGTTTCAATACAAAAAATTCTCATAACAGAAGTATAACACAAAAAGTTGATTATTAGCTACGTTTATTTCCATTCAACTGTTTATTTGGCATTTTATCAAAATTATTTAGCGAAACAGCTGTTAAAACAAACGAAATTTTTAAAAAAGTCCAAGTTCGTATTTGTTTAAAATTTCATTAGATACTGCTTATTATTAATGGAAAGTCTATTTGTATGAATTTTAAAAATATTTGTTTTATAAAATAAAATAAAAAAACTACTAATAAATTTGTTTCACTTTTTTTCACGGTTTCGATAGCGATTCTTTAGAATAGAATACAAAAAATAGGTAAACCACACGGGTGTAATAAATTAAATGCTTATCAGTTAGCAATACTGATATTTTTAAATTTCTCTCTAACTACGAATACGACTTAAAGCTAAGTATAAATAGGTTCTTAGGGTAATTTTTGTTTAAATAAATTAATCACACATGACACTTTTCACTCCAGCATTCACACCCAACTTATTTGTATTTTAATTATGTGTTAGGAGACACATTCTAGTGCTGCACTCTCTCTGAAAATATGAAAAAAAAAAAAACAAATATTATTCCAAAAGTCAAACAATAGTGACAAAATTAATTTTATGACACTTTCAGCTTCACTTGGGAGAGCTTACTTTTTAGGTAATTTACAACTCGCCGGCAGCGGTCTTTATGATCTCGCTTCATTCCCATCGCACATGGCTTTGTACGCTCAACGCTGATAAAGAGATTCCCCTCCTGAACTTTTTCCTCATTATTGTAGAAAATGACTCGTTTTGACTCGACTTCAGAGAAACTTATAGATAAAACGACTATCGTTAGAAGCACGTAGTAAAATTTCGGACTCATCTTGATCAGGTGTGGAACTTTTGGTGATGTTTGTAGGCACTCTGTGTGTTCTCGGGCTGATTTGTTTCAACTGATCGCGTGGTAGAAGAGTTTTGTTGCTTAAGTTACTTCTCGAACAGATACTAACGATCGATAGTGTGATATCGATAACATTTGTGGAATGTTATCAGGCGGACGTTTAAGATAAGATTCGATGACTGGATATGACAGAGAGCAATTATTGAGCAAATTGATAAGAATACGTGTGACACACACCTGAGAAAAAAAAAATCATTGGTGAACGTATGTATATAAATTTGAGGAATTCCTAATTCCTTATTATGACGTTCAAAAGATAAAATACACTACTGGGTCGCACAAACTTGATCTTATGTTTAGAATTAGAATCAGAATTAGAATTTTAAAATTTTTCTCCATAAAAAAAACATGGAAGAAAAAAATGTTCAAAATCATGCAATGGATTTTTTATATTGCTAAAACATCTCCTTTTACAGTTTGTCATATTTTTTAAGCATGTTTTCTTATAACACAATAAATAAATTATGGTAAATTAATTTTAAATTTCTGTTATTGTACAGGAAACAAATTAAATTAAGAAAAAGAAAATTACTAACCGTTTTTGAAAAAAAAAACAACTTCTTTTAAAGTTTTCGCATTATTTATTACTTAATCTTTATAGTTTTTGTATAAAAATTAGTTTATCGAATTTATTGACAAGAAAGTCAAACATTAAAAAATGTTTTATTATTTTGTGCTTAAGGTCGTCATTATAAGTATTATGACTACCCCTAAAGTGTTTAGGAGTAGTGCGAGTTTAAGAAAGTTGGAAAGGAAATACTGATGTACCTTGATTTTTAAAGGCTGAACATCGCAATTGGAGGAAAGATTAAGTCGTGTAAGGTATTCCACATTCGTGTTGTGCGGCTAAGAAAAAATCTCTGAACTGAACAATACGCCCAGAAATTGGGATCAAGGGTAAACTGATGACCATCCTCTGAAGCGCGAGTATTATATGGTTGAATTCTCTAAGGAAAAGAGTGCGCTATATTACGCGAACATCGCTTATAAAAATAATGATATGATAATATATTGGTAAGAACCATCAAATACTCTCTTTATCATAAAGAGTATAATATGGTTGCCATTCTTAATATACAGGGCGCTTTTAACACTGTTGACACTCCTGCAATCGCGCCTGCGCTTAAAGGAGTCCTGTCTTGGTTAAGGAAAATATTATATCAAATAAAGATATGCGCATCTTTTCGAACAGCCAAGCAACCTTTAAATCTCTTGATTCTCTTTTTACCAGCTCCAAACCACCCTTAACTGTTGGTAATCTCAGCGCAGCACTTTTATTGTAAAGCTAACGAAATCGCCAAAAGTGAAACAATGGTACCTTCATTGTCAGATAAGGAAAATATAGGTATACCCATCGCTACGTGCAAGCTTGTGGTAAAGCAAGCAAGATGCTACACATAGGACAAACCTTAGGTGGAATAATATCACGACCTGGGGCCAAACTACCGCATCAGTTATCGAGTAATACGTGACTGAATTATGTGAGTTTGGCATTACCGCTTACGTTATCGAGCAATAAATTACTCCTATTTGACATTTTCATTCGATCACTGATGGAACTCACTCACTCGTCACTGAAGCGGTAATTCGGCACCTGATTGCCGAAAGAACAGATTTGGCAAACGCTGGATCAGAAGAACTCCAAGGGTTTAATATCTTTAAGCAGATCGCACATAGACTCCATAATATGTGTTAAAACAGTTTAAATGCTCTGTTATAGATTCTTTTTTATCCAATAAATGAAGAGAAATTTGGGTTGCACCTACCCAAAGATGTGATTTATACTTGAGTTTTTGACCTTATAATTTATAGACAGTTCAGATGCGTTGAAACATTTCTTACACCGATAGAGAAATCCATAGCATTTAGCAGAGTTTTTGGCGGTCTTGATAATGTGGTTATTCTAACAAAGATGGATGCAAGTGACATTCAAGGACAATCTCATAAGTGGTACATTTTGCTTCAACGACAATGGACAGCATTGAGTTATTGACACATTAAACTCCACACGGTTTTGTATAACCCATTTAACATAAAGATTGTAGATTAGCTATTGCTTATCTTACGGTAAGGTTGGAGTTCCACTTCCGAACGAGATGGATGTGATTTTTAGAACGTATATGAGAAGCTGAGGATAAAGTCGTCTGCTAAATAATGAAGATGATTAAAAGTTTTCGATAAGATATCATTTATAAAAATGGGAAACAGAATCGGAGAAAAAACGGAGCCCTGGGGAATACCAGCATTTATTGTTTGAAGACTTAAAATCGTCCAATTCAACATAATATTAAACGCTTTCTTATCCAAAGAAAAAGGGTTCATTTATACCAAACGCAAGCATTTTCGATAAGACAGTCTGGTACCAAACTCTATCAAAAGCCTTTCACTTTTGAAAAAAATAAGATTTTCTATACCGATTTTAAATCATTTTTTAATTATATGGTAGGTTTGTATTTTAATTTTAGTAAATAAAAGAATATTTTTTTTTCTAATTTTTTTAGATAGTGGTGAAAAATTTTACTATTTTTTTTTTATTTCAAAAAAAAAAGTAGTTTCTCAACAAATAAAAAAAATTCTTTTGGATAGATACATAATACTATTCAAACTTTCTGGGAGTTTCCGCATAAGAAAATTGATTAAGATCAGCGGTACAGTTTTTGATCGTTTTTTAAAGAAATAAATATTTCCGTGAATTTCAAAAATCTTGTATGGTAGGAAAACCAAAACAAGTCTGAGAAAAAAGCTACCCACATTTTTAGATAGATATAGATAGATAAATAAAGTCTTTATTTTTCAATCATTGAAAAGTAGATATAGTAATTTGATTACAAGATTTACAAAGCATAGCTTGATAAGCCGTCTGCCTCTCTATAATGTCAAGTTTGATCAACATACCGAATTACCATATATTTTGTTGTTCCTATATGTAGCAAGAAAACATTTTTTAAGTGTAGACATTTTAGGAATGTCTGTATAATGCTCATTTTCGGTTCGTCAATGATACTTGACTCGGCCAATAAACGGATTCACTTCCGTTGGGAATGGACTTTGATCTATGAATAGTGGCAAGTACAAGTTTGAAGTGTTACCTCATGTTTGAAAATAATGACTTAACTATTTTGTATACGTAATTATTATTACATACCTACATACTCCACAAGGCGTTTTATGATAAAAAATATTGAACATTCCAACCTAATGACGCCAAACACGTAGAAGCAATTGCAATAAGTAGTTATACTCGTACATTATATTTCGAGTATTTGGTATTCAGAAAATAATGTGAAACAACAGAACAAAAAAATTAACAGATAAAGTGGGAATTCACGTTGGGGAAGGTATGTCATATTTAAACTTAGTCATTTTTGACAATTTTTTATTTAAAAAAATACCGAATAATAGATTAAAAAATCAACTTATCGATCGCAGACGGGGTACAAATATTTTACTTAAAATTGTTTTTGGTATATCATCAGTCCGGAAGAAAGCCGATGAAACTTGAATTGACAAATTTCATTTTCATTCCGCAGGTACAAAAGCAATATAATAAATATATGTCTGAATTTTTTTTTGAAATACAAAAATGACCTAAGAAGTATTCAAATTCCAAATATATTGAACAAGAGCATTGGTACCTGACCTAGAATTCCCTTAAAAAAATTACAGCAGACAAAAAAATAATTGACTAAAAATTTTAAGAAAAGTTATTTGTTACTTGCCGACAGCTAATTAAAACTAAAACTAAAATACGGTGGCTTAATTAATGTTGGAATTTTGTGGCTAGTACTTTACAAGTTGGGTGGGTTATTGGTGTAGAGAGTACACCTTGCAGAAAGTGTTATCAAATCAGATAGCAGGAATATGATTCTAAAGACAAACGAACTATACGGTAACCTTATCAAAAATCTGGGACTGAGAATACCACTTTCTTTGCAGACAGTCCTACCTCAGAGAAGGACCAATATCCAAGTCTTTCATTATGTTAATATTATTAATATTACCGGTTTCGACTTGGTGGAGGGACATGTTAAATAAAACTCCTTAGCTGCACGAAGTTAATGATGATGTGGCATAAATGTTACTCTTAAAGGTCTTTTCTACTCCAACTACATTTGAGATCAGATGTGTAGATATTTTGTTACCCAGCATTCATTTCTCAAATTCTGACATGCACGATTTAAGTTTTCGTATATGGAAAAGCTCTGAGTTTTGGCCAGGAATCGCTTGAAAGCAATTCAGCATTCAGATGCATAGAAGTGCACATTCGAAGTTTCATCACTATTTCCAAAATAAATAACTATTGCATGGTTCCAAATTGTCCAGAATTTACAGTGTCGGCTATAATGACAAAAGATACTCTTGGAGGACTTGTAAACTCGCAGCGGTTGAGAATTGAACCCAAGACCCTATGCTTAACAGTCCAGCGCACTAATCATTATGCTAAGGGGTATTATAGATGTATGAAAGTGAACTCGGGATTATTTTCCTCAAATCCTGGGTGTTTCAGAAATTTCTTTGGAAACTAGATATACATACTACCAGAGACATTATTGTATCTTGATGTAAATGGTTATCAATCTGACTCGGTGAACATGCCTATGATATTCCATGATGCACGTAGAGCAATGGATACAAAGCTCTTTTACATACTTTTTGAATCGAGGATGGTGGTACTGACCAGAAATATTTCTTTGACAGCTGGATTGACTGAGCTGAAGCCAAACATTAGGATTAATAAAACTCCGTCCTGGCACAAATGATTTCTGATCTCCAACTCAAAGTGATCAGAAAAAAAAACAGTCAACGTGTGTATCAGTGAGACTGCAATAAACAAGAACTAAAAAGTGCACACATGGAAAAACTAAATTTGTCGAAATTTAAACAAAACTTGTGTGATGTTTATTATTGAATTTATTTTTAATACAATTTTAAAGGTTTCTCTATATATTTATTTCCGAGGTTTTAAGTTCGTTTTAAGTTTGTCTTCGGCTTGACAAATGACAATGAGAATTAGAAATGCAAAATGAGTGATAACAGGAAATTGCGCTTGTTCGTTAAAATGTCAGTCATTTTCCAAAGATACTCGATTAATTTTAACGAGTGCAAAATGTTTGTATGAATGCGAAGTATGAAAGATTAGGGAATTAAATCGGTGTTAATATTGGTGGACGAAGATTATTTGGCTGAGCAGCAGCGCAGCGTTCCGCAACACCCACAGTTGGCTTTGGTTTTTTCGTTGCATCCATTATTTGGGTCATGCCATTTATTGTGTGTAACTGATTGAACCAAAGAAATCTCATATAAATTGCTGCTGTTGTGGAATCCAGGAGTGGATCAATACATTTACACAAGACATTTTGAGGCCCAAACCCGATATCAACATAGTGTATTGCCTGAGTTGGTCTATATGTTTGTATTTTTATAATATTGAGTGTATTTAGATTCGATTGTAGCAACATTTGGTAGCTCAAGAAAAATTACATATGTGTCCATACTGTGAAAACAGACTAGCAGTTTTGGCACTTAGCTAAACCCACGTGTGTGAAAATTCTGATCAAACGAAATTCAGCCTACCTGGTTATACTCGTAGCTAAGTGCTTCTATTCTTCCCTTACTATTTCCTTTTGCTATATGTACACTGTACAGGGTGAGTCATCTAGTGAATTCTTTTTAAATCATAGGTTTTTTTTGACACTCAAAGATGTTTCCCGCTCAAAATCTCGACAATAAAATCAGTATCATACCTTTACGAACGAAATGATTCGCTTAACGCTTGAACAACGTTGGCAAATATTGAAAACTTATTTCCAAAATGAGTGCTCTGCAGCCTAAGCAGTGCGGTTTCTGAACAGAAGTCTTGGCCAAAATAAAGCACCCACCGCGTCTGCTGTACGCAAGTTTGTGCAGAAAGTTCGTGAGACTGGTATGCTAGTGGACAAAACTCATGGTCCTCGTCATTCTACGGTGCGCACAGACGAGAATGTAGCTGCTGTAGCGGAGAGTTCTCGTATTATTCGCTTACAAGGTCAGAATGCCCTACTGCGAAGCCAGCTGAGGGAGTTAATTAAACATAGTTGCCTTCCATAATTAATGGGAATGTTTTTAGTATAGAAATAATATATTAAAAAAAAAATTTTTGTTCATTTTATTGCATTTTGAAAAGAAACTTGCAAGTGGCCCTTTATATGCACGTAATGATATTGCTTCTCAGCTTCAACTATAATATGGCAATTGTTTAGATAGACATTTTAATTTCATGTGGCTTAACTTTACAAACCCTATGCGCTTCATTCATACATGCTTTATTCATTTGAGCCCAAGTTTGGAATGCTAACTCGACTTCTAACGAATTCTATACACTGTCCAACTCTATCTAAAGAATTATTGTTTCGAATTTTTCACACAGCGAAATCGTAGGTACGGGCGATTTCAAGGTACAACATTCTTTGTGGCTGCGCTATTCTGGTCGAGCCACATCGGTTAAAAGGCAAGTTTGGATATATTCTGAGTTAAACAACTTGACTCAGCTCGTTAACGACACTACTCGAGTTCCTGACGGTGCAGGTCAGTCCACCAATACTATAAAATTGTTTCTTATCTCTGACCCAGATAAATACACTATTAGTGCGTTATCACCAATAGGAGTATCGAACCATAATATCTGCAAACTAACGAGAAGCCAACTGAGCCGGTCTCAATGATTTTTTCGAACTTCTAGCTGCATTGAGTTTTTTAGGGTCAGAGACATTATCAAGCCTGCTTTAATGACGAAAACCAAAGAAACAAATTTTTGCATGACCAAAAATTACAGAAAAAAATATTGCAATGTCCCAAAGGTAGTATTTGTAAGGAACGTATGAAATACTACTTTATCTTTGGTTCCTACGCTCGTTTTCAACGGTCACTCATTATGTCAGCACACAAAAAAAAGCCACTTTGCTTGCAACATAGTTTGCTGTCAATTCGATAATATCTGATAGTGTCATGATTCCTCCTGTAATTGAGTTAAGAGCGTTAATGATTCTATGGGACAAATCTTCTTTCTTACTCGTACAGTTGCAAGAGTACTGAAAGATTTCGTTATACACAAATCTTCTGTCCCGGATAGATTCGTCCCAATTGTTCTGAAGAGTTGTCCTTCATCACTGGCAAAACACAAAACAATTGTGTAAGCTTTTTCATCTGTCCTACTCTACTGGTCTCTTTCCGAGTGGATAGAAAACAGCATTTCTCCAGCCTGCCCCTAAAAAAGGCGAATATTCTTCCTCTTCTTAATATCGTTCAATTTCACATTACACTTACTCGTATATCCTCTCTTTCTGAGGTCATGTAAACGCTGATAAATTATCAGCTAAAATAATATCTTGAAGAAAGAAAGCTTCTGAATGTCCGGCAGTATGGCTTTGGTAGCAATAGGTCCACGAGTTATCTGATGGTATATCTTACTGAACAGTGGCACAAATCTTTAAATCGTTTTGAAGGAAGTTATATCATTGCACTGGATATTTCAAAAACATTTGATAGAGTTTCGCAACAAGCTCTCTTATCCAAAATGTGTGAAATAAATATTGATGAATCTCTTCTTTGGTGGATTAGAAACTACCTTTTAAACCGCTCAATAAAAGCTGTATTGGATGGTCTTAAGTCTGAAATTCATGAAATAAATGCTGGTGTGCCACAGGGCTCCGTTTTATGTCCGACTCTCTTTCTGATATTTATCAAAGATCTTCTGTCTGAATCTTCTAATCCATTAAATTGTTAGGCTGGCAACAGTATTCTCAGCTTGTCATATTCGTTTCCAGATGCATTTCTTGTTCTTCAGATGTAGTTTTAGAACGGTAGCGTATGATATGATCATTAAACTCTGATCTCGATAGCATTGTTAAATGGGAAATCATAAGCGTAGAATTTAATGCTTCAAAAATTCAATGCTGTCTTCTGTCGTTAAAGCGTAACCCACCCCCCATGCCTCTATCGATGAGTGGCACTTTCATTGAGGAAACCGCACAGCTCTCAGTTATCAGTATGTGCATCACAGATAACCTTGTGTAGAAAAACCCCTTATACGACGTCGCCAAGAACGCTCCCAAGTGATAAGGTTTTCTTCAACGTTGTAAGTAATTTTTTATTCCTTCTAATAAGGCTGTAATCTATAAGGCTTATATTTGTCCAAAGCTCGTGTACAATTCCCATATCTTGGCAGGAGGTCCACTTGAGCTTCTCGGATAGAATCCAAAAATGAGATTTAAAAATGAACAAGTGTAACAGAAGCATTTGAATATCTCGAGTAGCACCGTATAATGTTTCCAGTCTTTAACTATTTTATCATTTTTTCTATTAACATTGTTCTAGTGAAACAACCAGATACATTTCTCCCCTTGAACAATTTAACAGTAATATTCGCGCTACAGGAAGTGCCTATCAGTATACATTTGAGTCCAACTTCGGACGCACTTTACTAAGAGATTTCTTTTTGCTGCACTACACGAATGTGGAATGCTTTACCAGATTCTAAATTTCCCTCCCCTTATAATATTTATAGTCATACATACATCGCTACCTCCTTTTAAATAGACTGTCCAACTTCTCGCTTTTTGCCCCCGAATACATCGGTATCGCTTATAATTTTAAAGTATTTTTTTTATTAAAACTAAACTTAAAGTAACTTAATGAACTATATTAAATCTGCGTTAAACTACATGCGTACATTTAAATATGAAATCAAATATAATTGAATAACTACATATTGAAATACTATCATCTTATAATTAAAACTCCACAAACATTTTCACAAAATGTCATAATGCCATTGAAATCGGTTGGGTGGTTTCCAAGATTTTTCGTGTACGAGTGAGAGGTGATCTTATATATTAATATAAGGCAATATGGGGTACATTTAACTTTTGTTGTATTTCCAAAAATAAAATTTACCCTTAAAGTTCCTAAAAGCCAGTTTATTTTTTGTTTGATTTTCAAACAACACACATTTATATTATTAATGTTTAAGAGTTGTACTCACAATTCAAAAAAAGCGTTTAAAAAAAAATTATAAAATTCAATTCTCGAAACAAATATGAAATCACAAAAAGACAATGTCAAAGTAAATGATGATTATTGAAATCAAATTATGATTCTTGCGGCATTTAAAATTTGTTGCTACTAAGACGTGTCAAATCTAAGCTCGCAACTGTCAAATGTGTACTGTTTCGTCCTAGAAAAAATATCGAACACTATTAATACTAATTTTTTATTTAAAAAAAAAAAACAAAATTATGTTCAAATAATAAAAATGTGTTTTAAAATTTTCATAAATATATTTTTATTTTTATTTTCCGTTGAATCTGATTAAACATTCTAACAAAATACTTAAACACTCTGGTAACATCAGATTGATTGGGAAACCTCTGTGTATCGCTTCAAAATATCACAAATTACTCCAGCTGTCCATGCATATCTTGTATATTATTTCATACTTTTAGGCTCCTCTCTTAAACCTTTATAACTAAAGTTATCATTATCAGTCATGTCAACCACTTTAGATCAATTCAATCAGCACTTGTATCTGTATTTTTTTTTAACAATAATTATTTCTAATAATAACACTAGCCTTAAGAGACGACACAATTCCATTGCGATTGTAAAAGCAAATGTGAATTTTTATTTTATCGCAGACAATAAACCGAAGAATTTGAGAAAGATAATAAAGTATTTCTCCAAATATCACCATGTATTCCCCTGGTACACTAATTTTAATTTTCTCCAAGCAAAATTGATATCTATTGAGGCTTAGAACTGTATTTTCTTTAGAATTAGAGATTCATGTCACTATTTTGTTCCATATTTGGTGTTTTTTTTTTCGATTCAGCAACCCGAATCTGCAAGTCATCAAAGATTATATTTTATTTCTTTTTCGAAATTCATAGTATGTTCTAAGACCTACTCTTTTTAAACGTCACCATTCGCCTGCAACTTCCCCGGTGATCCCTCCTCTCACACTTCGGACAGGGTTTTTCCTTCCTGTTACTGCTCAGAATCTGACCACGGTCAACACTCACTTCTTGTTCAGCATAAAAGATTACACGGCGAGATTCGCAGGGCTCAAATAAAAGTCCAAAAGTACTCAGAATAAACACTATCACTAGCATCTTAAAATGCAAGGAAGCCATTACTTAATTTTTAAAATGTTTTTTTTTTTTTTTTTTTTTTTTAATAAATGTAGAAAAAACGAGACGAAGAATTCTGTAAAGCTTCTACTTTCAGGTGGTGAAAATTTTATCAACTGAAGGCCGATCTCTACACTCAATGGCTTTAAGTAAAAATGCCCAAGATAGTGAATGGAGACTTGATTGTAATAGAACCCGAATTAGCTTCTTCTCTTTTCTACAATTAAGAGAAACATTCCTTCGTTTGATAGCGGCTATCTTAGATAGCCTGGTTATCTAGAATAAAAAGAACCGTTAGTAGGTAATAAATACTTCCACCAAGTGGATGGGTTCATAGTGATCTTTAATTTTATCAAATAAGGAATGTCCCATGACGAACAGCTAAAATTAAATTCACTATTACAAATATTTTTAGGGTCTCTTATCAATCTTTTTGACAAGACTGATTAAAATTCGGCATTGTATAAATTATTCAAGCAAAACTACGATAAACTATCCCAAGTAAAAATATATTGCCCTTATAAAAAATAGTATCATCGTATCAAATTTCTTGGAAAATGCTTAAACCAAATGTTATTTTTGGCTATTTATAGGCAGGGGTCTTCTGCATGTAAAATATACATTCATTTTTTTTGTTGAAAGTTATACTTTTGAGGTTTCTTCTAGATTTAATTGTGTCCGGAAATATACATATCTCAGGCAAACTTTTATAAGATATTGTATTTTATTGAATATCGGGGTGAAGTGCAACATTGTCTTTTCTTCTTAGTATTTGGTCTATTCGATTAGAGCTGTACCTACATCCGCATAAAAATATCTGTCGAGAAAACTTAACAAATAAATTGAACAAAATAGCGCCAAGAGTTGATCCTTTTCGAACACACTGCTAAAGTTAAAAAAAAAGTTTAAGTAGTATTGAGTAGTCAAATTTACATTTTTTTTAACTCAATATTTCGAAAAAAATTTTAAATCTTTGTGAAATTTGCCTCCTAAAGATTTTGAAAAAATGTTTAATAATAATGTAGTCCGGTCAATTTAGACATAATAATAGTGGTCAAATAACAAAAATTCCCGGAAAGCCAAATATTGGTGCAGAGCTCTGGGGTTTACCATTACAACTAAAGTCTTAAAAATCCCCATTGATCCTATGTGTGCTAAAAAAGTTATTGGGGGTCAAAGGTCAAAATTTGAAGTTTTTTGGCTTTTTTTCGAAAACGGCAAGTTTTCTCAAGAAAAACCTCAGGCCAAAGTTGTAGATCTTAAAATTCTCTACAAAAATGGTGTTGAGAATTATTTTCCTAAGAGTTACCATTCTAATTCTATTTCTGGCCAGTTAGAAATATTTTGAAAAATTACACAACTAAAAACTTCAAGTTATTTGAAAGATATGTACATCACACTGGTTTAAGTATTCTTAACACGTAATGTAAAATTGTTGAATATTTGCTTTACATTCGTTTTGAGTAATTAATTTTTGTTCGACCTTTTCCTTGATGAATTTAATATTTTTCTTCTTATCAAGATTTTATTTTTAATTTAAGGTCTTTGATAACTAGCGCAACTTTAGAAATGCAAATTTCTTGCAAATTGTAAAATGCAAATTCTCTTAAGGGACTATAAAGTTTTATTATTATTTCACTAACTTAGCTATTGAGATGAAGCTATTCAGTCTTTTTTTCGCAAATTTTCTTAAATTTTTTTACACGAACAGTTTGGATTTTGACGATGATATTTTATATCTATTCGAAGACATTCAACTCCAGTTTGAATTAACTCCAGTTAGATCGATATCGGTTACAGCTTGATGTTTATAGAAAATGTTCTTGCCTTTTCTTGCTGGCCCGCCAAAACTACAGTTTCTGTTGCCATATTTTTTGAAATGATGCCAGATGGTTCCCCTGGAAGATTTGCAAAATCCAAAATCTTTACAACGATAACTTGTTGTGGTGTAAAATAACAAATTAAGAGCGGACACAGTTTTGTACAGTCATGATTGGAACAATCAGAAAAAAACGGTTACAAAACTTACTTTGCATAGAAAAGTATTAATTTCTTCGATGGAATTAGCTGCAGGAACATTTCACAAGAGATCACATTTTGTAAGGAAATACATTTGATCAAAACAACTTTTTATAAATTTCGGTGTGCAATAAGCGCTTTTCAATATCACCACCACCACTGCGTATTGAAAACGTATAAGCGATTTTTTAACAGGTTACTATATTGGGTTTTTCCATTTTTCTTTCTTTGTGTGAAGAAAAAATTCCTCTGGAGATCGTCGTTGAATTCACATTTCCTCTTTGAAGTTATTTTACAAATTTATAAATTTATTGTAAATAATTAAAAGAATCAAATTCCATTTTTTGAACCAGTAAATGCTCAATTTTTTTCTTTATATCGATAAAAGTACATAAGGTTATCTTTTCAATAATGTATACAATTTCAAATTTGTGCATTGTTTTTTTTTTTTTGTGAACAGTTTGAAAAGCACCTGACAGCTTAGCTTAAAGAAATAAGACTGTTTAAATTTTTGACGTTATTCGAATAATAAAAATATATTGAAATACGGGACAAACCCGAGACAAAAAATCAAATACGGGCCAGTTATACGTCCCGGGTTTTCTTAAAATTTAGCCAGGACAAACGAGTGAAATACGGGACTGTCCTGGGAAATACGGAACGGATGGTCACCGTTACAATGTATAAGGCAACTTATGCCTTCGGAAAAAAATCGAACTCGAGATTTTGATCAAAATTGACATTACGATGATAGCGAATACTAAAAAAGTGGGTCTCGCAATTCTGTCTGTCTGTCTGTTCGACTACGGCCTAAGCGGCTCGGCCGAATTTCTTCAAACTTGGTAGATATGGTTCTTAATTCCCCCCCCCCCCCACACATTTTTTTTCTCAAAAACTGTCCCACAAATTTTTAACAAAAAAATTCAAAAAATTTCATTTAGTTAGAGCTAGGTAATGATTGAAAAAAAAAATTAACAAAAAATGGTTATTTTTGGTATCCCTCTTGGAACCATTTTTTTTTTGTTTTTGATTTTCTCAAATTTTTGGTAATTTTTTTCATGTTAAGGCTCCTTAGGAGTTTCAACATTATTGTGTATGTATTCAAATATTGAAATTTTTTTTTTTTTGGATTTTTAAAAAAAAAATCAATTTTTTTTTTGAAAATTCAATATTTCGAAAATTTTACGCTCGATTTTTTCCAATTAAAAATTAAAAGATATAGGAAAAAAATTATTTTACCTTAAACTAACAGTACCCTCCATACAAATGAAAATGGTTTTCCAAAATCGTATTTTTCTCGAAAACGGTTACCAGAATTTTGCAAATAAATTTTTCTTTTGATTAAATCTTACGATCTATAATTTAATAAAAAAAATTGAAAACAAGAAATTACTGACTGTACCTACAATGGAACGATTATTTCGAATTTTGAATTTCTCATTATCGGCATAACAGATTTTAATGACATTTTTTATAGAGAAGGTTCTAAAAAGTCTAAAAAACGTTGCATTTCAAAACTTTAAGAAAAATATTTTGTTTTTAATTTAAAAAAAAATCTATTTTTCTTGGAAAATTCAATATCTCAAAAACGGTTCAATATTTTTTTTTTTTTGTAAATTTAATTTTTATTCGAACAGTAATAACAACTTTTAATTGGTGTACCAAATTTTTTTTTTAAAAATGTTCTAAATATTTTGTATATAAAAGCTTATTTTTTTAAGAAACCATTACAACGACTTATAATTTTTGTTCTTGCATAAATTCATAGTCGCATAGCATTCTGTTTCTATCTCTTACTACTAAAAGAGTTTAAAAAATAAAATTTATCCTTATGATCAGTTTTCTCTAATAAAATTCATTTTTAAATTCCTTGTCTATTAGGTACATAGGAGCAAGTTCGTGCGACACAGTCGTGCATTTTATTTTATATGGAACTAGGTTAAAATAACGATTTTGCAAATTTTAATCGAATATAGCATCATACTCTCTCTACCCTTTTATTAAAGTTAAGATCATCGAATACCAATTTTAATTTTTTAGTATCATGTTGTTTACAAACGACAAAGTGTCTGTTTACTTAGTTTTGCACGAACTGACATTGTTTTAGGTATGTTCAGAAGCAATTTATTAAGAAAATTGCTTTAGTTTGACACTCTTTTAAAGTTAAGTAGTTAGTTAAGTAGTTTCATATTAATACCTTAATAATAGGCTGTTTAAAATTTTGCGCCAATGGTTTTAACCAGTAAAATTACTAATGACTTAAAATATTTACAGAAAATCCCATTTTCCCGAAAGTAAAACGAGCTTGATATATCTAAGGCATTTAATAGAGTTTGGAATCAAGCTCTATTAATAAAACCCTATTTCTTTGAATTAGAAATTACCTTCTGGATCGTCAAATACATGTTGTATATATTTTTGAAAACTCTTTATTTCGAAAACCCCATCATACTCGATTTAACTGAATCTTAACAACTGACAGTTTTTGAATCTATATTTTTGTTTGGCAGTCAACGGCAACGGCATTTTCTATGCTCATGAACTTTGAGCTCCGGAGTCAGTTAGATCTTGAACGGGTGTGGGCTCAAGTCCTGATCGAAAATTCGTCTGCGAAAACCCATGTTCTTGAGTTCTTGTGCTCTGCGAGGAATCGAACTTGTGTGTGGTGGGGTCTTCCTCAGATGCGATGACCATGAGGGTCGGGCTGGTGCGTCAGTGTCCTCCACGTGTCCCAGCCATCTCAGCCGCTGTATTTTCAGCTTTTTGACCAGGTCCACGTCGTCGCCGGTAAAGGCTGTAAAGCTCGTTGAAAGGAAGGAAACTTATATACCTATACAAGTTATAACTTTGTATATAGTTAGCACAGTCCAGAGCATCTCCTTTCTTGTGGATGGGGCACACTATACGCAAGTTCCATTCATCGGGCATAATTTCATACGATATTGTACGCTTCATTGACCGCACTTCATTTAGGTCGGGTGAACGGAAATTTTGATCATCATCACCCAATTTGAATCGATTATTCTGTCTTATATTGGAATTGTGTTCATCTTCGGCGTTTAGCAGTCTAGAAAAGTGTTGTTTCCAGATGTTCATGTTTACAACATTGATTGATAGGACTCTTTCTTGGTTGCATGTGCTAGACGGCGTTCTTCATCCAATGTAGAATTAATTCCTTTAAATCCCAGATTCTGATGAAACCCATCTTTAAACTTCGTCATAATAGTTATTTGAGGTTTGATTAAAAAATTTCTACACAGATGGATCTAAAACCGATGACGGGGTCTTTGTTTATCTTTTCGTCTTCCCAATCACTGTAGCGTGTTCCAGGCAGAGCTTCTAGCAATAAAAGAAGTCCTATCTTGGCTCAAAGAAAACGTGATATCGACTACTGATATACGTTTCTTATTAGACAGTCAAGCTGCCATAAAGTCATTGGACTCTGTCTCCATTAACTCACTAACAGCCCAAAATTGTCGATCATCTCTGTTGGAGATGTCAAAACATTTTAACATTCACCCTTTATGGGTGCCGGGGCATAGAGACATTCCAGAAAATTGTAAAGCCGACGAACTTGCAAAAAACGGAACAATCTTACCTTTGTTGGATAGCAAATCTAACTTCGGTATACCCCTAGCTACTTGTAAACTTATGCTAAGACATAAAGAAAGCTAACCACAGATGGACCAGCATCCCAACTTTCCAGTCTACGGAACAAATTTGGCCATTTTTTGATGCTAAACACTCAAAACAACTAATTTCTATTGATAGATTGCATATTAGCTCCGTTATAGGTGCCCTTACTGGACACTGCCTGATATGCTTTCCGTCTTGGAGTTCCTGCAAATGATTTTTGCAGAACCTGCATGGATGAAGAAGAAGAGGAATCAGTTCCTCACCTTCTATGTTCTTGTCCTGCCCTAGCACAAAGACGTAGACTCCACTTGGGAGAATTCTACTATAACGATCCTAGTAATCTAAGTAATTCCGACATTCACTGTCTCAAACGCTTCATTGTAAGCTCAAAATGGTTTAACGAGCAAGAGTGATTTTTTGAAATCCTGTGGTACCACAACGGACCAAATATTAGTCTAAGTGTGTTGGCCTTGGCTTTTCCGGTCTGCAGCCACCTTAATCTTATCTAACCTAACCTTGATTAAAAAAGCAACTTTTTTTAACTTTGGACCAATACTTTCCATAAAGAAGATGAACAAGTATAAAAAACTAATTTGCTCGTACACCAGAACATAAACAAACAAATTAATTTTTAAGAGTAATAGGCCGATAACCTTATTTTAATCTCTACGAAATGTAAAAAACCGGATTCTTATATATTAGATTAGTTGGGAAAACGTAGAATCAAAACATCGATTTTCTTGGAAAATCTTAATCATAGTAAATTCCTACATTTAAAATCAGTAATCAAATAAGTAATGCATTCAGGAAAAAAAGAGATTCTTAAACACATTTACTGATAGTAATTTTTATTTTCGATTTTATACCTTAGGACGATTTTGATCACATTTTATATTTGAACAGAATAATTAAATTTCTTATCTTTTTATGTAAAATCAATATCTCGAAAACGGATGCGTTAATTTTTTTTTAAATTTACACAGATGGTTTATTTTTATCTCACTTCCGCGTCCACCTTACAGATGCCGCCACCTAAAAAGAACGAAAAAAAAAAAAAAAAAAAAAACAATATATAAAATTTTTCAGGGGCATTGCCGTTGCAAAGAAGTGATCAATTTTCTAAAACCATCTCTTGTCATCAAAAGTGCTTCTCATCTTAGCCATCCGTCCTCGGCAGAAAATTTTAGTTTCTGTTCATTCCTGCCGAAAAAATGTACACTGAAATTGTTAGTGGTTTTTACCTATTAGGTTGCAGTGGCTGGGAACTAATCTCAGGCCTTATACGTAACAGTTCAATAAACTCATTCGGGGTGCTAGTCTATATATTTTCGAAAACTATCAGTCATTCTTTTTAATGTAAAGAAGTTATGCCTCTATAAGTGACATAGTTTTCAAAAAAACTTTCAAAATTTAATTTCGCACCCTTTCACTCATCCTAAGAACCTGAGAAATAGTACAAATTTAAGTACGAGTATCTTTTAGGGATAAGCTCAAGTCGCACAAATTTCGCTCTCCATTTACATTATATTCTGCTCTTGAAATTTTTTTGGATTGTGGCCATTTTTGTCTAATTTTCATGGGGCAATATTATTACAAAAATCACATGATATGTTTTGTTTTGCGTTGAAAACTTTTCTAAAAATATTGACATTTTATATTCGAAAATGAATAAATATGAAAGCCTTAAAAGTCCATACTTATTTCATTCTAAGAGCAAGTTTGGTAGACCCAGTCATGGATTTTAATTTCAGTCGAATTCGAGCAAGTTCAAAATTATTCCTATATAAACAATCTCATCTTATAAAACGCTAATCAATCGAATCAAAGACTTTAAACATTAACTTTGCCATATAAGTATTTTCAATGTCTTTCAAATTTCTTGAAAGGTCTCTAATAGAAAAACGTTAAAAATGGCATCCGGAGTTTTCAAAATACGCGCAATAATTATTGTTATTCTTCTAACATTGATTTTTATTGAACCCCTGGTGGCAATGCCAAATCCTAAAGACCCGAGTGAAAATAATTTTGTTTCTTGGACCCGAAAACTACAAACGTTACAAATCTTGGAAGTGCCTTGTAAGAAGGGAGATCACATCGGCAGATGTCATAGCGAGCGGCAAAAATATGCCGGCTTTCGCAAGAGGCGAAAACCCATTAAGTAAAAGTGCGATAGTGATTGAATACTCAATATACATATATGTATGTAGGTTTTGACCTCTTTACCAACGCCTGAGATAACGAATGAACATTTCAATCGAACCGAATTATGTTTAAACAAATAATATAATTCTACGATCGAATCATAAGTCTATTGAGAGCTGATTGAATCGCAGTATTTATAGTGAATAATAATGCACTTAAAGTATTCAGTGCTCGTGTGGTGGCTTGTTTGGAGTTGTGGCCTTTTGTCCAGTTTTACGACGCCATTCATAATAGTGTCTCCTTCTAAGAACAATGTCTCTGATTTTGATTTGAGTAATCGCTTTCTATTGGATTCGGTGCCAAGGTGTAAATTTGATTTTAGAAGAAAATGTCGTCCGACAACAGCTGCTCCCGGTACCTGGTCGTGGCCAAAAGATTAGAAATAGATATTTTAGTATTAAGTAGATTATGTATATTTATAAGCCCTTTGTTGTATTTTTAAATAAATAATATTTATGATAACTTAAAATTGAACTTTCGTTTTGTTAAAATTGTTAATATTTAACAATAAGGTGCAAATAAAGCGGGATATACACTAATCTCGTGTGGTGTGTTGTGGAGTGTTGTGTTATTGACTGTCTAGATTGGTGTGTTACAAATTTTTTGAACAAAGACAAAAAATGTGTAGCATCTTTTCTAGTTCTGCCTTGGCTGAGATGGGCCCTCTCCCACCTTTTAGTCATGCCACTCTCTGCATAAGTCAGATGTGCTGTAGACCCTTCTACTCATGTGGGTTCCAATTGCGTCTTAACCCGTAAGTATCCCAACTAAGAGAGATAATTGAGGTCTGCTAAGCTGCAGTAGATTCTTTAAAACCTGACAGCTGTCAATTGTTGACAATCTGTCATTTGCCGTTCTGAGAAAACTTTGGTAAATTCTATTATTTTCCTACTCCAGAGGTACGACCCAAACGCAAAATAGTTGGCCTACTCATCAATTAACAAATTAACATTTTTTATGTGCCAACATTTTCTTGTCCCCAAGCAGTTGTTTTTTAATTTTGTTTTGTCGATGTAATAAATTACATTTAATAAGTAAATTAGACAAAACAGAACTAAATTCGAGAAAGCACATATGGCTCCAGTTTGCATTCCCTCAAATAAAGATAGAGCATAATAGTTGGACTACTCTCTCTGGGATGTAAAATAGTTGGACTATGAAGATTTAAATAGATTTTCAGTTAACCGTCATTAAAAAAATGACATGCACTTGTTTTGTTGTTTATTGATCTCATGTTTTATGCAAGCCAGCAACAATTTAATGTCAACCATGGTGCGTGGCGTTGCATTATCAAGAGACCTTAGGGAATCCATAAATAAAGCCTTCGAAACGGGATTATCGAGCTATAAAATCGCAAAACAATTCAATTTACCGCGCTCATCAATTCGAAACATTATCTCAAAGTTCAAAAATAGTGGAAATGTGGAGATCGGTAAAAAAACGGGACGCCCACCAATTGCAAAACCTCGAGATTGCCGAGTTTTAAAAAAAATAATAAAGGAAAATCGACGTCGAACGGCCGCTGCAATAACTGTTCAATGCAGGGAAAGAATAAAAAAAAAGTGTTTCGGTCGACACTTGCAAACGGACTTTGAAAAAAATTAGATACAAATTTTATAAGGTTTGTTTTAGATTTATTTAAATTAGAGCAATTTTAATTCGTTAAAAACATAGGCCAAAGAAAAACCACTTTTAACACCTAAACAAAAGAAAAAGCGGCTAGAGTAGGCCAAACAACGTAAAAACTGGACTTTAAGTCAATGGCGGTCCGTTATTTGGAGTGATGAGTCCAGGTTTGAAGTTTGCGTGGGCGACGAACGAAAACGAGTCATTAGAAATTCAAGAGGTTTTTCACAAAGATTGCCTTAAAAAAACGGTCAAGTTTCCAGCATCTCTAATGATAAGGGGATGCATGTCGGGGCGCGGTTTGGGCAATTTGCATTTTGTAAATGGAAGTGTCAATGCTGCCAGGTACAGGGATATTCTGGAAAATGAGCTTTTCCCATCAATACCACGACTTCAAGCTAGTGATCGAGACTATATTTTCCAACAGGATGGAGCTTCTTGCCATACAGCAAGGTCTAAAATGGCGTGATTATCTGCTGAAGCTATTCCTTTACTAGAATGGCCTTCCAGCAGTCCTGACCTTTCACCAATTGAAACTGTCTGGCATAAAATGAAACAAAAACCGCGAAAAGAACCATGCCGGACCTCTTCAAGACCTTAAAGCTAAAATCATAAATATTTGGGAATCTTTTGGCACCGAAGAATGTCAAAAATTAGTTGACACAATGCCACGACGTATAGAAGCAGTTATCAAGGCCAAAGGCGACGTAACACCATGGTGAAATAAAAATTAAGACCCATAGGCCAACTATTTTGCACTTAAAAAAAAATGTTTAAATCGTTATTTTATTTTGTAAGATTGCTGTATACCGTTATTTAATTAAAGTCATTTTGTTTTTGTTACTTATTCCTATTCAAAATAAATATATCTTAAGAAAAATACCAAAATATTGATTTTATTTCCGATGGAATTTAAGAATCAGAAGATTTTTGTTTTTTATCATAGGTAGTCCAACTATTTTGCGTTTGGGCTCGTATAAGTACCCAGGGTACAAATTGACTCGGTTTAAGTGATTAACCGTTTTTGCCAATTTATCAGCCAATTCATCTCTATAAATGTCACTGTAGCCTGGAACATAAGATAATTGTACTTTCGATTTAAGACAGATTAGCTGGGTTTCACAAGCTTAAAATAAAAGTTTGAATAGTAAAAAACAAACGTGTTATAAAAATTCACTTAACTACGAGTATACAAGGTGTCTTCTAATTACTCAAGGATATTCTGGAATATTATTATAGGGTTATATTCTACGAACCCCTTGGCATAATGGTTTGTGCGTTGGACTGTCATGCGGAAGGTCTCGAGTTCGATTCTCAGCCGCTGCAAGAAAGTTTTTTTCAGCGAAGTACTGCCTCTTGCGAGGAATTGACAAATTATCAAAGAGTATCTCTTGTCATTGAAAGTGCTGTTCATTAGCCGTTCGGAATCTGCAGAAAATTGTAGGTCCCCTCCGTCCCTGGTAACACGCACGCAGGAATGGTTGGGAGTTGTCACTCCGAGCTGTGTGATGTGCTTTTTGCTTTCCAGCCGTGGTTCTACTCGCCGGTCTCACCAGGGTCGAAACTTCAGAGTAAAATGTTTCGAACCTTATTACAAAATCTTTATTGAAAATAACTCTTAAATCTATAACACACAATATTCTGCTACTACTATTTCACTTAATTCTGGTAATTGAATGATTCACAGCATCAAGTCGTCCGGGTTCTGGACTTGCTGCTGTCAGTTGAACTGGTTGCCATAGCTGGGCACCGTTAATCAAACAGTTAACTTCGTTAATCGTTAATCCGCTACTAAAAAGTTAGCTTCGTTAAACGTTAAAGCGTTAAATTTCGGAAGAATTAACGCAAGTTAACGTTAATCCGTTAACATGTGATAAAAATTGCATTTTTAATATTTTTTCTCTAAGTAATGCCGGTCGTCCACTAGGCGATAAATTTCGAACTCAACGCATTCAACTCTAATGTACGGTGCCTTCAATTTTGTTCAACCAACGGGTTGGATATAGTTGTTGGCCGTTGCTCATAGAATTGCGCAACAAGTGTACGGGTAGTGTACGAGCTCGTGTTGCCTTTGTATCTTTGTATATACACTCTATAGTATTCTCATGAAACCTTAATTTAAGAGGACATCTATCGTCGGCCTGACAACTATTTCAGATTATTTCAGAGTGCAAAACTATTCAAAATTTTAAATAAATAGCGGTTATAAAATAAAGGGGATCAAAAAAGGACTTTTTCTTGTGTGGATGATTTTTGCTTATCTTTCTATACCTTTGTGTATAGTTAGATATTCAATACGTGGTGTCTGGTAAGAAAAGAAGTGAGGCGTGAGGGATGAGAGATTGCTTTAGTTTTGTTTTTGTAAATTTGGTTATGAAGATTTTTTGTTGAAGTTCTTGACCTACCTTTTATTCTGTGTATGTTTTTGTTGTTTTGTCCTGGTAGCTGGTGTTTGATGATTTTTTTTCAGTTATGAAGAAAATCTTATTTTAGCTTTCAGTATTTTATTAGGTAGGTATACTATTGTTTTTTATTTTTTTTTTGCTTTGTACGCGTGCGTATGTAGGTATTTACTTGGAGCATGGGGTTATCATTCATCGCATTCTCGATGGCAAGGATTTTTTTTAGTTATCTGAGAATTTTTGTAGGTCAGAAAAATATATTAAGCAAGGTTTCAAATAAGAGTTTTGTTTGAAGGATTTCTCTGTTTTCATTTAAGGGTGAAGAATACCTAATGTTTAGGTATTTTTGTAATTTTTGTGATGAAATGGTAGACTTGTTGGCCTCTAAATGTACATTTTTACGTGTGACATAGGTAGGTAGGTACAATATGGCATTTTATGCATTTGTAAACAAAATCGAAGTCGATATTTTAATCAGTCTTAAGACTACGACTTTTACTTGGAACTTATTAGTACTTTGTATAAAGTAAGTTACACATTCGTAAAAAATCGAACTAGAATTTTGATCAAGTTGATATTACGATAATAGCAAAGACGAAAAAAGTGGGTCTTGTAATTCTGTCTGTCTGTTCGACTACAGCCTAAGCGGCTCGAGCGATTTTCTTGAAGCATCGTCAGTAGGTATATATACTCGTACTATTTTTAAAATTGTCATTTTTTTTAATTTTTAAATAACGATTTGAGAAATTTGGAATTATGTAGATGCTTTGATATATTGTTTGCTGTGAATAAATTGTCTAGTGTGTATTATGATTTCAATGTTGTTATGTTGAAATATGTTAGGTACCTTACCTACCTATATCAGTTTGGTCTAGAACTCTATTTGTTCTGTGTTTGCTCTTTTTATAATCACTTGTTTTGGTTATTTTCAAACGTCCCGAAAAAGTTTGTTTATTATACCAACCAAATACCTATTAAATGATTATTCTTTCTGATGACTTTTACAAGGTAGGCAAGTTATACCTTGTTTTGCACTTTCAACCGTGAATTGAAATTAAGAATGCTAAATTTAAATTGACTTCATTTGGTTTAAGAATTAAAAATAATTTATTTACATGTTTTTGACTCGATCTTAGTTGTATCTTTATGTAAATTTTGAACTTTATTGCACTTCCAAGAGTGCAATAAAGTACAAAATTGAAATGAAATAAAGTCCAAAGATAATAACAGAAGAAATGAAAATACAAAATTTTATTGTAAAGGTTGGAATAGAAACTCTTTCATTAAATAATGAAAACTTCAGAACGACCAGCTCGATTGAAGAGTATCATATAGCTATTTGTGCTCAAAACTTCCAAAAAAAGGAAACTTTTTCAAATTTTTGGACATTCTATTAGATTAAGAGTGTGCAAAATCTCAAAAGATGAAAGGCGCCATTCAGATGTACGAACCAACAAAACAGTCTAGTCTAGATGCTTAAAGGAAGATTTATTGAAGTTTGCTTAGAAAAGCAACTGGAAGGCAAAATTAATTTGCAACAATGTATTAATCAACTCTCTTTAAGAAATTGAAGCCAACTGAATTTATCGAACCTGTAGCAGATAGTGGAAAAAGTTAATAATAATTATGGTATATTTACCATTTAAGAAAATTGACTGAAATTCCTTTTTATTTTTAACTTCCCATAGGGAGTTATTGTAATCGGTCCGATTTGTCAAATTGGAATTTTTGACATTTCTCGACGTTTCAAGGTCCCTAGAGGCTATATCAATCATTTTTAGAGAGATGTCTGTGTGTGTGTGTGTACGTACGTTCGTACGTTCGTACGTTCGTACGTTCGTACGTTCGTACGTCCGTACGTTCTTGTACCATTTTTCGTCGTCGATATCTCAAGAACGCGTAAAGATATCGACTTCAAATAAATTTTGTTTAATAGATAATAACTTCAAAAGAGGCTGAAAGGGCGTTTATTAAAATTCAGTGAGTAGTTTTTTCACTATAACGGTTTAAAAAAAAAGTAAAAATTTTGGTTAGTTTCAAATATCTCACGAAAAACTAATGCTATTGATTTCAAAAAAAATTTAATGTACGCATTATAAGGTCATACAGATTTGGTATGAATTTGGAAAAAAATGAACATACCGTTATTTTTTTAAATAAAAAAAACTGAAAAAAAAAATTTCATAACCCAGATATTCTAAGAACGGAAAACAATTTGAAACTCAAAATAATTTTATTTTATGAAAAATAATGTGTTTGACAACTGGTGAAAATTTCAAAAAAAATCAGTTTACAGTTTTTTTACAAAAAATAAAAACCTATATAAAATTCGATTGAAAATTGGTAAAAATTGTTTTTCGACTCAAATTTCTCGAGAACTAGTAGTGATATTGACTTCTAATTTAGTTTACCTTATACATAGTATAATTTTGTACAATTGGTAAAACGTTGACAAATATTGAATTAATAGTTTTTTTTTAATTAAAAAAACTATTAAAAATTCTAGTGAAAACTAGTTAAAATTGTATTTTAAGTCGAATTTCTTGGGAATGAACACCGATAGTGCCTTCTAAAGTATGTTATTTTATACATCGATACCTTCCCGTAAGAATGTTTACTAAGCGACATTTCTAAAATTGTTCAGGAAACGAAAAAAACGAAGAAAGTTCTAGTTGAATCATAATGTGCTAAGAGACAATTTTGGTTAAACTAAGTGACATCTAACAAAATTTTTGTTGCTCACGACAATGAGATCTTTATTAATGTCGCTTAGCATAATTTTTTTGGCGGATAATACAAATTTCAGGGGGCAACATTATTTTAATGAGAAAACATGGCAGTTGATAAATTTTTTTATTTGTACTCTAGTTTCCTTTTCATGCATAATAGGTTGGCGAAACCCAGGCCAAAACGTGGCCGTTAACATATAGTATATTTCCTTATCAAAAAGTCATTTTCGAAAAAGTGTCGCTTAGTACATTCTTACGGGAAGGTATCGACATAATACAATTTCTAACAAATGGATTATATTTGACTTATATCTTGTTTTAGAGCGGATATATTTTGTAAGTATCCTTCCATCAATAACCAAACCATATCTTTCATATTTGAATTTTTCGTTTTTAAATTTTTTTTCAATTTGAATGTTTGGAACCGAAATAATAAAGTTATTTCTATAATATAATACATAATTTTATAATTTTATTATCAACTTAGTTTTTAGAAGAATGTATGTACTGTACATTATGTACGTATATGAATAAGGTTGTTCAGTTGTACCCAAGTCCCACATATTAAAATTCCATTGATAGCTATGGTAAAATTGAAGAAGACACAATATATTTTTATCTTTTTGTTCATGAAAAAGATGTAAAATTCTACTCAAGGTTATCTTACCACAATGGGAAGTTATCAGTGTGGGTCGCACCCAGCCTCTTTTTTTTGTTTTTGTTCCTAGTTTATTTTTTATTGTTAGTTTAGTGTTACTCTTTTTCGAAACAATTTGTTATTACAAAATATTAGATTTTGTTTTTTTTTTTTTGTAAAAACTTTAAAAAAATTGAGTTTTTGCACTCTTCAAAATTTTGTTTTGGACTTTATTACATAGGACTTTATTTCATGGCACCTAATAATTACCTGGTTAAGGAGAGATTCTAAGGGCGTGGTCCTTTTCTTTACCTTTTCTTTACAAAGATACTATAGAGTGTATATACAAAGGTGTTGCTCCTTGAAAATGTTCGATCAACACGTTGAGCCACATTTTCAAGATAATGTGTTGCACATTATTTGTTCAACGCGTTGATCAACTTTTTAATTTTCTTTGGGATTTCTTGACGTAATATTGTGTTGCGTTGCGTTGGCTGCAGTGAGAAGTGTCTACGTGGTTGAACTATTACGTTGCCATGAACTTGCAGTTGTTGCAACTTACAAACTGTAGTTTATTTTTGTTTTTCGTCATTGAAGGTGATAAAAAATCAGAGTGGACCACGGAATTAATTTTGCAAATGATTTCAGCAATTGAGGAAAAGCCCAATATATGGGACATTAAGAGCCCCTCTTTTAAAAATCGAGATTCCAGGGAATTGGCTTGGTCTCAAATTTCCTCGAAAATGCAATTGCCTAAACTTTGAATTCGAATTCACGGGCGCGGTGGGATCAATCGATTTTAATTTCTCATATATTTCATTGAAAAAACAATTTTCTTCGCGACTGAAGAAAAAAATTATCTAACCGGAATCGTCTTGGCTGTTTTTTTCTTTATTTGTCGTTCATTTTCTAATATTATTATTTTTTTTTTTTTCTTAGAGGAAATCATACTCATACGGAACAAATTTAAGAATATTTTAAAGTGAAGGCGTGCGTCGACAATAAATGTATGTACCGAACTGAAGTCAAAATTATTTCAGGTTTAACGTTTGAGTTTTTTGTTTATCGTGGTGCGTTCAACGCGTTACCCAACGAGTGATCCTTGGTTAAGTGTACGAAGGTATCAACTCGTTCATCAACTGGTTGAGCAACAATATCGAAAACGCAGTTGATCAACTCGAACAAGTTTATCAACTAGTGTACGAGGTTATTCAACATTTGAGTAAGTTGGTCAACTAGGTGTACGGAACTATTCAACACTGGAATAAGTTTTAAGAGTTTATCAACTAGATTTGCGGGGTTAATCAGCATATGGGAAAGTTTGTCAATTATGTGTACGGGGTTCCAAACGCATTTTGTTCAACTTTAGTTGCTCAACGTGGATTACGTAAGTTGCTGCACTAGTGTAAGAGGTTGTAAATCGTTTATGCAACGAAAGAGTTGAATAAAAACTTGAACGAAGTTGGTTGAACTTATCGCACACATAGTGGACGACCGGCATAATGAAATGATCAAACGAAACGAATCTCTTCGCAGTTTTCTTACTTGCACGCGCCGTCAAAATATAATACGTACCTAGCTGTTTTTGTTTCACCCGCGGCACGCGCCGCACGGCACTTGTCTCATACTTGTCTGAACCTGTTTTTCGCGCTGCGCGGTAAATAGTAGGCATTGGATTAACGATTAACGGACTTAACGTGGATTAACGGATTCAACGTGTCCGTTAAAATTTTTAAAAGTTAACTTAAAAGTTGTTCCGTTAATCAAAATTTTAACTTCGTTAATTAACGATTAACGGATTAACGAGTTAATGCTCAGCTATGCTGGTTGCTGATGATTCGGATCTGGCACTTGGTAACGAGCATTTTCGGCTTCAAGCTAGCCCCACTATTCGGCTGTGGGGCTTATGACTGGATCTAAAGGTACATCGCCGCTGGTGGCACTAATCAGAAGGTACTATACGCCCCTGGTGGCACTAGAACAGCAGGCTTAAACGCTCTGGTTGATCAGCAGGTACCGATACCGAAGCCCCTGGTGGCAATTAATGACCAATTCGTCTGCACTCGTCTACGTCTGGATTTCAAATGATTGATCAAATCAATTTATTAGGCCGCAGTGGCGTGGCGTCCATATAACACGTTCCTATCGTCTTCCCTTTTAGAAAATCCATAATACATAAATAACACATTCTACCAAATAAACATTGAATAAGTTTAAGTTATTCATTCTGCCTCTCGTTTGTATCTTATACTTTATCCAAACACATTCCACAATCCTCAACCAACAATAATCAAGAGAGTCTCAAAAATACTCTGACTTAAACTTTTCAATTACCGTCTTATTTATTTGTTTTATATCCCTTTCTTCCCCAAGCATTGTTTTACGGATCCTCTTTGTTCAACATCCGCATTTATATTCAAAAAAAGATTGTGTGTACTGACGTACGCGCGGTTGAAGTAAAACTTCTTTTTCCTCAAGCAAAGCTTCTGTAAGATTGTAACCTACGAACAAACATTTTGTATTCTAAAAACATGTCGCTGTCTTTGACGGATAACGTGACGTTTTGACATGTCACTGACAGCTGCATAGAAATTTTTTTACCCCCAATGCCGGAAAAGAAGTTTTACTTCAAAAAAACATCAAAAAGATATGTTTGTTTGTTTTTTTTTTAAAAAAGGATAGTGGTTCCTGCTTGTTAAATTGGTCGACCACATAATTCACAAACATTTTGTATTTTTAAAACATGTCGCTGTCTTTGACTGATAACGTGACGGTTTGACATGTCACTGACAGCTGCATAGAGAATTTTTTACCACCAACGCCGGAAAAGAAGTTTTACTTCAAAAAATTGAATGTGCGCGCCTAGCCTTAAATGAAATCGAGAAGAAAAGTACAAAACTCCCATGCCACTTGACAAGCAAGTTGCCTCGCTTTGTTTGTATTACCCTAGGGCTGCACGTGCAAGTATTGGCATTTGGCAAGCATGTTGTAATCTTGTAATGTACACAAGCATTTCTTATTAACCCGTACAAACCCGAGCAACTTAGTAGTCACCTGGCATTAATTCAGTATCCAGGCAACTTGGAAAGCAAGTACACTGACAGCGGCACTCTTGTAAAATTAATTATTAAAGTATTTGATTGATTAGTCGGGTGACGTTCAAATTTATAAATACCAAAACAAATGTCGGTGGCGTGTGCGATTAAGCGAATAAATATTATTAAAAAGTATAATTTCAAAACTTTCAGGCAACCTGATGGTCATATGGCATGCCGTCTATGACAGCAAGAATACAAATGGTAGTGGATATACCCAACTTTTTGGCCAGTACTTTGTATGCGAGGGTTAGGTGTTGGTAAAATTTATTTGGATTGCAATATGCTTGTCAATAATTATTTGGTTGCATAGCCATTGCGCGTCTGAACCTATAGTTTTATGTTTATCTTTGAATGCAGCCATTTGAAATATGTAAATTCTAAATCGTATCCAACTTCATGTTTTACTTTGCACATGCTAAAAACATGTCGCTGTCTTTGACGGATGGCGTGACGGTTTGACATGTCACTGACAGCTGCATAGAAAATTTTTTACCCCCAACGCCGGAAAAGAAGTTTTACTTCAAAAATAAGACGCTACATTCCGTCTTATAAAATTTTCGATGGAATTATTTGTATCCCTTTAGCAATTAGCATTGCATTTCAGTAGGAAGATAATACATTGCAGGAGTTCAGGTATTCGTCTTTTTTTAACTTTGTGTAAGAAATAAGACGGTGTTCTTCGACGTGTTTGTTTTTTTTTTCTTTAATATGTCATATAAATATAAATATGGCATGTGGGTATTTTTGATTCTTGATTTTGAAGTTGATTTGCATTTGTTAATGTAAAATGCACGATTGGATTGATATTTTTGCAAATTTACTGTGATAATTTTGAATTATGAAATAAATCATGGTAGATTATGGCAATTTGTCAGCAATGTAAATTTAGCATATCGCTACTCTGGACAAATAAAATGCATTTACTTTTTTTTTAATAGAAATTTAAATTTAGATTCAATTGACATTCAATTGCACAGGTTCAATAACTTTAAATAAATCTAGTGTTTTGAAAAGCCAATTTGAACTTAATTAAAAATAGTGAAAAGTTAAATGTTAAAGTGAAGATTTAATTCCTTTTATTACCCACTATAGTGATAAAAAAATTTAGCTTTTTAATTTTAGCGCAGTTCTAGATTTTTCGGCACATATATTATGATTGCAAGGAAAAGTTAATAGAACATTCCTAGGAACAGTGGCGGATTTACCAGCAGGCTAAGTAGGCTTGAGCCTAGGGCGGCAGATTTTAGGGGCGACAAATTTGAAAACCAATATTTTTTTCTTAGACAGTTTTCTAATATCTCTCTAGAAGTCCCCAAGACACCTTTCCGATGACTTTTCCCTCTTTTCTTTCGTTGTACATCCAACGGTACCGCAAACTTCTATATTCTACGGTAAGACACCCAGTTCACGGGCCCAACCAGAAATCGGCCGTTGCCCACAAATCTATTTCACGCTCTTCCCACTCCCACTACGCACTCATACAAGTCCGTACGTATTGGTGATTGCGGTATTGGTGTTAGGATCTGAATAAAAAATTGTTGCAAAGAAAAATGTTTTGTTGGAGATATTCTTCGTTTTGAATGGATCAAAAGATTTAAAAATAATAATCGAATTTTATCAATTTTAATCTTATGTGTTGACTATACTGTTTGTTGAACATGTACTAACTTGAGGAAATTTTATTTGACTGTTAAAACAAAAATTAAAATACTTTTCAGATTGAAAACTATAGATACAATCGACGACGTTGAATATTCGTACCTGTGAGTTCATCTGGAATCTCGTTGTTATTTTTTCAATTTGTTTTGATATTGAAATTACAAATACCTAGCATAATTATCAATATTGATTATATTCAATTATGATGGTGCGTGATACAACGATAGTCTTTCTTTTCAGCACAACAAATGTTTTTCCCCGAACGCGGTGTTTTTTTTAACACTACAATATTATCAATGTTGCACGTGCACGTGGCGGGGCCCAGTCTCATGTTTTTTTGTTTTATTAAACAAACTACGAGTATTTACAATTTTGCTTACAACTACTAATAAGATACTGCGTTACTACATATGTATAAAAAAAAATTAGATTATTATAACAATGATGACCTAAGTTTAATTATTTTTATATAAAATTTACGTGACGAAAAAAATAAAATTTAAAAGGTCGGTTCACTGTATTCCCGGTTATCAGTGGTGATTTTTGTGGATTGTGGGCAAGGATGGCGTTTTAGCCATTAGTTTCTTCGCTGAATGAACTAGATATTTGTCCAGTGGGAATAAATTCGCTTCTGTGTAGAGAAGCTCGTTTCTGTAGTGTTTTTGTCGTTGACGGACAAAGTAAAGTCCAGTGCAGATCCTCAGTATCTTCCTTTCGAAAGTTTTGTTCTTTCGATTCCTCGAATCGTTTTTTCCGAACGGATGGAGAATAGATCTTGAAAAGATGAAACCAAATTCTGAAACATTGGAAATTCTATCTTCGTTTCTATGAAAACAGAATTGGCAGAACGTTTATCCTAACTTGGACATAGCTCTTCGTAGGGCATCATGTACTCCAGCGACAAAGTGTTCAGGTGAGAGAAGCGTTTCTTATCTTAAAAGGGTAAAAAATTATCTGAGATCGACCTTAATTCAAGAAAAATTAAGGCTTTACCTCTTTTGTGTATAGTATAGTCAGCATTAATGAACAAGATCACTTACGACGACATTATCGATGATTTTTCCAACAAAAAATCGCGCAAAGAGGTATTGTAAGAAACTTTGATAAGTTAATTGAAATTATTTTTTTTTAACTGTTTGTAAGGGCAATAAAGATTATTTAACTACGTTTACCGAATGTAGATACATTATTGTGTGAGTGACATACCCCGCCTAATTAGTCGTACATAATTGAGTATTGATTACCTCAGAATTATACTCAAAAACTATTTCTTGTGCAATTTGAACCGAATTGTTGGATTGCAAAGATAATCTAGGAACTGACAATTCACAATTGTAGAGGTAAGGGCGGCAAAAATTCAACAGCCTATACTTGAGAAATATGTAAATCCGCCACTGCCTAGGAAGGTGCATCAGTTGTGTCCGACGAAGGGGGTGGTGTCTAAAAGGAGGTCCTTTTTTAATATGTTTCAAGCTCATTGTTGATTGAAATATTAATGTCTTGAAGTATAAAAAATATAGCTACACATTTTTTGCTAAGTCAATGTGGAATGCATTTGTACTATTTGTAGATACCATATCCCTACTAGAAATGTTTTTTTCAAGGTTCTAAGATTTTTTTTCATTTTTACAGATGACAACATTTTATCACGGGTTCCCATTTAAAATTATCCACGCCACGCCACTGCTAGGCCGCCTGATTGTGTGTATGACCGAAAGGGTAATTTTCGTTCACCCAAGTAGGTCCTTATGATGACTTTTCATTAAACACTGAATGTGAACTATATAAGTGTTGAACGAATAATATTAATGTTGTTGATTTTCCTGTCATGTGGCAAGTTTTTTTTTATGCCCAATTCGAAAGGTTTTAAAAACTTGACCAGTGAACCCATCAAATTTTAGTCAGTAATCATTAAATAATAAAATTTCTCTATTACATTGTAGCTGTTTCAATATTATTCTACTTTAAATATTCGTTATTAAACCTTCATGAAGTAAGAACTTGGCGTACTTTTAGATCTCAGTACTTTTCACGGCTGACTTGTTAGACAAAGGTTTTTGTATATAAGAACTTGGCTCTTTTTTTAACATTTATGTTTTTGGTCCGATCTCCATTAAAAGAAATCACAAGGTGTGAGTTCTGGCGACCGAGCCGACCATGGAATGTCTCCGTACTTGCTGATCAGTTTATTCGGAAAAACTGTCCATAGCCTTTCCATCGACACCCTAGCTATGTGTGAAGTGGCACCGTTCTGTAGAAATTGTGTTCGGTTGTTGTAACCTGAATACAGCTGCAATTGCGGTAACAGAAACTCATCAATCATACGTCAATACACCGGAGCAGTGACTGTCTCACCTTAGTTAAAAAAAAGGGGCCAATTACGCTGCACACCAAACTGTCGTTTTTAAACAATGTAAACGTTTTTGATGACGTTCTCTAGGGTTGTTGAGGCACAAGTATCGCATATTTTGTTTGTTAACATATCCATTAATATGGCAATGTGCTTCGTCACTGAATAAAATATTTTCAAGCATAAGTGCTGTCCGAAAACGTTCCAGCATTGTTCTTGCGTTGAGATACTAAACAATTTGCATTTTGTACGGGTGGAGCTTTAATTTCTTTTTCAGAATAACATGCACTGTTGATTTTTGTATTCCTGTGGAGGTCGCAATCTTCCTTATCGATTTACGTGGATTTCGAATAATTTCATTTCGAACTTGAAACACATGTTCTGGTGTTGTTGCTGGCGTTGATGGTGCAGGAATAGGTCTATTGATCATTGTGCCTTTTTTCCTGAATCTTTGTACCCACAACCAGATAAGTTGTGTGCTCGGCCCATCACTTAGTCGTCGAATATTAAAATGAGTACAAAAAGCGCGACGCGCACGTACCAATGATTCACCGCACTTCAGATATTGCTCCACCGCAAACGCGCGGTGCGCTCCCGACCAGTGACTCATGGCGACTAACAATTCCGCAAATCCTGCGCTTTGAATGATACCCCTTCTGCTTACCTCAACCCGCTAGTATTTCGATAATCGCAACTTAAAGTTGAAAAATTCTCGCTGGGCACCCTTTTGTTACCGAAAGGAAGGTTGTTTTGCTTCAATTTGTGAACTGTTTCTCATATCGTCCGTCAGTCTCTGCGACTATACGTTCACTGTCTTATTTTTGAGCTATTCCCTTATATTTAATTAACAGCTCGCACAAGTTTTTAGTACCTGCTTCAAAGAATACTAAAAAGAACACCTAGTCAAAACCTTAACTATAATATTCTAGTTTAAGCTATTTTTATTCACTCAAATTGAAGCTTAGGCTTGGAAAACAAGCTAAACCTAACTGAATTTAGCTTTGGCTATTTTAAAATAGCTATTACTAGAAAACATCTTTAACTACCTAGATTAAGATTATTTGTATTCACTAAAAATACGGCTTTTACTTAAAAATCCAAGTTTTAGCTTTAGCTTTTTTTTATTCACAAGGCCCTTTGTATGCATGCTAGAGCCCAGTTTTTAATTTTTCTGCGAATATATATAGATGCTAGTTGCTGACTCACTTTTGAATACATTCTCGAAATGTGCACAACTAAATTCTCTTAAAGTTGTTATTTCTGTTGAATAAACAAGTTCTTTCATTCTTTCCCATACAAAAAACAAATCCAATACCTTGACCGGTGAGATCCCAGTTTCTTTTCGCAGTTCGATAATTATTCCTTTATTTAAGAAAGGTGATCCTAATAACTGTGGTAACTATAGAGGACTTTCGCTTTTGGATACATTATATAAAGTATTCACGGGGCTAATCTTAAATAGGATAAATGGATGGATTAATGATAATGACATTCTTTGTGAGTACCAAGCTGGTTTCCGATCAGGTTACTCCACAATCGATAACATATTTAATTTAACAAGCATAGTCCACTTAAACCAAAAAAGAAAGAAAAACACATATGCTTTTTTTGTTGATTTTTCATGTGCTTTTGATATGATTCCACGTAACTCTCTTTTTTTTAAACTGTCTTCTTTGGGTTTGTCAACAAAAATAATAACAATTTTGCAACTGCTTTATAAAGAAACAACTTGTCAGGTTTGGGATGGAATCTCTCTTTCAGACTCTTTTGAAGTTAAAGTGGGTGTTAAGCAGGGTTGTTTACTTAGTCCACTGTTATTTAGCCTCTACCTGAATGACTTACATTCACATTTACCAGGAGGTATTTGTGTGGCCGATATGATTGTGAAAGTGCTCCTATACGCCGATGACCTAGTCATCATCTCTGATTCCCCAAGCGAGCTTCAAAATATGATAGACTGTTTATTCAGCTACTGCACGTTATGGGGTCTGAAAATAAATTTGTCCAAGTCCAAAATCATGGTGTTCAGAAGGGGTACTAGAATTTCTAGCAATCTCAAATGGAATTATGGTTCTGACCTGATTGAAATCGTAAATGATTACAAGTATTTGGGGGTAACCCTCAATTATAACTTATCATTCAATAAACACTTAGACTTAAAGCTCACAATATCTAAAAGTACGATCATCTCAACGTGGTCGAAATATATTGATCACCCAAATATCAGTTTCTCGAATAAGCTTAAAATTTTTGACGCCGCAGCCAGATCCATTATGATATACGGTGCACAAATTTGGGGATCAAAAAAATTTGATCAAGTAGAAAAACTGTTCAGATTCTTCATGAAACGTATGTTAAACCTTCCCAGCAACACCCCTAACTACATGTTACACTTGGAAACTGGCTTAAGAACTCAGTTTCTACGAACGCTTTCTATTCACTTCGACTACATTAATAAGATACTTGAATACCCTAGAAGTAGATTACCGCGAATACTAGCGGAAGAATCAATCGCTCATAAAACGTTTTGGGTCTTAGACTGGCTTAATTTAGGGCAAATGCTTAATATTGAAATTGACCTGTCTAACACATCTTTCAGGAGTGTTCATAAAATTATGTTAATGGTACTAGAAGTTAAAGAATATGATAATCACATTGCAGATGCTAAAGCCTCTCAGTTTCATGATGTTTATTCTCATTTGAACTATAATATTGCACCTTACTTCATTGATGAAAACTCTCCTCACCTAGTGAGCTTAATTTTTAAAGCTAGAGGTGGTTTATTAAATATTAATGCTAGAGCATTCAAAAAAGATACAGTTGGTATCTGTTCAATATGCAATCTGGATGAAGTAGAGAATACTTATCACCTAATAGGTAGATGCCCAATTTTTAATAAATCAAGACTCGCTTGTTTTGGTAAAGAGACACTGTGCATTGAGGAATTTTATAATGAATTAAATGGTAACAATTTCTCTTCCCTATACAACTTTTTAACTACCTGTCTTAGATATAGATCTTTATTAATGAGTGAATTTGCTTAAAACTATGAAAAATTATCATTGAAACCATATTTTAGAACTGATGTAAAATGTGTGATATTAAATTTAACTAAATTATTAAAGCATCTTATAAATAAATTGAAATATAAAGTAAAAATATCTACAAATATATGTATATATATCTTAAAATAAGTATTTGCTGATGTTAGTTTTAGTTTAATTAATTAAGAATTTAAAACGCCAATCTGACAGACAACAAAAATACGTTATGTCAAAATTTAAGATTTTATTATCCTTTGTTATTAGATAAAATTGTTATATGGAATTTAAATAAATCTTTACTACTACTACTACTACCTTAAGGTCAGGAGATCTTGCAGGCCAGTAAGAATTGCGAGAACCACATTTTTAGTCTTTCCTATGATCGTAATGTCAAGCTCAATTAAAGTCTGTGGTTCGAGTTTTTTTTAAGATTACATAACCCTCCTATAAGTAACAATGATATTATAAATAAGTACCTACATCTTAAATGTTGATTAGCTTGATCCTCAAGATTAAATATGTGCGACTTGATTGTGGGTTCTATTTAAATCAGATACGTCTTCCCAAACAACTTTATCTTGAAATACAACTTGGAAACCTAATCATTCACATTTAAGCATCAAGAGTTGTTATATCTGAAGTACTATCTAGAAATATTTTTGGCAAAACTTGGCTAAGTACCTTACTTGACCAGTCAGTATATATTTAAATAAAAAATGTATTTATTGAATTTTGTGTTCTTGTGTTTTATTTGGAGTTATGTCCTTTTCTCCAGCTCCACCGCATCTTTATATATGGATTTTCCAAAAACTAAAAATATTACGACCGCTCCGCTTCTACACGGTGTATTGACATCAAATCCAAGGTGTAAATTGGATTTTAGAGGAAAATGTCGCTAAACAAAACGCTGCAAAAAGAAAGATTTAAAATAGTTATTGTGATAAGTGTTTTCGTCAAAGTTAAATAAAGCCAGTTATTAAATCGTATTTTGTTTGTTTTACTAATTTTAAACCGATTGTTTTTGTGCAGATAGTTAATCGTAGGAGAAGTCGAATTTCTGTAGAATTATATAAAGTGTCTATAGTTAAAACTAAATACGGTTCGAAAAAGGTGTTTGAAAATTTTGAAAGGTTTTAAAGAATTCTCTTTCGACACACAAGGCTACGGCGCACAACTCACAAATCCACCTGACGTCCATGTGACATACTCTGCATCTAAGAGGCTTTTCAATTTCAATGGGACCCTTCAGTATAATCCACGCTTGAAGAAATGCAGCGTTGTGATGTTGAAGGTTGGAGATTTGTATATCTTCTTAAATAATGTCGAGCCACATTTCTCTGAAACGAAAGCAAGACTTCTTCGGAATCAGTTGCGAATTTGTAAGCTTCTAAGCGTCCAAAAGCTCAAGTACAACTCGGAATCCCAGTGGCATATCACTCAAATCACCGTTCACATTTTTTGCACCACAATAAATATCGAAGTTATAGACGTAACTACAGCTACTCGTTAGCATCCTGTTTTTGAAACCAAACCGGCAAGTATTACCTCTTATAAACTGCTTTGAAGAATGGTGACCTAAATATCTAATCGTAGCTACATCAATGGATAGTTTTTGGTGCATAAAACTTTACTGCTGGTATTTTTGCACAAAATATTCATTAGCGGTCTAAGCTTTGCCATTTTATCTTGCGAATCTAAATGGTAGTTATCAGCGTAGTAAATGTATTTTTGTAATTAAAAAAAGAAGATTTCGAGGCATGTTGTTGGCTCCCAATGCGGTTATTGTATCTTCTTCTAATTTCCAATACATACGCTCTCCAATACTAGGCTCCACTGTAAAACAGAACTCAAATGAAAAATGTCAGGTCTTCTTTGTACTTGCGATATACATAATGTAGGTACTAGGTATAGGTAGAGGGGTAATTGAATTATTTTTTTAAGCTCCAAAACTAATGGTACCCCCCATACACCCGTAATGTAAGATCTTATTTATCTCGAAAACGGCTCTAACAATTTTGATAAAAAAAAATTAGGTTTGATATTATGGACAAGGACTACATTTTGGTCATACAAGATTTTGGGGCAAAATGTTATTAACGGTACCTGTCATAGAACCGGTTTTTTTATTTTAACCAAAAATTTTTAGCAGGAGCCCCCTTAAGTTTAAAATAATATTGTACATAAGAATATTCGAAACAAATATTTTTTGATGTTATTGTAAAATAACTCCAAGTTTTTTTTTGAAAAATCAATATCTTCAAAACGTGTGAACGATTATTTTTTGTAATTATTTCCTAAAATCTTTACTGCTTAATACTTAAAATTGGCATCCCAAATTTTGTTCTTTGTTATATAAAAAATTACTTTAATAATAAAATGATTTTCAAACTTTGTTTGTATAAATTCATACTTTTCCGGAAATCAGATGGCAATTCCATGCATTTACACATTTTTATTTTATTAAATCCATGTTTTATATTCATAAAATGTATTTTAAATTCCCAAGTACTTTTGCATAAGACCAAGTTCGTGCGGTCCAGTCGTGCATTTTATTTTAGTCTTAAACTGAAAGGATTTATTATATCTATTGATGGTGTCTTGGACGATCTTTTTTTTCTGCCCGGGGCCCTCCTTTGTCTAGGTACGCTACTGTGCGGGTGTGCTGTTTTTCCTTGGCTAAAAAAAACTCAAATCAAAGAAAATAAATATGAGTTGATCTTTTGCTTGTACCGAAAAAATGTTTCTTATAACACAAGATACCGGAATATGTGTGTCAAATGTTTTGAAAATGTAGATGTATGCAGATACATAAATAATCTCAATGATTTCACATATTCATTTTTGTTTAGTTTTATCAATGAATTGTTTGGAAAAATAAAAATTTATTTTTTTAATTGTATTTATTTTCATAAAAAAGATATATCAAGGTCAAAATCGGCTCTCTATTTTTTTACCTTAATCTACGGTTAACTGGCTGAAGCTGAAGACAACAAAGTGCTGCAACTGGAACTGAAGCCGCAGCTGGAAAAGTGTCGTACGAAATATTTTTTCGTGTACACAATGAATACTGCTTTACAGATATGTATCTATTATTTGGGTCAGTTGATTTAAATCTTTTGCGAATTCATCAAACAAAGTCATCTTATGAAGATTTGAAAAGATATTGAAGCTCACTTCAACCTTTTGTTCTCTATTGCAAGTGCAGCTCCAGTTACAGGTCCGCCTCCATTATTTTCAACCAGTAAGTCAACAAACTCAAAACCGATCACCTTTTGCAAATATTTTTCCTTTTCTTCTCCTTGAACTTAGTTGCTTATTTATTTAGTTCTTGTTCTGATATCATTGATATCTTCGTAAACATACATACATGTACAGTACATACGAATCCATCATAATTTAAATGAACTAAATATCTACGTCACTGCCATGCATGTGTATACACATAAACCATGAATGTAACATAATCAGAAGAATGTTATAGACTGGAAAGTTAAGTTGTATTTTTGATAGTAATTTTAAACTGATTGATATCTACAAATAAACTTTTCTAATGAAGCTTAACATCTGAGTTATCGGTATGCCGCATTTTTTTGGGAGTAAAGCTAGGAACCGATTCCGTTTTCAATCGCGCGGGTTTTCAGGCACAAAAATAGAACACAAGGTCGAAATTTGTTTCATTTTTCCGGTGATACGATTCTCGTAAGTTAAAATGAAACAAATGCACTCAAATAGATATGCTCATTGCTCACACTTTAGATTTAAATTGCTACGACTTAAAAATTGTAGTCTGGTAGTCAGACTACCAGACTTTGCGAGTGTATTTCAAGCCGAAGTACTAGCAATCAAGGAGGCATGCAAGGTGCTCCAATCTAACCAAAACCAATTCAGAAATATAGCTATCTGCTCAGATAGCCAGGCGGCCATTAAGGCCATTAAATCATCTACATCAACCTCAGTACTTGTCCAGCAATGTCGGGACGAACTGGCGAGTCTGAACATTGACCTCCAGGTCACTCTCATCTGGGTTCCAGGTCACAGTGACATAGAGGGTAATGAACGGGCTGACGCTTTAGCTCGGCAAGGCTCGACCTTACATAGCTCACTAGCGGAAAAAGTTAATATTCCTCTTGGTGCTATGAAGAGAAAAATCTTCTCGATTTTTCTCAATGAATCCAACCGTAGGTGGAGCAGTCTCACAAACTGTGTCATATCAAGAAAGATATGGCCTACTTACAACAACTCACGTTCCAACGATCTAATATGCAGACCCAGGCGCGACATAGCCAGGATCACAGCAATATGCACCGGGCACTGGCCCATAGGTGAACATGCAAGAAAGCTAGGCATCCCCTTCAACCCACACTGCCGTAGTTGTGGAGATCCACAAGAAAAAGAAACTGTGGTTCATTTTCTTTGCGATTGCCCCGCCTTAGCAAATTACAGGATGGCTTCCTTTGGGAAAGCCTTCCTCGATGACCCCAGCGAACTTTCGGAGAAGAAAATCAAAGATCTGATTATCTTTCTGAATGCGACAAAATGGCTTTAGCAATGCTCCGCTAAAGTATATAAAAGCCATTTTCTTCCGTACTTAATCCTTATTAGGTTGACACGAGTTTAATGGTATCAAAACGGCGCACCCCAGCGCTAATTGAGTCGCGGGCCCAGCTGGCTGGCGACTACCATCTCTACCTACCTACCTACCTAAGAAATTGGCATGGACGCACTTGTAATTTTTAATCCACGATTTCTTAGCCGCAAGGAATAAGACACATGGCGTTAAAATGGGTTTTATTAGTAAGTGTTGTGTAGTGGCTCTTTTGTTAAGTTTAAAGCTTAGGCAAAAATTTAGAGAAAAAATGCACGACTGGGTCGCACGAACTTGCTCTTATGTAAACGACTAAGAATTTCAAAAATGAATGTTATTAGAGAAAAACTGTTCATAAGCATAAAATTCATTTTTTAATAGACTTAAACAACTCCTTTAGTAGTTGGAGCTAAAAACGGGATGACATGTGATTCAAGCAAATATTAGCTTCTGCAAGAACAAAAATTATAAGTCTGAACTGGTTTCTTAAAAAAATAATCTTCTATAAGTATACAAAATTTTTAAAACGTTTATAAAAAAAAATTTGGTAAGCCAATGTAAAATTTTTATTATATTTCAAATAAAAATTAAATTTACAGACCAAAATTTTAGGCCGTTTCTGAGATATCGAATTTTCCAAAAAAAAAAATAGATTTTTTTTTTCAAAAACTCAAAAATTATTTTTTTTAAGTTTTGAAATGTAACGTTTTTTTTTTAAACTTTTTAGAAACTTTCCTATAAAAAATTTAATTAAAGTCCGTTTTGTCGCTAATGAGAAATTATAAAGTTGAAAAACTGGTTCTATAGTAGTACAGTCAGTAATATCTTGATTTCAATTTTTTTTTATTTGATTATAGATCGTAAAAATTAATTAAAAGAAAAAATTTTTTTAAGCGAAATTCTCTGAACCGATTTCGAGAAAAATACGATTTTCCAGAACCATTTTTTAACATTTGTATGGAGGGTACCGTTACTTTTTGGTAAAACAATTTTTTTTTCTTACATCTTATAATTTATATTAAAAAACTTTTATTTATCAATTTTTAAGAAAATCGAACATGGGCTTTCGAAATATTGAGTTTTCAAAGAAAAATGTTGAAATTTTTTTTAAGAACACAAACAAATTTTTTTTTGAAAATTTGAATACACAAAAATATTGAAACTGCTGAGGAGCCTTAACATAAAAAAATTATCAAAATCGGTGGTACCGTTTTGGAGAAAATCAAAAACAGAAAAAATGGTTTCAAGGGGGTACCAAAAATATCCATTTTTCGGAACATTTTTTTCAACAATTACCTAGCTTTAACAAAATTAAATTTTTTGAAATTTATTTAAAAAAATCTGTGGGACAGTTTTTGAGAAAAAAAAATTATATTTATAAAATTTCGAAAAAAATCGTATGGCAGGTACCGTTATTTTCGGTCTTAAAAAAAAGAAAAAAACGTGTGGGGGGGAAAAATCAAAACCCATATCTACCAAGTTTGAAGAAAATCGGCCGAGCCGTTTAGACTGTAGTCGAACCGACAAACAGACAGAATCGCGAGACCCACTTTTTTAGTCTTCGCTATCATCGTAATGTAAAGTTTGATAAAAATATTGAGTTCGTTTTTTTTCCGAATGCATAACTTGCCTTATATTACCTATAAGTCGCAAGTAAAAATAATTTTTTTTGAAAATTCAATATGTAGTTCAAAAAACCATATTCTCGATTCTTTAAAACTTGACAATTAACAGTTTTTAAAAAAATGTTCATGTAGAAGAGTGTTATTTTAATGAAAAACATCGGTATCCATCATACAAATGTAAAAAAATGATGTTTCGAAATTAGATCTTTTTTCAAAAAGGGAACCTAGAATTTTGATAATTTTAGATAATTTTAGAAATTTGGAATTCAGGCAGTTTCTATTTGAGAACCGTGTTATTGATTTTTGACTTTCTCGTTATAGACATAAGGGATCTTAATGAAATAAAAAAAAAGTTTAAAAACAAATTGCATAACAAAACCTAAAAAAAAAATTGAGATTTTCGAAGAAAAAATCAAACATTTTGTTTTTGAAAAATAGAAATTATAATATGTAGTTATAAAAACTTCAAATCGGAGTACTAAATTATTTTCTCAAAAATCTTCTAAGAAGAAGTTTTTACAAAAAAAAATATCATCGAATCTTTGAAGGTTAAAAACCAATTTAGCAATAAAATTAAAAGCGACTTTTAAGCTTTGGAGTGACTGAGTCTCGATCTGCGAACGAGTCAAACCCATATGGTAAAATTGGTAAAATCAGTGCATTAACGTGAAGCCTACACCTTAGAAATTACCGAATTTAAGTAAGTATCCCACGTTAAGATATTGTTGAGTCCAGATGTCCAGATTTTTAGTGTTGGCAACATGTTCAATTTGGCATGGAAGGGAAGTTCGTGAAGTGAGAATTATTTTTAGCAATCGTCTGCATAGATATGAAATTGACAATGAGACAAAACAGATGGTAGATCATTTATGAATAATCAAAATAGAAAAGGACCACGGATCGTCCCGTGAGGTCCACCGATATCTTTAGCGAGTAACGAGGACTGTATACCATTGCACGAAACAGCTAGCATGCAATTAGTCAAGTATGAATAAATACGGCTTTTCAGAATTATCAGAAAAACTTAAAAATGTCGTCAATAAGTTAAAAAGAAGTTGAGGGTTAACACAATTCAATGTCTTGGAAAAGTCAAGTAAGGTTATCACAGATGTATAATTATTGTCCAAGTTAAAACAATGGACCAGATATCTTCTTATTAAGTAAATATGTTAAACTTTTAAAACTAAATATTTTTCTAATCTGGATCTAATCATAGTTTCGAGATTCCTTCCTTGTGCATCAGCTATCATTTGAAATTCTATTCTGCACATACAAATTGTAATAAACCGCTGTTGTCGAATTATCAATTATCAATCCCTTTTGCGTAGTCGCGTCTGATAGAAAATGCTCAAGTCTTAGCAATTTTGCTCAAGGAGTCCCACAGGGATCAATTCTCAGTCCAATATTCTTTTGTTCATTAATGATCAACCTTCGTGCTGTTCACAAGCTGTACATAAATGAAAATTAAATTCAACTTATCCTCGCCAAGCCTTTTCCTCAGCTTGACGAACTGGCCCAATCCATTTAACGAGGATCTTAGAATAAAAACTGAGATATAAAAGCAGGCTTATAACATTTATTTAAGGTGAAAATTAACTTCATATCATTGACATCTCTATATCTCAGACTATAAATACGTTCATAGGTGGTTTATTAAAATTCCCATGCAAGCCACATCACTATATCTCCCACATCACAATAAACAAGTGTGCAGCTAGTTTCCCTCAATCTGTATCTTTTTCTGTTTCGCCAACGCGTTTTTCGACAACATAAACATAAAACGCTCACCACCATCGCACCAACAAAAACAGGACAACAGCAATAAGCCGAAAGATACTCAGCTTTCTTGAACAGCGAGCAAAGCAACTACCACTCAGTCTTTCAATTTATCTCTGCCAACAAAGACTACCTTCCGAAAAATATTTTTACGGCCTAAGTATTCGAAAATCAGCCGTGCAACGTCATCCGCCGTTATTTCGTCAGAAAATCGAAGATATCTTTTTTTTTTTCTATTTTCAACCGAAGGCATGTCCTGCTTTTCTAAGTCTGACTAAGTGCGCGACAAATTACTCGCAAATCGATGAACTAATTCAGTTTAATTATTTTTTTTTTGAAAAATTCGAAACCTAAATTATATTGATCTGTAGATACATTTTTGATGCTGTGCTAAAAATAATTAAAAAAAAGATACTTTTCCAACGGTTTGATTCCGTGTATCTTAAGAGCGGTGTACTGAAATAAACAAAAATTCCCTGGCACACTTCCAGTAATATTTTCGGTTGTATCTTTGCTCACCCTCAGAAGTAGGACTGTACAACAGGTCGCGAGATAGATCTGGCACGATAGATACGAAATATTAAATTAGGTGTGATTTACTTAAAAATATAATATATTGTCTTTCTGTGGGTGTGTGTATCTAACTGTGTGCATCTCTTGTTTGTAACAGGTGGGGTTTCGCTCTGCTGATCTACAAGGTCTTCGGCAAGAGATTCTCTGAGTCATTGCTTGTTTTGCAATGTCAAATTCATGGATTGACAGCGGTGATGGTACCGGTATCTATTGCGACGCGGATGCTGACAATAATTTGCTACAGTTGAAGCTGAAAAAGCCTAAGGCTTGGAAATGGGAACTAACAACGTCGAGGTCGTCGCCAAATATAGCCATGCCAAGGATTATGTTGTTCGACCATATGGGCACTTTGTTGGTTGATGCCAATCAGCAGGTTGACGATGCGGTGTATAGGGCAGAGAAAAAGGCGACCAAAGCTTCAAAAAGGAAGGCGAGAAAGTTCGACAAAGCTGCAACGACTGATCTCGATAAGACTCTCCAAGACGATGAAGATACCGGTTTGGGTTCATTGGATTCTGCAGAGAGGCAATGGTTCAGGCCATTATCGAATGATAGTCTGCGATCAAAGCGAAAGCCTTCAAACTTCAGGAACGCCAAAAAAGGTGAAGAGATATCAGCTCCTTATGAGATTGACATTGACTCTTTGCAGATATGTGAGGCAACTGACTCCAATTCGCAAAGTCCCCTGCCCATTTGTGAGATAGTAGACTCAAGTGCCGCCCAGAGCCCCCTAGGCGACAACAAGGATCTGGAAGAAGAGCTCAATATGGACACACCATGGAGACGGAAACTGAGCCTGAAAACAAAGTACATTGAATCCTCCGATTTGGGAAGCCAACCAGTCGTAAATGTTCCAATAATTTTGTCTGATGTTGAAGCACCTCCAGAGAGACAGTATTTTTCCAAGGCTACATGGAAGCCATTTCACTCAAATGGTTGTCTTAATGTAAGACCTGCTAGTACAAAACCATTCGAACGACGAGCGACATCTTTCAAAGAAGTCCGCTTTAACGTTGACCCGGAAACAGACAAAACCGAAGAAGAAAAAATTAAACGACGCTACCGCCGATCGAATACGAACGGTCTTCCAAATTTAACTCACTCACGATCGATTCTTGAACGGCAAAGCGCAATGAAATGCCGACTGTCTTCACCCGAATTCGAAACATCTGAAAGCCATGAAGTTCAAATGTCACCGAGATACTTCCTGCGCACATGCAGAGCCGGAACTTTAGTTGTAGCCGAAGACACTGGAAGGCATAAGCGAACACGAAGACGCACACGGAAAACTTCTTCCACGGAAAATATTCTAAGTCACTCGAGCTCTTCGCTGAGGCAGAAGGGACTATTGAACTCAAGTCTGGGTGATCCATGTTCGCAAAGTCAAAGTGTTAAGAATTTCGGAGAATATAATGGAAACCGTAATCGTCGGAAGGTGATACCGATACGAAGAAATCGAAGTGATGGGAATATTCTTCTGGCAACTTCGTCGGAGGAGGAGAACTGTGATAGTACGAGTGTGAGGCGTCGAAAGAATGCAGTATGGCGGCATAAAAACGAAGGTAAAAATATGTAGATTTTATGTGTATGAGCAGATTTTGGATGTCAAAGATTTACGTATTAAAATACATGCCAAAGTCAAAAATGTGGATCTGTAAAGTACTGTCAATCTAAGTTTGTCCGTCTGATCGTAAGAATTTTAGTCACCTAATGTATTTTCCCGACTTTTCAAAATTTGCTTGGGTATAAAAATACTATATGTTCTTAGTACAATTTTAGTTAAAGAACTCCCTAACGATATTTACTCCACCACTGAACCAAATAATTACGTAAATTGGATCAGTTCAAATTTTAGTTCAGCTGCTCATTTAACTTATTTCATTAATAAATGAATGAATAAATTAAAATTCATTGAATCAAAGGAAAATTCATTGGCCCAACGAAATCAATTGTTTCAAAAGTATCAAATAGTACTTATTTACGACATTCTTCTTATCTGCCGTTTTGAGAGTAGCAAACGAGTTTGTACCAAACGTTGAATTGTATTTAAAAATTATAATAAAAGCGTTTTTTTTTAATTGAAACTTCTTATTCCGTACGATGAACACGATCGCACGATATCTTTTCGGCGATATTTGTTTCTATTTGTCTCTATAGATGTGATAGATCCAATTACCGATGGAACGATATCGTTCGATCGATAAAATTCTACGTAATAAGGCGCCAGTGTTGACAAACTAACAAAACTAGACTAACTCAAAAAATTTTAATTTCTTACAGATGTCAAAAATTATTGCAAGTCTAATGAATGACATTTGCCGCATGAAATTAAGCAACACATTCCTTTAAAACAACAGATGGAAAGTTGATTCAAGTGAAAAATTAATAATTTGTCAATATAATAAATACTGGACGAACTGGATATTATGAGCATAAACTTAGAAAAATTATCAATTGGAACTAGTGATTTATGGAGGCGACCTTCAGCACACTACAGCCGATAAACAGTTCAAAAGTGTTATCTACAAGGCGGGTATGAAAATCGACCATCTAAACAGAAAAAGATTGATGTAAAATTTTAATGATTTAAATGAGGCAAAATTGTAGAATCAAACTTAGTTTTTAATTTAAATTTTTGAATTTTAAAGAAGATTATTAGAACAAACTGTTTAGATAACATGAAATTAAATACCTATCTAAAATAACTCTTAGTAGTTTTTGCTTAAAAAGAATGACGTGATTTCTTAACCAAAATTTTTAATTTTTAAAATTGTTGCAGCTGTCTTTAAAAATAAAAGATTTTATAAACTAAATTAAGAAAAGAGATTGGTTATTTTTTGGTTTTTATTATTATATAATTGAATTAAAAAAAAAAAAAAAACAAAACAAAATATAGTTTTTGAAATCTGTTGATTGAATTCGAATTTCGAATTTATTATATAAGGTATTTCAGTGAACTTTTTTATACAGAATCTTCTAAGAAATAAAATAAAATGCACGACTGGATCGCACGAACTCGCTCTTATGTAAAACTACTTTGGAATTTAAAACAAATTTTATACATATCAAACATGGATTTAATGAGATAAAAATGTTCAAATGCATGAAATTGCCGTCTGATTTCCAGAAAAGTATGAATTTATGCAAACAAAGATCAAAAATTAAGAAGAAAATGTGGTGTGCCAATTTTAAGTACAAAGTAGTATAGATTTTAGGAAATAATTTCAAAAAAATAATCGTTCACACGTTTTGACGATATTGATTTTTCAAAAAACCCAAAAAAATATTATTTCAAATTTTTTTATATACAATATTATTTTAAGCTAAATGGGGCTTCTGCATAAAAATTTTGGCTAAAATCCTTAGGGCCGTTAATGAGAAAGTTGAAAATAAAAAAACCGTTCTATGACCAGGTACCCAATAACATTTTTTCATACATTTTTTTGACCAACATTTTTTTATCAAAATCGTTAGAGCCGTTTTCCAGATAAATAAGACTTTGCATTACGGGTGTATGGGGGGTTAGGTTTGGAGCTAAAAAAAAATTTCAATTTCTCTTCTAGGGAATTACCGAAGACCCTTGAGTACCGAGTTTGAAGAATATATCTCCAGTAGCTTAGGCTGCAGGTAGAGGTAGAGGTACAGACGTACAGATAGACAGACGGACCTACTTTTTAGGTTTTTAAAAATTATTTCTGAAAATTCGATAACTCAAAAACGATATAATCATTTGCTTTTTAATGTTAATTTTAATATGTACAATAATAAAAACTTAAATTTGGCTTTTCAAAATAAAAATGTTTTAAAAATTGCACTTATGCATATAAAAAAATCGGTACAACGATTTCCAATTTTTGAGTGTTAAAAGAATGGATTTTTTTCTTAAATAAAAATATATTTTTAAGTTTTGTCGAGCAAGTTTTAGTCTTTTTTTTAACTTTTTAGAAAGTTCTGTATAAAAATAATGATCTTATGCCGTTAATGAGATAGTCAAATTTTGAAAAAGAGGATTTACAATAAGTAAGATCTTAATTTTAGTCTTTTTTATTATTAAATTATGTAACGTTAAAATTAAGCGAAATAGAACAAACAAAATTATTTTTTTACGTTTCTCTTATACATAAAATATAATATAAAACTCAAAATAGCTTTTTTGGCCTCTCACTTGGACTCATCAGTTACTGTGAAGACCTTGTCAATACGCAATTTTTGTTAAATTCAGTCTTACAAGAATAAAATCCTTGTCACTTGTACCTTTTTTAGTAAATAAAAGAAATAAAATGTTTCTATGGAGGGGAACCATTAATAACAGTTTTTGTTCTTTTCTAATAATTTCAAAAATTTTTAAAAAAGAAATAAAAAAAAACTGTGGGTATAAAATTTAAAATTAAATTAATTAATTTGGTGGTGCAACAGAACCAGGACGGAGTGACTTACAACTCTCAACTATTCCTGTGTTTGTGCTATCGGGAATGGAGTAGACAGAGGACCTACGTCCAAGCGGCTTAGGCTGCAGTCGAATCGACAGACAGACGGATAAAAGTCTTCCCTATCATTGTAATTTCAAGTCTGATCAAAATCTTTCTTTTTTTTTACAAATGCTTCACTTGCCATAAAGAACCTAAATATAGGAATAAAAACTAGGACTGTGGTTTTCTTAAATATAATTTTGTATATACGAGTATGTTGTTTTTTAAAAATTGACATTTTTTATTGATCGTTTCAAAAAAAAATTTTTTCTGTTTTTCTTAGGTTTTAGTTTCTAAATCAAGTAGAAAAGGAGTTCTCCGAGTTGTGCAAAAATAATTTCAAATATTTTTCATTTTACGAGTATTTTTCGATAAAAATTAAAATTGAAAATTTCGAATGCATAAAATAACAATAATCCACAAAATAAATAATAACAATAAATAGTTGAGATTTTGTGGAAAGCAAATAAATTTAATAGGATAATTAATAAAAAATACAAATTAAATAAATTCAAAATCGTACTCTTCAGGGGAAAACTGTTTTATTCTTTGAAATTTATAATAATGAAAAAATTAATTTTTAAATAACGACACATAACTTTCTTGGAACTTTTACGGTACCAATACTGTAAGGAATGATGAAACTCAGTATATTTATCTAGAATATAAAAAAAATTATAATAATATGAGCCATTATAAACTAAAAGAACATATTAAAAAACAAATACGATGATGGCCAGGGAGATTACAGGCCACGAAGATTACAAAATCGGCTATTTCTTAATTTTAATATAGTCAGTGTAATTCAATGTCACCCAAATTATATTAGGTTCAAGTATGATTAAATACTTTTCTTTTGGCGATGAATAGACTAAAAAATATTAACATGGTACAAAGATAACAAAGCCACGGAGATTATTTTTAAAGGAATTAACTGCAATAATTAAATTATAATAAAACATGAAATTGAAGGTTTTTTGACGTACTATAAAATGATGCATCGTTAAAAATTATTCAAAATTGTTTAATTGTGTGAAAAAGCGAAAATGTTTAATTACGTTTTTTTTTTTAAAAATCTTGTCACACTCATTCAACTAAGTATTGGGACAACAAAAATTTTTTTTTTTACTTGCGACTTATACATAGGTATTATAAGGCAAGTTATGAATTCGTAAAAAAAATCGAACTCGAGATTTTGATCAAAGTTGACATTACGATGATAGCGAAGACCAAAAAATGGGTCTCGCAATTCTGTCTGTCTGTCTGTCTGTCGGTTCGATTACAGCCTAAACGACTCGGCCGATTTTCTTCAAACTTGGTAGATATGGGTTTTAATTTTTCCCCCGGACGATTTTTTTTTTGTTTTTTTTTTAAGACCAAAAATAACGGTACCTGCCATACGATTTTTTTTTCGAAATTTTATAAATATTTTTTTTCTCAAAAACTGTCCCACAGAATTTTTTAAAAAAAATTTGAAAAATTTCATTTGGTTAAAACTAGCTAATGGTTCAAAAATATTTTACAAAAAAATGTTATTTTTGGTAGCCCCCCTGGGTCCATTTTTTTTGTTTTTGATTTTCTCGAAAACAGTACAGCCGATTTAAATAATTTTTTTTATGCTAAAGCTCCTCCAAAGTTTGAATATTATAACTTATAACCTATTCAAATTTTCAATATTTAATTTTTTGGATTTTTAAAACCCCATGCTCGATTTTTTTCAAACTTGACAAAAAAAAGTTTCTTAACATAATCTACAAGAATTGAGAAAATAAAATTCGTTTCATCTAAAACTAACGGTACCTTCCATACAAATTTTAAAAAATGATTTTCGAAAATCGTATTTTTCTCGAAAACGGTTCCGAGAATTTTGCTAAAATTTTTTTTCTTTTGATTAATCTTTCCAATCTATAATTTAATAAAAAAAAAAAATTAATCTAGATATTACTGACTGTACCTACCATAGAACGATTTTTTCGAATTTTGAATTTCTCATTATCGACATAACGGATTTTAATGAAATTTTTTATAAAACAGCTCCAAAAAAGTTTAAAAAACATTGCATTTAAAAACTTAAGAAAAAAAATATTTTTTCAATTTTTAGAAAAAAAAATCGTTTTTTTTTTTTTGAAAAATTTCATATCTCAAGAACGGCTTAGTATTTTTTTTGGAAATTAGACTGTTATTCGTACAATAATAAAAACTTAAGGTTGGCGTACCAAAATTTTTTCTTAAAAATGTTTTAAAAATTTTGCACATAAAAGCTTATTTTTTTAAGGAACCACTACAACGACTTATAATGTTTGTTCTTGCATAAATTCATGGTTGCATTGCATTCTGTTTTTTATGTCTTACTACCTACTAAAAGAATTTAATTTAATTTAAATTCATTTTATCCTTATGAACAGTTTTCTTTAATAACATTCGTATTTAAAATTCCTAGTCTATTACATAGGAGCAAGTTGGTGCGACCCAGTCGTGCATTTATTTTTTTTTGCATATCATAAAATTGAAGTTTAAGAGAAGGCCTTTACAACGACAAGGCCCAAAATTAAAAAAAAATATCATTTTCATCATTAAAAATATTAATAAAACTGATTAAGCATCAACATCACATCCCAAAAAGGCCACGGAGATTACACACGTCGCTTTTCCGGCAGAGTGGCATAAATCGAAATTTGTCGTTTTTTAGTTTTGAACACAGAACTGAGCTGACAAAAAAACACAATTTTTCTGTGTAATCGGCGTTAACCTACCTCTTCTAGTTTCCGAGTTATGAAAAAGCGCCGCTCTCAACTTTCAAAAACATCCCTGTCATTTTCTACGTATAAATACGGCATATGTAAATCAATTTTTGTTTTTTTTTAATATTTCGTTTTTTATAAAACTTAACAAACAAAAAATGCAGTTTTTTCACGTATTCAACATTCGAGTTTTGTTTTTTATGAACAAAGAAATTTTTTTTTCAGTATGAAAAAAAAACTTTAAAAGGCTCTCATGAAAATTTGCAAATTTCGACTTATGCCACTCTGCCGGAAAAGCGACGACATTATTAATTACCATGGATATTCGTTACCATCAATCGATCTGCAAATTTTTTCTTATAATGCTGACATATAAACACAGTTCTATGCCAAATTTCAAGTCTTTAAATTGAAATGCAAAAAAAAATAGAAGCCATAACGCTAAAAATTTAATTTTTTTAAAACGACCCATATGTACATAAGTTTTATTAAACATTAAGTAAAAATTTAATTTTTAAAAATTACTTTTACAAAAAAAAATCAATAACATGTTCTTAAAATATTAAATTTTGATAGAAAAAAAAAATAAAAAAAACCTGTTTTTTTTGGGAAATTATTATTTAAGCTATTAAGGAATGCTTTTCTACAAAAAATTACACTGAACTCGATTGAGCATTTTTTCAGAGACTCGGAAATAAAAAAAAAATGGTTCTATGGGAGGAACTGTTGATAAAATTGTTTTCTTTCTTAAAGTAGATTGTATAAACGCTAGCACACAGAACAAATTTTATGAAATCCGTAACAGCCGTTCTTTAGAAGCATAAGATTTTACTCAACGGTTCTCTTTCATGTATACATGAGATAGAGGTATTTTTGGTTCTGAAAATATTTGTTTCGGTTATATTTTAGGTGATGTTAAGAACTACCATAAGAAAAGCTGAGAAAAAATTGATTTTGTTGATTTTATAAATTTTTGTATCCATTTTTTCATCAAAAACATTTTCACTGTTTTTAAGAGAACGGAACGTTGACATGGTTCTCTGAGAAATATTATTTTATTCTTTTTATATTTTATGGAAAAAAATTTACCAAAAGGTAGCCTTCACATATATTAACTTATTTATTTGTTTATATAAATATTTGAGGTTTTAAACAAAAAAAAAATAATAAGATGGCCAAAACATTTTAAGTTAATTTTGGTCCTTAGAAATAAAATCAATAATTCGGGAGATTTATTAAATTACGTAAGGTATACATTTTACGAGGTCACAGGCTTATAACAAGGATCAGAGATTTCAATTTACTTAAATATTTGGACATGAAAAAGTTTTTCCGCAAGATTCATACTATACGTTTGATCACAATCGACAACAAATGGAATCATTCGACGATTCCTAACAGTAGATTTAACATGACTTCAACACTACACCCCAGAGAAAAAGAACAAGGTGAGTTTTTCTTTTGAGGGCATCAAAAGATTGGATAAATGTTAGATTTAGTGAATCGAGCTAAAAGGAGACAATTTTGAGAAAGAAAATGTTTTTATGCAAAAAAAAGAGTTCCTTAATTCTTTTTCAGGATTTATTGGCCCTCCCTCATATTCCGGTACTGTGTGTCATTGATTGCTCGATTGATTTTATTTAAATTCTTATAAGCACACCAAAATTCTATCTATTCTTGGAATTTATCCAATACTCGAACCTGTGAATTATATGATAATATTTTATTTTGGAGATTTATACAACAAACTAATCGACCGATAATAAGGACTTTTTCCAACAAATTAAATATTAATGATTGATATGATTATTTTCTTTTGGCGAATGGTGACATCATAAACGACGAGGTTTATTTCATACATACGATTTCGGGGATATACACAAGCCTTTGGTATATAATATCCCCATTGATAAATCATCGCATTTTGCACAGAAAGAAAGAGTTTTTTTTCATGATAACAAACAATTTTTTGTTCAGCAACAACAAAATTTACCCAACTTGAAATACGCAACACAGTTTTTTTTTTTATTTTCGAATTCGATAAAGAAGTTCATCAAGCAAAAAATCAAGCAAAAGTTTACTCAATCAAATTATAAAAAAACTCAAGATAAGAATTCTGCTTTTTTATCTTTCAACTTAGTCAAAGAATAAGAAGAATAAGCTTACAGTCTTTAGTCCGAAAATGGATTTCACAGTAATAAGTTGGATTTTTGTTCTGCTAATAGCTTCATTTTGCGGGTGTTTTCCTTCGACGTCTTCAGCTCCAAAGCATGTGATATTCTATAAGCCCGATTCGAATGCCAAGGAAGCCAACCTGATGTTCGCTCCACCACGTTGTCGTTTTGATTTCCGAGGACGTTGTCGTCCAATTGCAAAATGAAATTTTTTTCTTATAAAAAAAAAACAAAAATTGTTGAAATAGTTTAAAAATAAATAAACTAACAGAAACAATACATTTAATTGTGATATTTCTTTTTTTATGTTTTCATTAAACAAACCTGAAAAGTTGTAACCACGAAAAAGGTATTAAGGTAAGGTATCAATATTCTTTTCTTAAGAACAAAAATGTGATTCATAAATTGATTAATTCTTCAGTGAGTAATGTTTATAACTAAGGCAGGCATAGGCCTCATTTATTGACAAAGACACGAGATAAGAATTACATTTTCTACATCATTGATAAATCCAAATAAAAAGAAGAACGACTATGCTATTGTGGTTCATGTCCAAGTTATGTTACATGATAAAAATATAAGTAGTTAAAGTAAAAATTACTGTAAAGCTTCCGTTTTTATCTTTTCCTTATATTAACTTAATAGTCAAAATTTGTAACATCTTGATAAAATAACAATTTCTCAACGATCATTTACGCTATCAACTTATATTTTGACCGCAGTGTATTGAAGATTTATTAAAGGGTTAATATAATAATGTTTAATATCCGTTTATTGAAAAATTTAAATTATATCTTTTAATAAAAAAGTAATTTTTGAAACATTTGATTTTCAATATTGTTTGGTGCAATAAAAAAATGCTTCTTTATTTTTGCAAAAAACTTCAAAACAGTCGCAAGAGTTTTTAAAGACCTTGAAATACACAACTTTACAGGTTTAGATTGTACTCGTATATCCCCTTTAGTTCTGAAGAAATGTTCTTTTACGCTGGGCAAACCATTGAGTAAGCTTTTCCATCTCTTATACTATTCGAGGTCTTTCCGAATAAATTGAAAACAGCATTTCTCCCTAAAAAAGTCGAATCTTCATCCCGCTCGAATTACAGACCAATTGCATTAACGTCCCTTCTCACCAAGCTCATAGAAACGCTGATCAACAATAAGCCTAAGAAATATCTCGAAGAACGAGATCGCTTTTAATTTTTCGTAGCAATAGGTCCAGCAATAGTTTGAAGATATAATCTCCCGTCAGGTAGTAAAAATTGAGGTTTGCGTAAAATTAGAGTTCATTTAAATTCTACCTGTAGACAGAAGATATCATTAGAATACTTGAGTTTTCGCGGGGGTAAACATCAGAGTATAGGTCTCAGATTAATAGACTCTATCTCCAGATCCGCAGTTTGAAGTTTTGTCAAAATCACAGGAAATGGCATGATTAACAAAACATCTTTCGAACGGAGTTCCATGTCGAGTGAAAGTGAGTAGAGGAAGCGATGAACTACTCTCGCAAAGCGAATTCCATCAAGTGGTATAGCGACGGATCGAGAATGATTCAAGGGGTAAGGATAGAATTTTCGGGACTAGATCCAGACTTCCTTTACTAATGGAATAGTCCAGAAGCGAAATCTCGAAATGAACCAACGTAACGAAGAAGTTGCCATCATTTCCGCCCTCAAGGCAATGAGTTCCTATACCATCAGTTCTAAACTATCTTTGGGTGGGTTTAACGAACTCAGCTATAACAACAATGCCACACTTCTCTAGATAGCAGGCATCGTTTGTGTGTTTGCCAAAATGAATACTGCACTATTTTACGGAATTGGAAAAAAAAAACAAAAACAGAATAAAAACAGAAGAGGAGTGGAGGCCTCAAGGACAAAAGTACCAGCTGAACTCAGAAATCTGAGATATGCTAAACTATACTTCTCGGGAGTATAAACAAGAATGTTTTACATCTTTCATCAATCCTAGAACATTAGCTGGTATTCTAACTTGATCACTATAAACTGATAAAACACATCAGTATACTGTTTCTAAAACGTTATGAGGAAACACCATACGTTCAACAAACATACGTATAAGCTACGATCGTATCTAGAATTAATCTCTCTGAGAACACTCCAAATACTTAAGTTTCAAAAGTAATGTCACAATACCTCTGCTTTCATGAAAAGTTTATTTTAAAATGAAAATTGATAGCATTGAGTTAGAAAAATGATATAGGTAAAATGAACCCCTTCCAAGCTGATGTTCATTTGTGCTTGTTTTATGAAATTTCTTAATTGTTGCTCGCAAAACATCTGGCTCCTATTAGAGGATTTCTTCAATGTTAGCCTTCAACAAATAATGCAAGGTTTGTGGTTTATGGTGAGAAACGTGAGATTTAAAAAAGCGCCAAAGGAAGTAGTCTGCAACCGTTAGATCTAGCTATCTGGATGGCCAGTTCAAACCTCCAAATTCGGAGACCACTTGGCCCTAAAATTGGTGTCTCAAAATCTCTATCGTTGCCCGGGCTGTTGGACATGTAGCTGCGTCCTGCTGGAATCAAACATATCCAATACCCACTTCAGTTATAATTTGCGGAAAAAAGCTCGTTTAACATCTGCCTGTTCCAACTCTTACCAGTTAGGGTTACGATGGCCAATCACTTTTTCACTCCAAGTATTGTGATGACTGTTTTCATTCGAGGCTGAGGTAGGCTAGTCTGTTGTTACGGTAAGATTTACCGCAACAAAAACCATTCTTAATCTTGGTTCTTCAAACCTTCTTCGACTATGTTGTTTAGTCATAGTCTGACTCTCGATATCTGTTTTCCCCTCCACCCCAACCATTCCCATTTTTCGACCCACATTTTGAGTCCGTTGTCCTCATGGAGCTGGAGAGTAGCTCAGAGAGGATGACAAAATAGGTACCCTATAATTCGATCGTGTTGAGCCAGCGGATGGGCTGGAGACTCGCACGCCATCTACATAAACGAGGAAGCTCTTTCGAAGACAACAACAGAACGAAGCATACACGTACACTTAAAGTGGATTTGAGGACAACACAACATCAACATAATTAAATTAGCTTAACTTACATTTTTGAACACGGCTTTGAGCCCATCGTAAAATTTCTTTCCTTAAAACTTAACTTAAATAACAGACCAGCATAAAAGAATGGAACGCTAAACGCTATCCCTTCAATACCCCCAAATCTGCACAAAGGTCCACCGAATAGTAGATTGCGCGTTAGGTAGTTTAATTTGAATATTTGCCTTCCTTCTTCGGTTTCTCAAAATTGTTTAAAGATTAAATACTAGTATTGGCTCCTTTTTCGAATTAGTTGAAAATAGTAAATTTAGTAGAGTAGCTGAGAGAATGCTCAGAATATTATCTGCAACTTTTTATAATTTCTTTTTTATTTTTCTCAAAAATAGTTATTATAAAAATGTTAGGGTACGGCCTTGGATTCGCTAAGTTTTGGGACAGCACCAACAACTTGGGGAATTCTTTGATTGTGTGGGTGAATGAGAGTTTCGTTGGAACTCAACATCGGAGTGGTACCGTAACCGAGTTCCACGAAAGCTTTTGATTGAGAGTGTGAATGTGTGAGTGAAAGAGGAGGCCAAGAGAAATAAAAGGCTAAATGGTTAAGCTAATTCTTGGTTGACTAGCTAAGCCGATAGGCGATTTGAAAGAATTTTTGTCGAAGAAGGAAAAGAAGATATAAAAAGTTAAAGATAATAGAAAAGTTGAGAAAAAGTGAAAAAAAAAATAGTTCTTGGAAAAGTAATTGATTCGTAAAAGGAGAAGGAGTTTTTTTATTGGAAAGGATCTTTATCGCCAGAACGGGGCGAGGAAAATCATTGAGAAAAAGAAGGAGGAAGGAGAGGAAATAATATTTAGAAAAAGGAAAAGATAAGTAGAGTGTTGGTTTTTATATTTTTATTCGATTATAAAAAAAAGTGTTGTGACTTAATAATTCGGTTGGCCCTTGGTTCGATTCTAAAAATCTCAAAATTGTGAGACGCGCGACCCCTTTACCGTAGTCTAAATTATCTGTTTTATTTCGGGACCGAGTGATAGCGGTCCATTCTAGCGGTCTGTGTTTTCAAAATTTTCTTTCTTTAATTTTATATAACTTCAATTCTTGCGATCTGCATTTTAAAAATTCTCTTTGTTTCATTTCCATTTCATTGTTTAATAATTTCATTTATTTTCAATTGGTTTCATCCAATTAAATTCCTATTTGTATTCTATTTTGTATTTGAAAAAAATCCAGGTTTTAATCCAGGCGTAAGCCACGGTTTCCTGGATACTTTTTAAATAAAAATATTCTCCTTCCCATTGGGAATATAAATCTGTGTTTGCTTCATTTCTTGGAAGAATAACTTACAGTATCCCGGTTAAGGCAAACGACCATAAAAAGTTTCCTGGCGCCCACCCCTCCCACGTAAGTACGCCCCAGTACTTGCATTTATTTAATTGCCTTTTTATAGCACCCAAATTCTTTTTTTCATTCGATCTAAATTGTTTACTTTTTTATCAACAATCTAATTCGACCAACCCACCCCCAGCTGACTAGCCGGTTAGCTGCGTCGTTACCCATCGCAGTGTGTTGTTGTAATATTTTATTGTCTCTATCTTCTCTATTTCGTTGATCATTTTGACAGTTCGTCAATTCGATCTTACTTCTCGCGTGTGCCGGTTGCACAATTTATATAAAATTAAATATTAAATTCGTTTATTCTTTTTTAATTATAATTGGATTCGAATAAATCCAAAGTCGCGGTTTTAAAGTAATTCGTCATCCTAATCATCATAATAATTCGTCATAAAATTCGGGTTAAAATATTGCAACACTGTGTCAGGATTCGTCCCAAAGAAAGCAGAAAACTTGGGTCGAAGTTCCAAACTCCAAATCATTTCAATATTTATTAATTTACAAATTTGCTTACAATTTCTTCAGTTGATTCTTATAATTTACTTAATTAATTATTTAGTATAATTAACAATGATTATTCTTACAATAAATAACATTATATTTCATATACGAGCTTAAGATTCAATCATGCCCTCCTCCATCAAGAGACCGGAGGAAAATTCAAGGCTGTGGTATTCTTTGAAGAAGGGTAGCCACAGAAATAATCATTTGGGATACGGCCCTGCTCCTCGCAAAAGACTAGAACCATAATCTGTGCTGCATTTGCAGCAACAAGCGTTCAAGCGTATCTGTGAAACTCTTTAAAGAAGTTTAGCCACTGAAAGAATTGTTGGGATACGGCCCTGCTTCTAACAAAAGACTAGAAGAAAAATCGGTTTAGTTGAGCTTTGTATAAGCTACACTTGGGAGAAGTGGAGCGTAGAAATAAACGAGAAGGGACAGTTAAGATTAAGCGGCAGGTACGGGTTCAGAACGCAAAACGGTTTTTCGAAACTACTGCATTTAGTACCCAGCAGTGTGTTCCTACTTTCTAATTGAATTCGGTTCCCGAATTGAATGTAATCAGTGTGGTTTTCTCCCTTTATGTACACTAGATTGGTACAAAACATCACGCAAAGGTAGAAGTCGAATTTGTATTGATATTCCACATATCCATATTAATATTTCAGTCAAAAGGCAGTGTAAACTGAGAGGACTAAACAAAGTAGCAACAACGTCATACATGCTCAGCTCATCTTGTTCAACATCTGGTTGCCAGTGTAATTAAATGGTTTCGGGATTCGGTGTGATGTGTGAAACGAATAATAATAATATATACCAATTTGCTTTCGGTAAGATGGATGCTGCGGCAAAGCGATGTGATGAGTAAAGCAAAAGCAACCCAGGGTTCACTAGGATGGCACGACACTGGTAGATTTAAAATGAAAGATAGTATCGATTTGGTCATTTATATCAGCTTTCGGACGGTGTATATATAGCCATTTTAACACAATGATTCAGCATAAAGCGGCAGCGGTTGGGGGGTTTTCGGGCTGTAGAAGAAAAAGGTCAACGTTTCGTTACAATATCGCACCAAACAGTCACTTTGAGAAGATACAATGGCTCTTCTTGTATTTCGTATAGGTTCTCTTGGCCCCAAATTTTGATTGTTAACATAACCACTTAATTGAAATTGAGCTCCATAGCTCATTATGATTTTGGAAATACGTAACCATCCTCATCGTGTTCCAAGTTTAATAGAACATGTGAGTCAGTTAACCTCATTTAACGGTCAGCAGGCAGCAATCCGTGAATGGTTTCCACATTGAAAATCTTTAAGTCTTTCACTAAAAATCTGTGCAACAAACGGCTGCTATAGTCGTTCGAACGAGAAGTACGAGGCCGACCACTTCTTGTGGCATATTAAGTGGACCCACTTTGCACCAGGTGCTCAGATTGTGGACATGGTGCACGAGATCCTAGAAAGTCACGAGGGAATTCACACTGCGTTAAAACAACACACCGAAAATAAGCTGTAACAATAATTCTACGTTGCCAACTAATTGTCTGTCTTTCTAGATGTCACACAATGACATTTGATACCATATGCAAAAATTAAAGACGCATTCCAAATATGTCATTAATTTTGCGCCACCTTACATATTTTAAAAACTTTAAATATGAGTGATTTTAAAAATTAAATAAGAGGACATCATATATGTATAAAGGGCCTAAGCCTAATGACTTTCAACTATCAACCATTTCTGTGTCCGTGTTCGAACGGCTAATGAGCAGCATTTTTCTTGCAAGAGATACACTTAAAGACATTACATTACATTTTACACTACTCCGTAGATGCTTGGTTTCGCTGATCGATGGGAAGCGATGCTTTAAGAATTAAGAATTTGTCAATGCCTCACAAGAGGCACTACACTCCTGAACAACTTTTTTGTAGCTGCCAAGAATCGAACCTAAGTCCCTCTGCATGACAGTCCAAAGCACTATCCATTATGCCAAGGGGTACTACTGTAATTTTAAGCAAATAAAACTTTTCAAAAATTAAAACTCATTGAAAACCATTTTTTTTTTAACTTTAAAAATTTAAAACAAAATTATCTAAAATCTTATGAAAAGTGATTACTGATATAGTACCTATTCACTTTTTTCTCGTAATATTTATATTTTCCGGGATGATTGGCTTCAGTCTTAAATGTCTAATGCTCAAGATGATGCCCAATGCCCACCCTTTTCGATTTCAATGGGAAAACTAAGGGTAAAGCTAATTGTATACGATTGGTAGATCTTACAATATTGTCAGATCTTTCAGTGATAAACATACTTACAATGTCTAACAACCATGTAGTCTTACAATTAATTGTCAAAAAATGTATCTGACAATAAATTGTAAGACGGTAAATTGTAAGCTATTTGATAATCGTGTACACACACAATTTGTTGTCAGACCTGCCAATGTTTATCACTGTCTGACGTTTTTGATAGTGAAAAAATTATAATAATGTACCTACGTTTTTTAGCAGCACACAATTTTTTCATTGTCAGACAATTTGCAGCCAAGGTTCAAATGAACAAACAAAAACTGACAATTAGTTGTGTGTGTACACAGTTAGTAGAAAATCTACCAAACTCTTTAAATTAATTGGTAGGTATTCAGATAGCTATCTGACAGTAAAATGTCAACCAACTTTTGACAATAAATTGTAAGAGGTTGGTAGATTTTCTACCAACTGTGTAAACACACAACTTAATTGTCAGCTCATTGGTAGATAATTGTCAGACATTGTCAGGTCTGACAATATTTTAAGATCTACCAATCGTGTACACTTAGCTTAAGTCGCTTGTCAATTTTGACTGATTTACAATTAAAGTTTCAATGCACAAGAATTTAAGGTTAATTGACCGTTTTTTGATGGTCTTACTCGAAGCTAGCAACTGATGACTTTTTACTATCTCTGAAGCTAAATTAAAAATTCTAAGAAAATGAAATAGCTACATATTTTGAAAACTTTGTACCCGTTACAATTTGTGTCATATCAACATGGTAAATTTTAATGATTTTAAGTAGGTAATTGATCAAATTTTAGGATTTTTCAATTTATTTTTTCTAAAATCTCCCAAATTTATTGGCTTTTTTATCGTGAATATAAAAAAAAACTGATTAATTTTTGTTTAATATCTACTCATAATTAGTGATGTTGAAATTTTGCACAAATGTCAAATTTAATGAATCCGGTCATCACCGAAATGCCACCATCTTTTTACTATTTAATTAGAAAAATATGGCTATGGTACAATTCCGCTCCTTTTCAAATCCTTTTCATTCTGACTTTCCAAATTCCTTGTGTCAAAATAAAACTCATACCATACCCAACCCATATTCAATTTATTCAAAAAAAATCAACACAAAGGTTATAATTTTATAGCCACCACTGTTACAATGAAGTTCCTCCTGAAACTATGCAACATTATACACGGGTATTTGAAAATTCATTTCAAAAGTGCAAAAGGTTATCAAAATACGAGTAGGTAGTATAGCGCTGCTCAATGCATTTTTGATTTATTGCTGTAAAGTTGATTTAGTTTATTTTTAGCTGAGATGGCTTCGGTTATGATTTTGGTTCTTCTCACATTGTATATTGGGATTTGTTGGCAATTTGTTGTTGTTGAAAGCTTTCCCCTTGTAGGGGACAGAAATGTTGCGTACACTCGTTATGTCCGCCGGAGACCTATGCCTTTTTCGAATAACTATGTGCGAGAAGTGATTGAAGTTTTTAACACCCAACGAAGACCTCCACCGTATGCATTTTTACATGATGGGGATCTAACTAGATTTGTTCGAAGTGATTTCGATCCGACTATGGCGGACTGTAAGAAAAGTTTAATTAGAATTTAAGAATATGTATGAGAATTATTTATTTGAGATATTTTGTTTAACTCAAGGTGACGAAGAGACACAGTCAGCCACAAATCCACCTGCACAGAGAACTTTAAAATCTACACCCAGAGCTCAGACTAATGTTTTCTCAACACCTTTAACATCTACAACGACATCCAAGTCATCATTTTTGTGGGAGCGAAGATCCGAAATCACAACAACAACAACAGAACAAAATATAATAGTAACAGAGAGTGATAAAGAGTTGCCACCTGAAGCACCTTTAGAGTCTCAAGAGGCAACTTTGAAACCAAAGTCTCCCATAGGTTCCGAAGAGTACAGAGACGAAAATAGTGGAGGTGAAAATGGCAACGAATACGATGATGCTGAGAATAACAGGGAAGGCAAATCAACGGACACAGACGATTCAAATGAAACAGAATATTATGACGAAGTCGAAAAAGGTGAAAACAATTCTGAAGATGTAACCGCGTCAAGCGATGCTCTGTTGATGCTGAAATTGAGGCTCAAACAAAAGAGACAACAACTAGAAAATCTTTCTTTAAATGGTTATAAAGTTAAAACATAAAAATAATATAATTTTTAAATAATTTTAATTTAGTGACAAAAATAAGTGGGCTATCTATCAATATTAAATATGAATAATAAAAATAAATACTTACGTAGAATTAACTTTCAACGGTTTGTAAAATCGGTACTAAGAGTAAAAGTTTCAACAATTTTTCGTTTTTCTCAAAGTCTTCTCCAAAGTTCGGAAAGTTCTTTGTGGTACATTCTATGGTAGACGACAGCGTGGTACAAGTAGACCATGCTTGGGCTGGAGAGATTGCGTAGACCAGGACGCCCGAAGCCTTGGGGTGCGCAACTGGATGGCATCGGCTAGAGACCGGGATAGGTGGAGAGACTTGTTGAAAGAGGCCAGGACCGGAACCCGGTTGTCGAGCCGATGACGATGATGATGATAATTACTGATATATAATACCTATTAATTTTTTTCGTAATATTTATATTTTCTGGGATGATTGACTTCAGTCTTAAATGTATAATGCTCAAGATGATGCGCACCTTTATCGATTTCATTTTTTTTTTTTTTTTTTTTTTTTTTTTTTATATTATACGCGCACTCAAGGGGTTATGAATACCCTTATAATGTTAAAAACACAGTGCGAGCAATTAGGAAAATAGGATAGGATTAGAAAGGAGATACCGATGCACATTGGTTTTGAATGTCTGCACATTGAAATGAGTGGGAAATACTGAGCCAGGTAAAGCATTCCACATTCGTGTAGTGCGACTAAAAAAAGAATCTCTGTATTTGACAGTACGTCCGAAGTTGGGCTCAAGGGTAAACTGATGGGCATTCCTAGAAGTTCGGGTATTACGGTTGAATTGTTTAAGGGGAGGAATGCAACTGGCTATTTCACTAGAGCACTGTTTATGAAAATAGCGGTAAAATAATGATAGACATGAAACGTTGCGGCGGTGCTCGAGAGATACAAGTGTTTCAGTTAGACAACGGTCGCCTATCATTTTTATAGCTCTCTTTTGAATTCTGTCCAAAAGACTCAAGTGGGTTTTTGGAGCACCTGCCCATATATGGGAATTGTACTCGAGCTTTGGAAGAATAAAGGCTTTATATATAACAACCAGATCAGAAGGGGTAAAATACTTCTTGCATCGGCGGAGAAAACCTAAACACTTAGCAGCATTTTTGGCAACGTCAAATATGTGATCACTCCACAAAAGATGGTCTGTGATGCACATACCTAGAACTGAAAGCTGATCAGTCTCCTCAATGCAAGTGCCGCTCATAGAAAGTGGCATTAGGGGAGGGTTGCGCTTTAATGACAGTAAACAGCATTGAGTTTTTGAAGCATTAAATTCTACACGGTTTTTGATTCCCCATTGGACAATGCTGTCAAGATCAGAATTTAATGAGCTTATCATACGCTGCCGTTGGAAGTCCACATCCGAAGGACAAGGATGTGAATCTAAAAACGAATATGAGAAGCTGAGGGTACTATCATCAGCGAAACAATTAAGTGGATTAGAAGTTTCAGACAAAAGATCATTTATGAATATAAGGAAGAGTGTCGGAGACAAAACGGAGCCCTGTGGCACACCAGCGTTTATTTTGTGGATATCAGACTTGAAACCGTCCAATACTACTTGAAGAGAACGGTCCGAAAGGTAATTTCTAATCCAACGAAGAAGAGATTCGTCGATACCAAATGCACGCATTTTCGATAAGAGAGCTTGATGCCAAACCCTATCAAATGCCTTTGAAATATCAAGTGCAATAATCTTACTTTCTCCAAAACGATGTAAAGATTTGTTCCACTCTTCGGTGAGATATACCATCAGATCACCAGTGGACCTATTGCTACGAAAGCCATACTGCCGGTCATTAAGGAGCTTTCGTTCTTCAAGATATTTCTTAAGCTGAAAATTGATCAGCGTTTCCATGACCTTGGAAAGAAGGGACGTAAGTGCAATTGGACGATAGTTAGAGGGGGAGGAGGATTCGCCTTTTTTAGGGACTGGCTGGACAAATGCTGTTTTCCATCTACTCGGAAAGAGACCTGAAGAGTAGGACAGATGGAAAAGCTTACGCAGTGGTTTTGCCAGCGTTGAAGAACACCTCTTTAGAACAATAGCAGGGATACTATCCGGGCCAGCGGATTTGTGAATGTCAAGATCTTTTAGTACTCTAGCAACTGCACGAGTGCGAAAGAAGATTCGTCCCATATATTCGTTTACGCTCTCAAGTACAGGAGGAGTCATGTCACTCCCTGGTAGTGTCGAATTAACAGCAAACTGTGCTGCAAGCAAATTGGCTTTATCTATCGAACTTACAACAGGAATGTCATTGAAGACGAGCGTTGGAACTGAGGATGACGTAGTGTTTCGTATTTTTTTTACAAATGACCAAAAATTTTTACTATCTTTGGGACATTGTAGTATTTTTTGCCGTAATTTTTGATCATGTAAAAATTTTGTTCGTCGGATATGGATGTTACAGGTCTTTCTAGCTTGTTTGAACTTATTCCGATTTTCCTCAGTGGGGTTGGCTTTAAAACAACGGAAACTTACTTCTTTTACCTTGATAGCTTCTTTACAGCTCGAATCAAACCAGGAGTTTTCTTTCGGTTTGATGGATTTTGTCCTATTCGGAATAAAATTTCTCATACCGTAGAGAATCAGATTTGAGACCATATCTGCACTGGAATCTACATCACTACCGAGGAAGCATAGTGACCAGTTAAATTTCCCGAAGAAATCATTGAGACCGTTCCAGTTGGCTTTCTCGTACAGCCAAACGGTTCTTACAGGGTTTTTTTCTTTAACTGGGGATTGTTGACACGAGAAATTCGCAGATATGATACAATGGTCTGAAGTGCCTAGAGGCGATAAAACATTTATGGTGTATTTATCAGGGTTTGAGGTAAGGAACAAGTCTAGAGTGTTGGCCGATTGACCTGCAACGTCAGGAATCCGAGTTGGCTCGTCAACAAGCTGGGTCAGATTGTTTAAATCAGCAAAGATCTCGACATACCTTCCTTCGGGTGTTGTCTGACCAGAATAGCGCAGCCACGTAGAATTGTGTACATTGAAATCGCCCGTAACAACGATCTCACTGTGCGGAAAATGGGAAACAATTCTCTGGATAGAGTCGGACAGGGCATCGAATTCATTTGAAGTCGAATTACTATCCAAACTTGGACTGCGATAAATAAAACATGTATGAATGATGCGCCTTTGGACTGTGAATTTGAACCACATATAATTAAAATTAGTATTTACACAGGGACCATACTGTGGAAGAAGCTGATAGGCAACATCATTACGTACGTATACGGCGAGACCATGGTGAGAAAAGAATAATGGCACTAGACTATACCCATGTAGGTTAAACTCCGTATGATCAGTGTTTTCACCAACCTGGGTTTCGCTTAGTGCCAAAACAGCTGGCCTGTTTAAAACAGAGTGAACGTACACAGCACAGAAATTTTTTCGGAGCCCCCGAATGTTACAATACTCGACACAAAACTTACCAGTCATTGCAATACACAAACACAAAAAAAACCAAAACTAGACAATTAACTATGCAGGTAATTAATTTTGGGCACCAGAAAACTTCACAACGCAATTTACCATTAGTGTTATGCCTAAATGGAAAATCACACTGATCCGCTCCTGTACAACCAAAATCAACAACCGCAATCTATCCAATATTGCTATGTATAGTCTAATGCAACACCGTATGGTGTTTACCATACGATGTATTCAATAGCTACACTAAGCAACTGTGAGCGGTGATGGAACGGAGAGGGAGGGAGCACAGATGAAGCTCGCTGTGTTAAATTAGTATAATGCACTGATTTTTTTTATTGTTTTTTTTTTTTTTGTTTTTTGTTAGCACGGCGACGGGAGCGGGCGCGGTAGTTAATATTATTGATTTGATATTTTTGTTATGAATATTGTTCGTTGTTTTTGTTATTTTTTGTTTTCTATTTTTTTTTTTTTGTTTTGGTCTATTGCAATTTTGTTAATTTTGTATAACACACGAGTGAAAATGTACTACACTCCCACGCGTGCGCTCACGGTGGGATGCAGATCGGCACTCATTGGGAATAGGAGAACTAAGGGTAAGCGGTTGGTCAATTTTGACACATTTACAAGAATTTATGGTTAATTGACCGTTTTTCGACGGTCTAACTCTAAGCTAGCAACTGACTTTTTACTATCTCTGAAGCCAAATTGAAAATTCTAAGAAAATGAAATAGCTATTTTGAAAACTTTGTAAGAGTTACAATTTGTGTCATATCAACACGGTAAATTTTAATGATTTTAAATATAGGTAATTGATCAAATTTTAGGATTTTTCAATTTATTTTTTCTAAAATCTCCCAAATTATTGGCTTTTTTATCGTGAATACAAAAAAAAACTGATTAATTTTTGTTTAATACTCAAAACTAATCATGTTGAAATTTTGCACAAATGTCAAATTTAATGAATCCGCCCATCACCGAAGTGCCACCATCTTTTTACTATTTATTCAAAAAATATGGCTGGCTGAAATTCCTCTAGTTTTTATATCTTTTTTATTCTGACTTTCCAAATTGCTTGTGTCAAAATAATACTCATACCAATTTAATCAAAAACAATCAATACAAAAGTTATAATTTTATCGCCACCACTATTGCAATGAAGTTCCTCCTTAAACTATGCAATATATTCACTGGTATTTGAAAATTCATTTCAAAAGTGCAAAGGGTTATCAAAATAGGTGCTATAGCGCTGCTCAATGCATTTTTGATTTATTGCTGTAAAGTTGATTTAGTTTATTTTTAGCTGAGATGGCTTCGGTTATGATTTTGGTTCTTCTCACATTGTATCTTGGGATTTGTTGGCAATTTGTTGTTGTTGAAGGCTTTCCCCTTGTAGGGGACAGAAATGTTGTTTACACTCGTTATGTCCGCCGGAGACCTATGCCTTTTTCGAATAACTATGTGCGAGAAGTGATTGAAGTTTTTAATACCCAACGAAGACCTCCACCGTATGCATTTTTACATGATGAGGATCTAACTAGATTTGTTCGATGTGATTTCGATCCGACTATGGCGGACTGTAAGAAAAGTTTAATTGGAATTTAAGAATATTTATGACAATTATTTATTTGAGATATTTTGTTTAACTTAAGGTGACGAAGAGACACAGTCAGCCACAACTACACCTGCACAGAGAACTTTAAAATCTACACCTAGAGCTCAGACTAATGTTTTCTCAACACCTTTAACATCTTCAACGACGTCCAGGTCATCATTTTTGTGGGAACGAAGATCCGAAATCACAACAACAACAACAACAGAACAAAATATAAAAATAACAGAGAGTGATGAAGAGTTGCCTTCTGTAGCACTTTCAGAGCCTCAAGAGGCAACTGTAAAACCAAAATCTCCTATAGTTTCCGAAGAATACAGAGACGAAAATAGTGAAGATGACAATGGCAATGAATACGATGATGCTGAGAATACTCGTAACAAGGAAGGCAAATCAACGGACACAGACGATCCAAATGAAACAGAATATTATGACGAGGTCGAGAAAGGTGAAAACGATTCTGAAGATGTAACCGAGTCAAGCGATGCTCTTGTTGATGCTGAAATCGAAGCTCAAACACAGGAGACAACAACTAAAAAATCTTTCTTTAAATGGTTATAAATTTAAAACATAAAAATAATATAATTTTTAAATAATTTTAATTTAGTGACAAAAATAAGTGGGCTATCTATCAATATTAAATATGAATAATAAAAATAAATACTTACGTAGAATTAACTTTCAACGGTTTGTAAAATCGGTTTTAAGTACTCCTATAAGAGTTTCAACAATTTTTCGTTCTTCTCAAAGTCTTCTCCAAAGTTCGGTGATGAAAACTTGATAGAAATTCATCAGTAAGATCTTTCGAACTTCTAATTCCAAATCATATGTATGTATGTATTTCGAAACAGTTGACGAATTTTAATGATTTCGATACTAGGTAACTCTGCTATTTCACTTGAAGGCTTATGTGTAAAAATAAGGTTTGCAAGAATTCAGCTAATAGATCAAATTCTTTCATTGATTTTTCTACATAACTTTCAACTTCGCAGCCTTGACAATTGAGAGAACCCATATTTATGCTATTTATTATGAACGCCGACGCTGGATGGTGCGCATTTAAAATGTTTAATTTTCCAAATTTGGAATTTGACCAATGGCATTGATTTTGCTTCCAGGGCAGTTGTGGGTTCTTGTCGTAGTTCATTGGCTATATAGACCTGTGACTTGAGAAAACCCCACAAGAAGAAATCAATAGGGTCAAATCACATGACCTCGGTGTCAATTCACATAGCCTCCCCGTGAGATACCCATGTTAGGAAATCACTCGTGCAAAATGTATATTGTAACAGGAGCTGTGGGGTTTTGAAACCAAATACCGTCATCGAAACCCATTCCATACAATTCGGCCCAAAAGAAATTGTATATCATTCAATTCAATTTCAATTTTGTTTTATTGAACATACTACCTATTTACAATTTGGCTTACAACTAATAAGATACTACATATGCATGAAAATTTACATTTGTTGGCTCATAGGGGGCCTAACTATATACAGTGACTTAAGTTTAATTATTTTTATATAAAATTTACATTACAAAAAAAAATAAATTTAAAATGTTGGTTAACTGTATTGTCCTCAGGGTGTTCAGCGCTCGCTGTTAGGTGAAGGCCTGTCGTTTTCAAAGAAGTTTGGACCGATGTTACCGCCAGCCCAAAATCTACATATACCAAACAGAAAATTTTTTTGGATGCTTTATAATTTGATAGATCTCGTATGAACTTTGATCTTCCCAAATTCGACAGTAAATTTTTCTTGTTTACGAACCCATTCATCCAAAATAGACCTCGTCGATGAATATGATTTTTCGACCGAAATTGGGGTCAACTTCCAACTGCTCAAGAGCGAACTCACATTGTTGTCTATGTTAGTTAACTCTGAGCTTCTGGGTAAGTTAAAAGAAGTTTGTACGGAAGGGCCTACCGCAAAACGCATGCCGAAAAATTTGCCGAGTTATACCCAGTCTACAAAAGGCTGAGTTCTTGTGCTCGTTTTTTCCCACTCTCGCAGACAGCGGTGATATTTTTTACAGTTCTAACGTTTCACTGACGTACGGTTATTGGCAGATTTTCCAATGAACCGGTAGACCTGAATTCATTCACCACGTTGGGAATCTTCTCGGAAGGACAATAATGGGGACCGCAAAATAGACGAAGCTTCATCACCTATAGTTTGGAAATTCCTATTGGAAATCTTTAATATTGTTGTGAACAGAGCTTTATACTACTACAGCGCCATCTGTTGGAAAATTGCATATCTAATTTATGGAAGAAATAAAAAGCTCTTTTCCAATGTCAAATATATTTCCCCTTATTTCAACCATCTAGAACATTCCAAGACGAGAAGCTTTGCGAATTTTCGAGAACAACTAACATGAGTATATAAGGGAGTGCTCGCGGTGAGCACAAGACAGTTGATTTTTAATTACGGAAGTGTGCAAAACTCTGTTTTTGGATTGTGTAAAACAAGTGTGATTTTAATTTGAATAAAGTATTTGAGTCGATTATAAATTGAGATTTATTGTTGTGATTTGGAAAGTAAAAATAAAGAAGAAATATTAGAAAGAGTAATAAGTTTTATTTAACAAACCTAGCAAAAATATTACAATATTGTTGTGAACAGAACTTTATATTACTACAGCGCCATCTGTTGGAAAACTGCATATCTAATTTATGGAAGAAACAAAAAGCTCTTTTCCAATGTCAAATGTATTTCCCCTTATTCCAAACATCTAGAACATTCCAAGACAAGAAGTTTCGAGAACAACTAATTTGAGTATATAAGGGAGTGTTCACGGTGAGCGAGAGACAATTGATTTTTGATTACGGAAGTGTGCAAAACTCTGCTTATTGGATTGTGTTATTAAACAAGTGTGATTTAAATTTGAATAAAAGTATTTGAGTTGTTTATAAATTGAGATTTACTGTTTCGAATTGGAAAGTGTGAATAAAGAAGAAATACTAGAAAAAGTAATAAGTTTTATTTAACCAACCTTGGAAAAATATTACAATATCATACATATCAACAGGTTTTGTGGGGTCCAAATGGACCGCCATGTAACGGTTGTGCCGTATTATAAGGGATATTTTTGCAAAAAAAAATAACATTTGTCTAAAAACATTTTTCTCTATTTAATAAGTGAATACAATATGAAAAAATATGTTAGGGTGGTCAAACACTTTTAATGATTTTTTAGGATTGTAAGTACTATAATGGTATAAGATAAAAAAATCGAACTCGAGATTTTGATCATACTTGACATAACGATAGTAGAGACTACGAACATAATCGGCCCTGTAATTCCGTCTGTCCGTATGTCTGTACCTCAAGTGATTTTTTTTAAACTTCGTGATTCCGTAGAAGAGATATTGAAATTCTTTTTTTGAGCTATTAATTTCTCGAAAATGGCTCTAACGATTTTTATGAAAAATTTAGGTCATATTGTGGTCTTTATTTTGGTCAAAAATCATTTTGAAATAAAATGTATGACTGGGTCGCATGAATTTGCTCTTATGTAGTAGACTATGAATTTTAAAAATGAACGTTACTAGAGAAAAATTTTCAACCATAAAATTGATATTTTAATCTCTTTTAGTAGTTAGAGATAAAAACAATATGCCACCTTAAGCAAATATGTATGAACTTATGCAAGAACAAAAATTATAAATCGTTGTAGCAGTTTTTTTTTTAAATAGGTTATTATATACAAAATTTTTTAAATATTTACAAAAAAATTGGAACACGAATTTAAATTAAAAAAAATTATTGAAAAGTAAAGAAATGTGTGGAGGAGGAAAATTGGAAAATGCTATCCACCAAGTTTTAAGATAAAATCAGCCTAGCCGTTTAGGCTGCAATACCTATGTTCAGAAGCATAAAGTTCATTTTCCAAATGTTTAAAATAAATCGTTTAGAAATTAAACTTTAAAAAGGTCATTTACGTCATATGAATTAGTGCAAGAATAAAAATTTTAAATCACTTTCGTGTATTTTTTTAAATATGAGTTTTTACACAGGGTGTCTCTTAATTCATGCATAATACTTAAGACCTAATTCTTGGATATATTCTAAGAAAAATATCATTCTACAGTAAGGACCTATCACCAATTTTTATATCATTAATCGGCGATTTACAAAAAGGCTTATTTTGGTGTTACCTGACCCATGTTAACGTTAGTACTAATAATAGAAACTTCATTTAGGCCTTTATTTTTAGAAGAAATACCAGCCCTTGTAATCGTTTAAGCGAATTCGTTATCCTATTTAGGTCTTAGAAATAAAAAAAAAATTGTTTAAAAAATCAATTTTAAGTTTTTATTGTTGTGTACATTTTTCAATAATCATTTTTGAACCGTTTTTGAAATTTTGAATCTTCGAAAATATTATTGTATTCTTTTTTTAATACTATTTTTTAAAATCTATGTTTTGATATCCAATGTTTTCTTCAAGTTTTTTAGAATCTTCTCAATATATCCCCAAACTTGCCTCTTAGTATCTATATGTATGTATATCTCAAGCAAAAAACAAAACGTTACGTACGCTCAAATAATGTTCACCGCATCGCCAACGTTAAGGAGTTAGGACTTGGAAAATGACTGAGCATTATTTCGTTTAAAAAAAAATAATTTTAAATTAGAAATATCGCTAGTCTATTGACTTAAAATGGATACAAATCTTAAAACCAACGCTAAGACTTTTATTCATACTTTAACTTTTAAAAGCCAGAAGGCTATTCTTCGATTCGATTTTAAGAATCAATGGCTTAAATATTAGTTTTTTTTTCATAACCTTGAAAGGATTGAGAGGTAGGTATATTTATTTATACAAAGAACAAAAACAAATGTCTTACATGTACCTACTTCAGATTTCCCCTTAGTGTAAGTTCAAATTCTAAAATGAGTCACTTAATCTACATATATTTAAATTTATTTGCTTAAGCATGACAGTTCAATGTAACGGGAACAATATAAATAATTGTAAAGTATGACATTTCCAACTTAATTGCTCACTGTCCAAACGACGCAGCTATGTATTATAACATCCATTATGCCCACAAATAAAAGTAAGTAGCTAGTAAATATCAGCTCAGATTATTTTCAATTCGTAGGAAGATCGTTGGCGCGCTCTTGTTTAGATTGTCACTTTTATATTCTTAAATAATATATTATACACATACGACAGCATGCATACATATCTATGTATGTATGTAATGTATATGTATCTACTCACTTATAGCAATATACGAGACACAGCTTGAGAAGATTAAGCCAATAAAACTGTCTTTGCAGTGACGAATGGCCTCAATGCACGGATCTAGGGTTTTATGGGATGAATATTCCAAATAAAATAAAAATATTGGCGCAAAATTTTAAACATTTAAAACCTACTCTAGTTCGTTCTGTTCTAGAATACTGCTCTGTTGTTTGGTTCCCCTACCACACACTGAAAATAAATTCCTAGGTAATATTGACAAAAACGTTTTGTTAACATTCAACAAAACATTTTTATCGTTTTGATAAAATTTTTGTCAATACGAAAGAATGATTTTGTTGATTTCACAAAATGTTTATAATCCAGCATGCTTTTTTGTCAGTTTAACAAAATATGCACTACAAATAATATTGTCAGTTTAACAAACCAAGTTTTGTTAATATAACAAAATAAAACAGAGATTTTTGTCACATCGACAAACTTTTTTGTGATGTTAACAAAATGTTTGTTGTGTCTACAAAAAATCTGTTTTGTAAATGTTTGTCAATATCACAAAGTTTTTGTTAATTTTTTTTTTGTCAATTTAACAAAAAATGAAAACATTTTTGTTAAAATGACAAATATTTTGTTTTGGGGTTGAATTATTTTGTAATATTGATAAAATAATATTATCAGATAGATAAAACAGCATTCAGTTGGCCTCAGAAATGGAACAATACAAAACCGGGAGGCTTGCCGCCGATTTCTGAGGTCAACCCGGCGAACCCCACAGGCGGATCACTAGTGTGAAGCAGATACGTGGGAGAGTTATGATCCCCTCGACATCGAGATCATAACAGCGCCGAAGAAAAAAAAACAAAAAAAAAAATCAGATAGATAAAACTATTTTGTAAGGAAACCAAAAAATTTCTTTTGTGTATGATATAGTTCACACTTGGTTTTTGTTAAAAAATCGATGTAAGATTAACTGAACTTAACAAAAATTGCGTATTGCCCATACGCCCTCACAGATGGTTGCATGTGAGATCGTAGGGATGAAACGCCAATTTTTGTGGACTTAAATCCCAAAAAAAAAACTATTTTGACAAAATTAATTTTGTTTTTTGTGGATTCAACAAAAGACATTTGTAAAACTGACAAAATATTTTGTTGAATTGATAAAATATTTTATTAATTTAACAAAATATAACAAGAAATTTTTGTTAATTTAACAAAATATTTTGTTAATTTAACAAAACAATTTTGTTAATTTAACAAACCAATTTTGTTAATTTAACAAACAAATTTTGTTATTCTGATAATAATAAAAAAACAATAACACTTACAAAAAAATTGTTAATACAACAAAAGAATTGTTAATATGACAAATTAATTTTGTAAATTCTACGAAATTTTGTCATATTGACAAATATTTTTGTTATTTCAACAAATTTATCTGTTAGCATAACAAAACAATTTTGTGGATACAACAAAATATTTTTTGTTACCTCAACAAAATTCTATAATTTTTGTCAATTTGATAAAACTTTTTGTTGGGCGTATGTTGACAAAATTTTTGTCAAATCAACCTAGATTTTTATCATATATACCTAGATTTTATTTTCAGTGCAACAGTACTATGCTTCGCATTGAAAGAGTTCAAAGAAAGTTCACAAAATTTGCACTTCGTAAACTTTACCCGTATTCGCAAGCCCCTTCATATGAAACAAGATGCCAACTTATTGATTTAAAGCCCCTCGATAAAAGGAGATCGTACTATTTGACTATGTTTGCTCATGATGTCTTGTCTGGCCATATTGATTGTTCCACTCTGCTTTCTTTTTTTGGCATTTATGCTCCTCAACGCTGCCTTCGACCTAGAGAAAACGAATTCTTTAACATCCCTAGACATTACACCAATTATGGCCAAAATAATCCCATAACCAATTCTTCATTTTATTTTAATCAAAATTTTCATTTAATCGACTTTAACATTAATAGAGATTTATGTAAAGCCACATTATTAAATTCTTTATAAGCTTTATATGTTTAATTGTTATATTAATATTTATACCATATGCTATTTATACATTATTATATCAATCTAAGAAAGTTTAATGTACTTGATAGATTAAATAAATAAATTATACATAAATTCGAAACAATCGTACGAAAGTGCTCTACGAAAAACAAATCTGTACATACAAATGAACAGCTAGTAGACGAGTATAGCTAAATAAATCTGCACCTTGCAACAACAAATTGAGTTTTTATGAGGTGAATTTGGGATTTATAGTTTATTTCCATCTAAAATAATGTAAATAACTTATAAACAATAAAAATTTCTACCGAGATAGTATTTTAAATGTACTTTTTTCAGCGAAAAATTATTTGGTTTAAAGTTGTCTGTTCTTTTTAATTTTTTTTGTGTTTTTGTAGTTGTGTGAGTTATGTATCTGTCAAATTAAGGGTTGTTCAACGCAAATTCGCTTAGGTTCTGTTGTAAAACTCACATTAGTTAGAAGAGTTGTCTAACGTGATTAAAATTATGAAAAAGTTAGACAAAGTCTCCAAGCTAAACGACTGCGTTAAGTAGAGCCGGTTTTATTATGCTTAAACGAGAACTCTTTAAAATTTTGCGCCATTTTATTTAGCAAGAATTTTCTTTAAACTTGAATAAATCAAACTGTGAATGAAATTTAATTAAATGTGCTATTATGTTTTATTTTAAATGTTCGTCGTAGCTTCGCTAGGTACTGTACATGCAAAGTATTAAATATTCCATAACTTTGGTGCCAAAATAAGGCTAAATTTGACCAATGGCATTTATTACGTTAGCTTAAGAAAACCCCACAGGAAGACATCTAATTGGGGTGAAATCACGCGATCTCGATGGACAATTCACATCTGCTCCGCGTGAGATAATAGATAAACATAATGGCGCAAAATTTTAAAGAGTTCTCGTTTAAGCAATAAAACCGGCTCTACTTAACGCAGTCGTCTAGCTTGGAGACTTTGTCTAACTTTTTCATAATTTTAATCAAGTTAGATAACTCTTCTAACTAATGTGGGTTTTACAACAGAACCTAAGCGAATTTGCGTTGAACAACACTTAATTTGACAGATACACAACTCACACAACTACAAAAACACAAAAAAAAGAAAAAAAGAAAAAAGAACAGACAACTTCAAACCAAATGATTTTTCGCCGAAAAAAGTGCATTTTATATACTACCACGGTACAGATTTTGATTGTTTATAAGTTATTTACATTATTTTAGATGGAAATAAAGTATAAATCGCAAATTCACAGCATAAAAATTCAATTTGTTGTTGCAAAGTGCGGATTCATTTTGCTATACTCGATCGGCCGACGTGCATAAGTAAGATAAGTATGTACTTGTATGTAAGATTTGTTAATCGTAGAACACTTTCGTACGATTGTTTGGAATTTATAATATTCAGAGTCTATTTACAAAGAACATCTTTAAAAAATCGAATAAAACATCAGTAAACATTTTTTCTTCGATTTGCTTTGGTATATAATGACCATTGTCAATATGGATAAATTATACTTTTAAAAGATAAACAAGCTATTTGCTGCTGTTAAAGTAAGACGAGCTCTTTAACGTTAAAGTATAGTTTATGTCCTTTAAAATTAACAAAAAGTCGGTTCTCGTTTTATACTCAATATTTAGAGTCGACTTCCATTCTAAAATTGATTTAGAGTAGGTTTTAAATGTTTAAAATTTTGCGCCAATGTTCTTAAATCGCTGGTACACAAAGTTCATTTTGTAAGAAATGCATTTCGGTGGTGTACATTTCATCCAACTAGGGCCATATCATCTATCAACGTCACTTTCAAATAAGTATGGACCGATAAGGCCGGCAGCACAAAAGCCATACCTAGAAATAGGCCTGATTTTTCGACCGAAGTGCACAAAATGTTTCTTGAATAGAAGAACCATTTTCAAAAAACAATTAAATAATTTGCATACGTTATTTACCTCGCTATAACTATCTCTGTTAATTTATAAAGACAGACTAAAATAAAATGCACGACTGTGTCGCATGAATTTGCTCTTAGAAGTCTAAGAATTTCAAAAATTAACGTTATTAGAGAAAAACTGTTCATAAGCATAAAATTCATTTTTTATATGATTAAAACAACTCCTTTAGTAGTTAGAGCTAAAAATGGGATGCCATGAGATTCAAGCAAATATTAGTTTATGTAAGAACAAAAATTGTAAGTAGTTGTAGTGGTTTCTCAAAAACTTAAAATAAAATTTTTAAAACATTTAATAAAAGAATTTTGGTACGCCAACTAAAAGTTTTTAATATTGTACGAATAAAAAATAAATTTCCGAAAAAAATACTGAGCCGTTTTTGAGATATCGAATTTTCAAAAAAAAATAGATTTTTTGTAAGTCTTGAAATGCAATGCTTCTTAAACTTTTAAGAAGCTTCTCTATACGAAATTTCATTGAAATCCGTTATGCCGACAATGATAAATTCAAAATTCGAAAAAATGGTTCTATGGTAGGTACAGTCAGTAATGTCTTTATTTTTTTTTTATATATAGATCGTACGAATTAATCGAAAGAAAGAATTTTTATTAAAATTCTCGGAGCCGCTTTCGAGAAACATACGATTCTCGGAAACCATTTTTTAACATTTGTATGGAGGGTACCGTTATTTTTGGTAAAATTAAGTTTTTTTCTCACTTCTCGTAGATTATATTATAAAACTTTTATTTGTCAAGTCTTAAGAAAATCGAAAAGATCGAAAGAAGGCTTATAAAGGGGTATAACTTCAACACATTTTAGTAGATCAGGAAAACAACACATTTCAAAAATATGATTAAATTATAAGGGCAATACATCAAAGGCATTCCAGGAAAATTTTTTAAATTATCTGCTTGAAAAACCAGCACTTGTGCAAGAAGTTTTAGTTTTTAAGAACAAACTTACTTCGTAAACTTTTCTTTGTGTAATCGGAACAAACAAAAAACTATAAGATGGACCATTTTGAAAAAGAGTTCGTGAAGAGAAAAAATTTCAATGTACCTATACAATGTTCGACAGCAGATTCCAATTTTTTGGAAATTTCAGTGAAATAATCGTTAAATTTCTTTGAAATCCTCGGAAATCCTTCGGACTTCATTGCTCCCTCAACTTCAATACTATCAATTTTGTATGGCCGCGAAAAAGTACTCTTATTTTTGAATGTAATAGTGCTCAAAAGTTGTATTAGGGTCTGAGGTTTAAGAACACTTAAAAAAAATAAGATATGTTCGTCTTTGGCTCGCTCAAATCGGTTAAAGTTGAAAAAAAAAATTTAATTTACAGTATTTTTTTTTACGTATATTAAAAAAAAAAACTTAACAAAATACAGAAAGAATTTTTGTCTTTACAAAAAGATATACCACGATATTGTAGGTGGTTCCGTTAATTTTTAAGAATTTTTTTTTTGTAAAAAAAAAAACGATTTTACATGAAAAAAAATATTTTTCTTCCTTCTTTTATTATTTTATAGCTTATTTATCAAGTGTTCTATTTAAACAAATATGTATAAGCTTAAAAGTGTTTCCTTGCAATTATCTTTCACTTGAAAGCCTACAAATATTTTATATATTTTTTTTTGTATCCACACGGCGCAATTTAAAACAACACATATTTCAAAAATCTCGAAAAATCAAAATTTTTTGGATTTCATCCTTTTTTTGAGCGAGCCAAAGATATTACTTAAAATGAAAATTGTAAACGCAGGATTTAATTTTGATAAGCAATGTACACTTTTAAAAGCTATTACATTTGAAAATACCATAGTTAAGCACTTTGACACACCCTACTGTATACATCGATGTGTTGATCCATATTGCACATCTGCATAAGCAATTACGCAATATTGGACTAAAATTGTCTTCCAATATGGGGCAATGGAAAAGTTTATTGACCGAAACACGGCGATCATTTTTATCAACAACAAAATATCAAGGAGTCTCTTGAATAACTTGTGAATTTGTTGCTGTCCAGTTGACAAAAAACATTAAGCCCAAAATGAGCTTCATCGGAGAAGTTTCAGCACTTTAAATGAAAAAGACAGCTTCAGTTCTTGACCCAATTTAATCGTACTGAGAGATTCTAATACCTGTGATTTGGCCATATTTTGAACTGTAGCACTTACAGTTGCGAGATTATCTCTCTACCATTTTTTTTGCCCATTCGAAGCGGTTAAAATGAGAAACACCTTATATAACTGCTTGAATTCGGCAAAAAAAATGTAGGTCCCATTCAATCCTGGCGACAAGCCTGTTTATTTTTTATTTATTTTAATGGGAATATTAGGTGGAAAAATTATTTATTTATAAGAATATTTTTTGTTTATAAAAATAGTTATAACCCAAAAATAAAAAAGTGCTTTAATCGACCCTCTAGCACATTGCACCTTAGAGAACTGCATCATTTGCTAAGGGTAACATCTGTTTGATTAAAAGCCAAACCAGTAAGCTTTCCCAAAACTATGATCGAAACTACATTTACCTTTAAAAAATAGTTTAACCTACATCTTACCATCTACTATTTGAAATGTGCTACAGATTATGTTTGCTCCATATTCTAAAAATCTCCCTTATCAATATTTTTGCTTCTGTATTAAATTTTATTTTTTTGTTCAGGATTTTTTACGAACTCTAAACTACTGGTCCAAAAGCATGATAACCTTTCGTGTGATTTTAGAGGAATTTTCAATAATACAACAAGTTATACAAAAAAAAAAAACAGACCATAGGCTCATCTAGAAGCGCATTTAAATTTCGATTGTAAAAAAAACTAAGACGAAATTTATTTTCCAATAGAATTGTTGTTAATCTCCTACAGCTTCATGGATAATCTGATCTGATTGTCTGGAATTCAATTGAATAAAATAACTAGTAGTACAGGCGCTATATGTAAAGTAAGTCAGTATTCAAAAGTCGGTCGGTGCGAAAGGCAAATTCCAAACAAACGCCTTAATAAAATTCATAAATTAAATTAAATAAAAATGAATAAATTATTGCTCGTTGGTTTTATGATTGTGGCAGTGGCTGCGTGCAGTGTCCGTGCAGAATGTGTTGATGGAGAATTAAAACAAGACACGGAAAACGAAGGCGAAACCAAAGATAGTGATTTGTCGGTGTTTTTCAAAAAAGTCGGATGCACTTTGAAAAAAGGAGCAGGCAAAGTTCAGGAGGGAGCCAAAAAATTAGGCGGTGAGATCAAGGAAGGAGCTAAGAAGTTCCAAGATAGTGCCAAGAAATTCGGATCGGATGTGAAAACAAAATTTGGAGAATTCAAGGACAAGCTGAGCGATTCTTCAGAGGAGACTGCATTAACTACGGAGCACACTCTATTTGCCAAACAAGTTGAACTAATCAATCCTGAAACACTTAAGGCTGAACAGAAGTGTGGTAACGGATATATCTTAGATGTTTTGGGAGACTGCAAAAAGCTTTAAGTTTTTCGTAGGATAATTTAATTTATATATATATGTGAAAATTTATAAAATAAATTGAATAAATGAATTATTTTTCGTTGTCAAAGGTTTTTGTTATGAGTTTTTGTGAAACATTAAACAAAGAAATATTTCTTGTTTCGTTAACCTTTTTTTCATTTATTGTAAAGCTTAAATTTCTTAAAACATTTTTGGATTTTGACCTGAAGCTCACTTTGGGAAACAACATTTTTAAGAAAGCGAAGAAATACCTACTAGGCGGTTAAAATTTGTTCAGAAGAGTGAGAAACCTAAATTGCTATTTTTTTAAATAACATCTAAAGACTATGTGGGTCGAATTATGCATTCATATTGCTAAAACCTCTAACTTAAATAAGTATCTTGGTGACACTGATGACGACATTTTCGTTATTTTTTGGCTAAATAATTTAATAAAATATAAACCTAAATTAAATTAAATTAGACTGAAAACATACTCGTATAAAACTTTTGGAATAGAAAATAAAATGTTTTTCAGACTTCTTCGACTAAATACAAAGCATCCGTGAAGTTTGAATTACACTTTCTCAACTAAAAAAACAGAAAACAATTATATCTGTAATTTTTTTCTGATGCGGAAAAAAGTCTATAAAAATTGAGCCTTCAGCGAAAGAAACATGTTTTATATAGTACTTAATCTGCCACCAGGTTGATTAGTGCTAGAGAAGCATTACTGCATTTAATTTGTAATATACAAACTCGTATACAGTGGTGGACAAGAATTTAGCACATTAATAAAAGAAAAAATTAAACTATATTTACAAAATTTGTATCTATTTTAATATTTTCATTTTTATGTTATTTACATTATTTACGGATATAAGTATATTTTTCCAAAATACAATCTTATATTTTTTATATCTGAAAGAAAAAAATGAAAAAAATAACAGAAAACATACTTTTTTGTCTAGACATGAATTTAGCACATTTCATTAAAATTGCTTAGTTATGTTATTTACCGTTACTAAAACTATATTTTCTTTAATATTTTGTTAGAAATCCTTTGTTCTTTAATACTGAATTGAGTCTTCTTAGCAAGCTCTCGTATAAGGCCTCACAGCGTTGCTTAGGTATTGAATACCAAGCATTCTGTATCTCTTGCCACAAATCTGTTAAATTTTTCGTTTTTTGTTTTTCAATGTGTTGCTCAACGTCATTCCACAAATTTTCGATCGGGTTCAGATCGGGTGATTGAGCAGGAAACTTTAAAACATTCACTTTATTGACCTCTAAGGCACTTTTCACTAGTTTTGAAGTGTGCTTAGGGTCATTGTCGTGCATGAAGCGCCATAAAACCGGCAAATTATCTTCGGCATATGGAATCATATGGTTCGAGAAAATATCTTTGTACAGGTGCTGGTCCATTTTGGAGTCTTTCTTCACTATTGGACCAACACCGTTCCAAGAAAAGGCAGCCCAGACCATCACGTTTCCACCACCGTGCTTCACCGTCTTAATGGTGTATTTTGGATAATGTTCCTTATTTTTTGGACGCCACACATATTTTCTTCCATCTGATTTGAATCGACAGAACTTTGATTAAGCGCTCCAAAGTACATTTTTCAAGAAATTTAGTAGTTTGCCTAGATGTAATTTGGCAAACTCTAATCTAGCCTTCAGATTTTTTTTCGAAACCAATGGTTTTCTTTGCGCAATGCACCCTCTCAAATTTTTTTCATTCAGGCGTCGTCCCACGGTTCTTCTGGATACATTGACATTGTTATTCTCCATTAATTCATTTCGAATGACACTAGAGGTCTTAAATGGATCCTTTGTTGAAAACATGTAAATGACTTTATCTTTCCTCTTTGTTGTCTTTCGTGTGCGGGAGGCTTGGTTTACATGTTTTGTCACTTCATACTTTTCAAAATGTCTAAGAGCATTGTAGACCATCTTCCTGGAACATTCTAGCAGCTCAGAAATCTCCGTTACTGTGCGACCCTTTGACTTCATCTTAAAGATAATACTCCTCTTGTCCTCAGAACATCATTGCCCTTATGCCATGACTATTTAATGTTTTTTTTAAATTTTATTTGAATATATAACATTAAGAAGATATAAAATTACCTCGAAAATAATTTTGTTCTCTTAAAAACCCACAAATTAAAAAAAAATAACCAAAATTTGTACACGTGCTAAATTGATGTCCAACCAAAAACAATGCAAATGACAAACTATCAACGATTTTTTCACTATGTAATTGGATTGCATATGAAAATATACCGTTTTGTTTTCTCTGATTTGTTGTCATATATATTAGTTCAAAATGTACCGTTGCTTGGAACAAAACAAGAGAGAAAATTAAAAATATGGTAGTACCCTTCTCAGTGTGCTAAATTTGTGTCCACCACTGTATATGCACGTAATTATTTGGTTTTATTCAATGAAATTTCCATAATAAGTTCGAACTTTTCAATCTACATATATTTTCTGAAAGTAAGGGATTTCTATACAATGCGTTTTGTTTTCTGAATTTCAAGATTTTTGGTTTTTAGAATTTTGGGTTTGTTCTGTTATTTTGAATTTCGAAATACTATCCAATTCGTGTTGACGATTTATGAAATGTTTTTTAAATATTTATTTTTACCCATTTTAAAGTTTTGTTGTAACCCTTGGTATAATGGTTAGTGCATTGTACTGCCAGTCTGGGTTCGGTTCCCAGAAGCTGAAAAATTATTTTCAGGCTCTTTTGAGGAAGTGAGAAGTCCTCCAAGAACATCTCTTGATATCAAAAGGCGTTCCCATCGTAGATGCTCGGATTTGGCCGAAAATTGCAGGTCTCCTTCATTCATACTAACACGCACACAGGAAAAGCTGCAGTTACTGTCATTAATATTCGTTTTTTTTACTCAAATATATTTCAAAATGCAGTAACTTTTCTTAAAATAAATGGATTGCAGCCATTTATTTTCAGTTTCAATCTGTGTTATACATATATTACACCATTTTCATGAGTTGGTTTTAGAAAATGTATAAGAGGATTTACCATAGAGAACTATAATGCTGGAAAAACTAAGAAAAAACACCTTCATTAATATTCGTTTTTTTTATTTTCATGTTTTTTCCGTTTTTAATCAAGGTAATCGATTCTTAATTTTGATGTCAGTTTGAAACTATAACTGTGAAAAATTTAGTAGAGTTAGTTCAGATCACTCTACTGAACTAGTTCGTTCATTTTAGTTCAAAATAGTTCTTTTAACAGGAAAATCATGGGCGAACAAACGTTTTCGCGCGTGCGAACAATTTGCTTCATGTAACATAAATAAAATGCACGACTGGGTCGCACCAACGACTAAAACAACTTTTTTAGTAGTTGGAGGTAAAAATAGAATGCCATGTGATTCAAGCAAATATAGGTTCATGCAAGAACAAAAATTATAAGTCTTTGTAGTGCTTTCTTAAAAAGTAAGCTTTTATATACAAAATTTTTAAAACATTTTAAAAAATATTGGTACGCCAATTTAAAGTTTTTATTATTGTTTGAATAAAAATTGAATTTACAAAAAAAATATTGAGCCGTTTTTGAGATATTGAATTTTCAAAAAAAAAACGATTTTTTTTTTTTAAATTCAAAAAAATATTTTTCTTAAAGTTTTGAAATGCAATGTTTTTTAAACTATTTAGAAGCTTCTCTCTAAAAAATTTCATTAAAATCCGTTACGCCGATAATGACAAATTCAAAATTTTAAAAAATCGCTCTATGGTAGGTACAGTCAGTATTATCTTGTTTTCAAAATTTTTTTTAATTAAATTATAGATCTTAAAAATTAATTGAAAGAAAAAAACTTAAGTAAGATTCTCGAAAGCGTTTTCGAGAAAAATACGATATTCGAAAACCATTTTTTAACATTTGTATGGAGGGCACTGTTAATTTTAGGTAAAACAATTTTTTTTTTCTCAAATCTTATAATTTATATTAAAAAACTTTTATTTATCAAGTTTTGAAAAAAATCGAGCATGGGATTTTCGAAATATTTTATTTTCAAAAAATGATATTTTAACCGCTGGGAAGCCTTAATATAAAAAAAATGATCAAAATCGGTGGTACCGTTTTAGAGAAAATCAAAAACAAAAAAAAAGGTTCCAAGGGGGATACCAAAAATAACCATTTTTTGTAAAAATTTTTTCTGCCATTACTTAGGTTTAACTAAAAGAAATTTTTTTGAACTTTTTTTCTTAAAATCTGTGGGACAGTTTTTGAGAAAAAAAATATTTATAAAATTTCAACAAAAATTCGTATGGCAGGTACCGTTATTTTTGGTCTTAAAAAATTAAATCCAAAACCATCCGGGGGGAAAAAATTAAAACCCATATCTACCAAGTTTGAAGAAAATCGGCCGAGCAGTTTAGCTGCAATCGAACGGACAGACAGACAGACAGACAGAATTGCGAGACCCACTTTTTTGGTCTTCGCTATCATCGTAATGTCAACTTTGATCAAAATCTCGAGTTCGATTTTTTTTTCCGAATGTATAACTTGCCTTATCCTATAAGTCGCAAGTAAAAACGAAAGTTTTCGTTCGCACATGCGAAACAAAATAAACGACAACTTATTCTTTGACGTTTCTCTTTTTAAATATTTCAGTTTTATTCTGAAAATGTGTTTTTAATGAATTAAAAAAGAAGATGATACGCGAATATATTGCATTTTTGAACGATAGTGAAGAAGAACATGAGGATTCGGAGTTATTGAACTTGCCGAGTACATAAAGAAATCTAAGAGATTTTTCTGACCAATTTACTTTTTCAGATCAAAGATGTGTTTTAATTATTTGTTGCAAATTGTTTTACAATATTAGTTTACAACAATATAGCTTTATTTAACGATTTCGGTTGAATAGAAAAGCCTACAAATACATATGTGTTGGAGAATATACGCATAAAAACAGGGACGCGAGTCACATACTATGTACATAATTCCTCCAATTTTTGAGGCTTTGCTCTACTTTACAGGTACTAGGTGAAGGAAGCTACCAACGGTCAGTTGGAAACGATTTCGTTTGCCCTCTTGCACAGAACACTCTGTAAAAAGTATATGGTGAAAGGTCTTACCTTTGGACGATCAAATTTATGCGGACTGGATCAAATGGTCATCGGATTCAAAAGTTATTAAAGACAAATTTACATACATTTTGGAGTTATCATTTTTCTTGTTAACACCACAGATATGTAAGCACAGTACGAACTCGGTTAACGCAACCCTCGCTTCGCGCAATTTCTTGAGTTTCGCAACACTAAAATCGTAGCACGTCTGTTATGTGCTACTTTTCAAAAATTTTATATCGATTAGTTCAATTTCTTGTGTTTATTCATCTGTTTATTAAAATCAAACCAACAAAAACGATTTGTTTGCTTTCAATAACATTTTTATAACATTTTCGTTATCTCTAAAAAAATAAGCCATCAAACCTATCTACATATATAATTTTGTATCTAAGAAAACGTAGCCCATTAACAACCTCGGTTATTGCAACCGCCTTAATTTCTTTTAGTTGTGCTAATCGAGTTTTTAGGGTAATGGCTATGATCTCCAACTTTGTCAATTATAATAGTTATTGGTTGTGTAAATAAAATAAGTTTAATCCTGCCAACTGAGAAGGAAGAAATGTTCTATAATCGAAAAGGATACATAAACAAACATTTATTTTGCATCACATTTTGCACAAAAATACAATCTGTCACAGTAATAGTGATGAGTCTTCTTCACATTTTATGTGTACCTATACAAATTTACTTTAATCGATATTTAATGCTTTCTTATTATTTACATATGTGTTTTTTACTTAAAAATCAACAAAACTAATGTTAATTGAAATTAAAATCCCAAGAAAATAAACTACGTACTTTTTTTCTTAATTTTGCCTCATTTCATTTCTTAAATCATGTACATGTCATCGATTTTCTTGAGTTTTATGTATCGATTTAAATTAATCTTCCATCCTTCCAATTGTCTGATAGCTGTCAGCATCATAAAGTATGCATTCAAATTTGTTGTGGTTTGAAGCATAAACAAACACAGAACCAAAAACGAAATGCGATACAGAATGCCAATTATCGCTTTCGCACATTTTCTTTCGTTTTTGAAAAACGATCCATCGCTATAGTTTCGTTTATTACAGAATCTGCCCCCATAAAAACACCTTCACACTCTTAGACCTGATAGTATTTTATACATACAAACGTATATTGCCGCTATCTTGAGTTAAAATTGGTTTCATTTTTTCATTCCAATTCTAACCATTTTTAACAAATATGGTAACTGTTGAAAAGCAATTTCATATTCAAAATCCAAATTAATAATTTCTAACATCCCTTAAACCTAGATTTTTAAGCCTATCCCTTAAAACGATAAAAATCAAAAGTGACCAAAAATTTTATTTCGAAAGATTTTGTTTTTCAAAAATGTCCTGTGCCAAAAAAAAGTGTAGATCTTTTGATCATCAAACTTGGGTAAAATATTGTTATTTTATCTTTCCACACGATTCCAAGATCGTTTTTTATCTACATACACTTGTTTAGCAAATAGCGATAACCGATTTTATTCTTTATTAAATCAAGATGCTGGAAGCCTTTTAAGAGTTTGATAATCAATACGAGTACATATAGAAATCATTAAAAAATAAAATCATCAAATTAATATAAAAAAATTAAATATTTTATTTAAATTAAAAAGCCTTTGAATTCATAAATAAGCCTTATCCAACTCGACTTTTAGATTTTTCATATAAACGGGGTAAGAGAGTCTTGTCAACTCTTCAAATTCAAACAAACGTCAGATTACTCTGAAAAAGTGAAATGAACTATAGAACTAGAGGTGTGAACTAAGTTCACTAGTTCACTAAAGTGAACTAGTTCATTCAACTTTGCTTCTTCATGAACTCTAATATTTAGTATTTCAATTTCATTTAAAAATGTTCAAATTTGTAAAAGCAAACGCAAACAAAATTTCTTCGCTTGAGAATAGAAAATTAGTAATATAACCAATGTGTAAGAGGTTTAACTTAGAAATATTAGATATGAAGCCTAATACTGTGGGTGATACTGTTAGAAGACATCGCAGCTAGGGACGTATCGACTTCAAGAAGCAAAAAGGCCAGAAAAAAAAATTAGGAGCGCACAAGAAACGCTTAATCGTTCGCAAAATAAAAGCTAACCCCTTTTGAGTGCCCTAAAAATTGTTCTTGAAATTCTGGTTAAATGTGGGAAGCACGTGTCTACGTCAACCGTTCGTCGCACCACTAAGCTCTAGTGTTTTAACGGTCGAGTTGCTAGAAAAAATCCATACATAAACTTGGGCAACTGCCTTATTCGCCAAAATTTTACAAAAGAATACTGAAATAAAATGCACGACTGGGTCGTACGAACTTGATTCTATGTAATAGGCTAGGCATTTTAAAAACGAATGTTATTAGAGAAAACTGTTCACAAGGATATAATTAATTTTTTTAATTCTTTTAGTAGTAAGAGACAAATGCTATGCAAATATGAATTTACGCAAGAACAAAAATTATAAGTTGTTGTGGTGGTTTCTTTAAAAGAATAAGCTTTTATGTATATACAAAATCTTTAAGACATTTTTAAGAAAAATATAAGGTACACCAGCTTTAAGTTTTTATTACTGTACGAATGGAAGTTAAAATATTAAATTAATAAATAAATTAAAAATTTTAAAAATATTGAGCCGTTTTTGAATTCCCAAAAATTAAAAAAAAAAAAAAATATTGGTTTAAGGTTTTGAAATGCAATGTTTTTATAACTTTTTGGAAGCATCTCTATCAAAAATTTCATTAAGATCCGTTATGTCGATAGTTAGAAATTCAAAATTCGAAAAAATGGCTCTATGGTAAGTACAAGCTGTAATATCTTAATTTCAAAATGTTTTTATTTAAATTAAAGATCGTAAAAATAAATTAAAAGAAAAAAATATTTATCAAAATTCTAGGCGCCGTTTTCGAGAAAAATACGATTTTTGAAACCATTTTTTAACATTCATATCGTGGGTACTGTAATGGGAGCTGACCCCAAGGCAACAACCTTAAGTCAACGTCAACAACTGCGAACGTCAGCGATACACTGAAACGTCAAACGTCCATGCCACGCGGTCTTCCATTCTACAACTTCCTTTTTCTCTTAACCAACAAGTGAATTCAATTAGTTTTATAAAATACTGAATTAAATAATATTGCATTTATTACTGAAATAAATTTAATAAAACAAACATAATGTAAATAATCGCGTTTGTTATTACATGGTGCCGAAACCCGTCTTACTATAGAATTCCAAATAATTCATCTAAAACAAAGAAATTTTAATTACAGAAAATACAAAATGTCAGAGAACTACTGCAGCTTCTTAAGACCACCGAAACCTCTTATCGTGGAACATGATAAAGATATGGCAAGAGAATGGAAGCTCTGGAAGCAGCAGTATGAATACTTCGAAATTGCTACTGGGGTAAATGAAAAACCACAAAATATACAAATTGCTACGTTCATGTCCGCAATCGGATATACTGGCGATCCAAGTTTTCAACTCCCTACCAACATCTTTATCAGGTGGAGAACAAACTCTCGACCAAGTTAAGTCAAAATTCGAAGCATACTTTACCCCAAAAGTAAATACCACTTTTGAACGCTATAAATTTCATAAAATAACCCAAAAAGAGGGTGAAACTATCGACGAGTTGGTTCCTAGACTTCGGCTACAAGCGAATAATTGTGCATTCGAACAGTTAACTGACAGTCTACTGCGAGATCAGCTAATCTTAGGGGTCAAAAATGATGACCTAAGAACAAAATTATTGTCTGAAGACATTGGGCTAAATAAAGTTATACAAATTTGCCAGTCGACCGAGTTAGCACAAAAACAAACCGCATTAATAACAGAAGAACACGAACGACATGTTAACGCCATAGAAAAGTCAAGCAAATTCAATGCGAGGGCTTTTAATTGTCGCAATTGTGGCAAGAACCATACCGTGCGAAACTTTTCAGCCTATCAACACATTTGCAAACTATGCAAACAACGTAACCATTTCGAGGCATACTGCAAGAAGAATAAATTCCAACATAAAAATAAAAACAACCCAAATACAGCGAGTACACCGAAAAAAATAAATCTTTGCGACGAGCAAAGTGAAAGTGAAGGCAGCGATAGCGACTTTCCTTTATTTATTGGTTGCGTGTCTAGTAATGAGTTTGACAATCACGACAAATTCACCGAAACAATAATAATTAATGGCCAATCGCACAAGATTAAACTCGATACAGGAGCACAATGCAACGTTCTATCACAAAATATTATCGAAAATTCAGAGTCAAAACTTATACCGTGCACAACAAAGAATCTTATCTCATTCAGCAACCACCGTATAAAAGTACTTGGTGAATCTATAATTCCATGCACAATCGCTAGCCGACAACACAATATCACGTTTAAAATCGTTGCTGAAAATATAACGCCTATCTTGGGAGCAAAAACATGTGAAAAGCTCGGTCTTGTAAGTCGTATAAATGAAGTTGATCAACACGACAGCGTATTTGAAGGGCTAGGATGTCTCAAAAACTATGAATATGATATCGACTTGATTGAAAATTCAAAGTTTGAGATATCCTCACCTCGTCGAATCCCTTATAAGATCCGAGATGACACTAAGAGAGAACTAGATAACATGGTAAAATTAGGTGTCATTGAACCAACAAAAGAAGCAACAGACTCAGTATCCCCGATGGTAATAGTACGTAAGAACCAAAAAATTCGGATTTGCATTGATCCAACCACGGTCAATCGCAATATAAAACGGCGTCATCATCCAATGCAAACTATCGAAGAAATTGCTGCTCAAATTCATGGGTCGAAATTTTTTACGCTCCTAGATTGTATGAGGGGATTTTGGCAAGTGCGTGTCTCAGAACGAACCAAACGAATTCTAACCTTTGCTATACCATGGGGAAGATATAGTTGCAAGAGGCTACCGTTTGGAATCTGTTCGGCCCCCGAGGTGTTTCAAAACATTATGCAAACATTGTTTAATAAAATACCCAACGTAAAAGTGTCAATGGACGACATTCTTATCCACGCAAAGTCAATCAACGCCTTGAGAAAAACCACAGAGCTCGTGATTAGAATCTTGAAAGAAAATGGTTTAAAGTTAAATAAATTAAAATGTAAGTTCGATCAGCAGTAAATTAAATTTTTGGGTCATTTAATCAGCAGTAAAGGAATGAGCCCCGATCCCGAAAAAACTGAAGCAATTAGACGATTAGAGCCACCAAAAAACAGAAAGGAATTAATGAGAGTTTTGGGAAAGTTTACTTACCTGAGCAAATTTATCAAAAAGTTTTCATCCATCACAAAACCTCTCCGCTCACTCCTAAAAAAATCCACACCTTGGGTTTGGGAAATTAGCCAAGAGGAAGCATTTGAAGTACTCAAGTCCAAAATAAGCGAACCGTCCGTGCTCAGATTGTACAACCCAAACGAAGATGTGAAACTGCAAGTCGATGCAAGTTCGACAGCTCTAGGCGCAGTTTTATTGCAAAATGAACAGCCCGTTGGATATGCCTCGAAAGCATTAACTGAATGTCAGACCCGTTATTCGCAATTGGAAAAAGAAGCACTGGCAATAAAATTCGGATGCGAAAAATTCCACGAATACGTTTGGGGAAAAAAAATTTTGATCGAATCCTATCACAAACCCTTGGAGATAATATTCCAAAAAACCAATTCACTCTTCACCCGCACGACTGCAAAGAATTCGACTAAGTCTTCTCACATATAATCCAACGGTTATTTATAAACGAGGTAAAAACATGCACCTGGCTGACCCGTTAAGCAGAGACTGCGAAAATAAACCGGAGAGAAACCACACAGAAAACGAAAATGACCTGCAGATCCAACTGATCCTCTCAATCTCTGATAAAGAGCTCGATCGATTAATCAACTTCACCAATCAAGATGAGACACTCGTTCAACTTAAACATTACATCATGCAAGGCTGGCCAACAACAATCAAAAGTCTTCCAAAAAATATAAGACCATATTGGAACTTCAGAGAAGAGCTTTGCATAGACAATGAAATAATATTTAAAGCAGAGAAAGCCTTAATCCCACTAAAAATGAGAGATGAAGTGCTCAAGATTATCCATAACGGCCACTTCAGTTATAAAAAATATGTGCGTAAAGCTAGAGATGTTATTTTTTGGCCAAACATGAGTTCCGATATCGCCAATTACATAAAAAAGTGTGCCGCATGTCAAGTTCATCAGCGACATAACAATAAAATTGAACTTGGAACGAAGGAAGTACCAATTCATCCCTTTGAAGTTGCGGCTGCAGACTTATTTTACTTTGACGGTGAAGATTATATCGTTGTTACTGATAGCTACTCGGGTTACATCAATTTCACAAAACTACAAGAAGCTACATCGAGGTATGTTATTAAATTCCTTAAAACTGTTTTCTCTATTCACGGTATTCCTCGTATTTTGGAAACGGACAACGGGCCCCAATTTTCATGCCGTGACTTTAAGAATTTTTCAACCGAGTGGAAATTCAATCAAAGAACCAGTTCCCCTTACCACCCAAAAGGGAATGGTCTCGCAGAAAGAGCCGTCCAGACAGCCAAAAATATTCTCAAAAAATGTAAATATGATGACACTGACTACCAATTAGGAATCCTCAACTTTATGAATACCCCTAGAGGTAAACTTGGAAGTCCTGCACAACGACTATATGCTAGAGACTTAAGATCGCCACTACCAACCACAATTTCATCACTTATTCCTAAATCTAGAACACCCGACGTCCCGGAATTGCTTAGAGAGGAACGCGAAAAACAAGCCAAATATGCAAACAAAGGAGCTGCGCCAGATAAACCTCTTCATATGGGACAAAATGTCGTCACTAGAATCAAAAGCTCCAATGAATGGAAGCCAGCAATCGTCACACAACAAGTTCACCCAAGGTCTTATATTTTACGTGATAAAGAAGGAAAGACGTTTCGTCGTAGTTCTTGCAATATTAAGCCAACAGAAGCAATCATTCGTTCTCCTCCAACCACAGTTCCAGATCTCAAGTTCATTATACATAAAAGAATGTATCAAACACTCGATAGGCCTTAAGCTTGAACTTGAACCGATGCAGCTTATAAGTGTGCAGGTTAAAACTAAACATGATACATTGAATTTCACATCTATATACTGCCCTCCACGGTACAGAATTGATAAAAATGATTTTTCAAACTTGCTAAAATCACTTAGACCATCTTTAATAATCGGTGGCGATTTTAATGCAAAACACACGTTTTGGGGTTCTAGATGCATTTCTCAAAAGGGCCGAGCGTTATATGAAGCCGGTATGGAGAATAATTGTGATTTTCATTCTAGTGGGAAACCAACTTATTGGCCGACAGATACCTCGAAAATACCTGACCTGATTGATTTCTTTATAGTCAGGGGAATACCGTCAAATCGAATAAAAATAACGGAATGCTTTGATCTTTTCTCTGACCACTCTCCCGTTATTCTCACTATGAGCGAAAGTATTGTTAAAATTGAAACACCACCTAGGTTAACAAACGGTAAAACTAACTGGGAAGGTTTTAAGAAAGATATTGAAGATAATGTTGAATTAAGGGTATCACTACAAACACCTCTTGAGCTTGAAGAAGCGGTAGATAATTTTGTGCATATTGTTCAAAAAGCCGCATGGAACAATACTCCTTACCAAAGACAAATGTCAGGCTATAGAGAAGCTAAATATCCCCAAGAGATAAAAGAGGTACTTAAAGACAAGCGAAAAGCGCGCAAAAAATGGCAACAAACTCGTGCTCCCCAACACAAAGCTAATTTAAATCACCTCAGTAATTTGCTTAAAAAGATGATATCAGATTTTAAAAACCGCGAAGCTGGAAATTACCTTGAAAACTTGACGGCAGGTAAAGAATCTAATTATTCTCTATGGAAAGCGATAAAAGCTACGAAAAAACCAAAGCTTCCAGCACCCCCGATTATGAAAGACCAAAATGAATGGGCAAGAAGCGATAAAGAGAAAGCAAACGTTTTCGCTGATTACCTAGAGGAAACATTTAAGCCGTTCAATGGGCAAGCATTGAATGATGATATAAGTGTGAATATAAATTCAAATGAAAGCTCCATCACAAGAAATGTTACGCTTGCCGAATTAAGCAAAGAAATTAAGAAACTGAAGTCAAAAAAAGCACCAGGATACGACTTAATTACTGCGGAAATTCTTAAAATGCTCCCACGGAAAGGTTTAGTAAACCTCCTTTACATAATGAACGCCACTCTAAGGTTAGAATATGTTCCAAATCAATGGAAAGTCGCAGAAGTAATAATGGTCTTAAAACCTGGCAAACCATCACATGAAAAGAAATCGTACAGGCCCATTTCACTTCTTCCTGTAGTGTCGAAGGTCTTTGAGAGAATATTTCTTCAGCGTCTTCAGCCCATAATAGAAGAAAAGGGTCTTATACCTGAACACCAGTTCGGTTTTAGAAGTAAGCACTCGACGATTGATCAAGTGCATAGAATCACCGATGTCATCGAGAAAGCCTTTGAAGAAAATAAAATTTGTTCAGCGGTCTTTTTAGATGTGTCTCAAGCTTTTGACAAAGTGTGGCACGAAGGCCTCAAATACAAATTGAGACAAGTCCTATCTGAAGGACTATACAACATTCTTAGAGAATATCTAGAGAAAAGAATTTTCCGCGTTAGGCACGGAAATGATTATTCAGATTTTAAAGAAATAGTGGCTGGGGTACCACAAGGTAGTGTTCTAGGTCCCATTTTATACCTTTTATTTACACGCGACATACCCCAAACAGACAATACAATTGTAGCTACTTTTGCAGACGATACCGCAATACTTGCAGTAGGCAAAACGGCTAACGAATCGACATGTAAATTGCAAAATACTCTTAACAATGTCAATGAATGGACAAACAAATGGCGAATAGCGCTTAACGAATTTAAGTCAGTCCACGTGGACTTTACTTATAAGAAAATTAATAGATTACCAGTCTTTATTAATACAACTCAAGTTCCATTTGCAAATGAGGCAAAATATCTCGGGATGACTCTTGACGCGAAATTAAAATGGAAGTCACATGTTAAAAATAAATGTGATCAATTAAATATTAAACTAAGGGAAATGTACTGGTTACTCGGACGACATTCTAAACTTAGTATCGAAAACAAATTATTAGTTTACAAACAGGTACTTAAGCCTGTCTGGACATATGGTATTCAACTCTGGGGTTGTACCCACGATACAAATCTAAATAGTCTACAAACTTTTGAAAACAAATTATTAAGGTCCTTTGTAAATGCGCCGTGGTATATTAGAAACGAAGATCTTCACAGGGATCTTGGAATCCCCACGGTTCGCGAAGAAATAAAAACTTTTTCGCAAAGGCATAGAAAGCGTTTAGTTGAACATACCAATAGAACAATCTTAGAAATTCTTGACGAAACAAATTTAGTACGACGTTTGAGAAGGACCAAACCTTCCGATCTAGTACGGTGAAATTATTGTACTGTATTATGTATATTTAAATCATCGCTTAAAATAGAAAGAAGCTATTCAACTAGCTTATAATTAAACCAGTAGGAACTTTCACCGGAAAGTTGCCTACAACACGTTACTTAACTTCGAGAAAGATAAATTGCTAGATAAGTTCCATATGAACTTAGTTGCAATCGGGAGGAGGAGGTGGTTTTAGTGCGGTCGGCCTGATTAACGGTCTGCTTGCATAGAGTCTTACCTTCCGTAAGGCTTTATGGGGGCAGAGTTGTTGGTCGGGAGAGTCCCACATATCTATGAGCGCGCGTTTTTCGGTCCTCATAGAATCTTTTGAAGATTTCAACACCTACCCACGGGAAAAAAAAAAAAAAAAAAAAAAAAGTTCAACAAGATCTACCAAACATCGTAACAACAAAGCTGCGAAATTCCAACACAACATCACCAAGTCCACAGAACCAAATCATCCCATTAACAAATCCTGAAATTCAAGACCCCCCACCGACTATGTCAATGCCGATGTTAGCAGAATATAAGACACGGTTTGGAAGAACAGTCAGACAGCCTCAACGTTTAACCTACCACTAGTATTTTTAACCAAAATACTACAAAAGAAGGGGGATGTAATGGGAGCTGACCCCAAGGCAACAACCTTAAGTCAACGTCAACAACTGCGAACGTCAGCGATACACTGAAACGTCAAACGTCCATGCCACGCGGTCTTCCATTCTAGAACTTCCTTTTTCTCTTAACCAACAAGTGAATTCAATTAGTTTTATAAAATACTGAATTAAATAATATTGCATTTATTACTGAAATAAATTTAATAAAACAAACATATGTAAATAATCGCGTTTGTTATTACAGGTACCTTTATTGTTAGGTAAAATAAATTCTTTTTCTCATCTCGTAGATTATACTAAGAAACCTTTATTCATCAAGTTTAAAAAAAATCTAATCATTGAGTTTTGAAAAAAAAAAAAAAATTTGAAAGTTTTTTTAGGAATCCAAAAAAAAAGTTTTTGAAAATTTGAATACACAATTTCTATTCAAATTTTTGGGGATCTTAAGCAAAAAAAAATGATCAAAATCGGTGGTAACGTTTTTAAGAAAATCAAAAACAAAAGAAGTGGTTCTTTGAGTGGTACCCTCAATAACCATTTTTCGGAAAACTTTTTTCAAACAATACTTAGCTTTAACTAAATACAATTTTTTTGTATTTTTATTTTTTAAATCTGTCGAACAGTTTTTGAGAAAAAAATATTTATAAAATTTTGAAAAAAAAAATCGTATGACAGGCAGTGGCGGCTGTACCTTAAGTGCGCTCGTGCGCTGAACCACCAATTCAAAAGATTTAAAAATTACAAAATATTACTGCATCTTTATTTTTAGATTCCCATATTAATATTTTTTTTTTAAACATACAAGAACACAAACAAGTAAAATTTCCAATTATGACGAAACTATGTAAGCGCTTTGCTTTACTATTAAGACTTACTTTCCCTGCAAGTAAAAATTCTCGTGCGTTTCGGCGAGCGCACGAGGACTGCTAATATAACTTGTATGAGTTACAAGCAAGTATCCCTGACGCGTGAGACAAAAGATATTTCATTGAAATGTATGGAGAAATTAGCCTGCTCTCGTGCAGCGCACGAGAACCGAAGATTAACTAGAGCAACCGATGTTTGACTAGAATGCGCTGCGCCTGCGAATATGTAATGTTGTTTCGCTCTATCCGTGACTGGTTAAATAGTGTAGGTTTGTAGGAGTTAGGTTAGTAATTGTTTTTTATTTTGGTTTTGGTTCGATTCTGTACTGTGTACAGTGTGTGGTGTGGGATAAAATTAACAGTGATTAGGTATATTAAAGACAGTAATAAATCTTTTTAAAATAAAGTTACCTGAATCCACGATTTGACGCATTTAAATGAAAAAATAAAAAACATGATTCCTTGCTAAATGTAATAAGTGTGTCAGTTTTATACATGGTTTAAATTCTTCGAGCAATTATACAAAATAATAAAAAATCGACATAGGTATACATGTAAATTGTTGTTTTTTTGCGATTTCTAATCTTAATACCTACTTAGTGAGCAAGTAAAGTGCACCACCTGTTCAACAACCCACCAGCCGCCACTGATGACAGGTACCGTCATTTTTGGTCTTTAAAAAAAAAAAAGAAAAAAACCTGTGGGGGAAAAAAATTAAAAATGATATCTAGTAAGTTTAAAGAAAATCGGCCGAGCCGTTTAGGCTCTAGGCGAACAGACAGGCAGGCAGACAGACAGAATTGCGAGTCTTCGCTATTATTTATCGTATGTCAAATTTGATCAAAATTTCGAGTTATCTTTTTAACGAATGCATAACTTGCCTTATAGTACCTATAAGTCGCAAGTAAAAAGCTTGAAGCCAGAAAAAACGCAAAAAGCATAATTTTTGTAAGAGATATAATCTCATGCCGAATAAATTGTATAGACTTTCTGAATCTTATAAAACTTTATGTACCAGACAGAATATACGGGACATAAGTGTGAGCCCATTTCGCGTTCATTATCTATTACTGTTCAATTTGGTGTGCAATGAAATTGACATTATAATGAAAAGAGATAATTTTTTACACAATATGTTTTACAGTTATTAGGCTAAAATAATTTTTAAATATTATAAAAAGTCAATTTAGTTGATGTAGTCCAATTTTGTATCTATACATTTTTTTAAGAATTTTAAATGTAATCAGTAGATGTAATAAATAATCCATTAATGAAATAAATGATTTAACTATATCATGTAACTGTACTTAATGCTTGTATCGACTTAAGATATCGGACTTAAAATGCTCAGGTAGCAAACCTGCTATTGAACCTATGGACTCTGTTTCTCCAACCCATAAAGAAGACATTAGCTGGCGATCTTCTCTTATGGATATACTGCCTTGTTTCAATATTGTCCTTTATTTGTTGATGGGTCATACGAAATTGTTAAACTGACGAACCATCCAAATGTCGAACCCCGTATACCAATTACTATATTTAAGTTTATGCTGAAGCAAGATACTACGTATAAAGAGAACATTACCTTAGGTGAAACCTAATAACTACAACCTGATCAACACTGGATCTAAATAGGCCCAATTGATTGAAAACTCTAAGCAAATTGCACATTGATCCGTAATATGTATGTAGATGTCCTAACCGGACACTGTCTGAAAAACCAGCACACAAAAGTATGGCTTTCAATGATTTTTCCAGAAGCTGTGTGAACGTGAAAGAGGAAGAATCCATTCCCCACCGTCTATGAACTTGTCTTTTTCTATCCCAAACACGAAGGCCTCGATTGGCAAATGTCTATTAAAAAGATCCTAGTAAACTGGTACATATAGACAAAAGCAGTCTCGTTCACTTTACAACGAGATCCAAGTTGGAAGAAGTCTTTTAGATTCATGCGGTATGCCAATGGACCGAACTTATGATCTAGATTTTGTGTGTCCGTTTTCCTCCTGCTGGTTTTCAATTCAAGTTAGCCTAATCTAACCATATACTGTTTTTTTGCTACAAAGTAGAGAAGTTAGCGACTACATACATTTTTCCATTAGAATGTCCTCGTTTGGTACTGATAGAAAATATGTAGAGCTTGTTCTAATACTTGTTTAAAATATTCCACACTATTTTAAATTTTTAATTTTTAGACCAGCAATACTGTGTGCATTTTGAAGCCTTATATATCTAACAGATACAAGTTAAACTGATTGTTTATGATTCTGACTCACAAACCCAAAACTAAGAAATTTGCACGTTATTTTTAAAGAAGTCATAAATAAGTTTGATAAAGACTATGAAGAAATTAAAGAAGAAAAGCACAATTAAATTAAATTAATCTATTTTTATTAAATATTATTTTACTTATCAAAACTAGGCACACAATTAATCAGACAGTACATTTAAGTATTTTCGTTCAAACAACAACTGGTTGGCACTTTCCATCGATGTCAAGAACTTGATTGTTTGCACATTTCTCCGAAGAACCATCATCTATTTCGTTGGTTTGTAATGCAATGTCCTCAATTTCTGGTGGAACAGAAGTCTGTGAAGGTTCTGTTGTATCCATTGCTATAGATGTTTTGGTTGGTGTAATTGTAACATTTTTAGAATAGTTCTCTATTGTTAAAAGCCTTTCCATAAGACGAGTAAAATTATTTATGACACTTTCACCAAACTTCTTAGCGCTCTGTTCGAGCTTTTTTGCCTCCTTTTCGATTTCTTCCACCAATGGCTTGGCCTTCTCCAAGGTACACTGAACTTTCGAGAAGAACTTATTGACTTCACTTGATTCTTGTTTGGCAGCTTCACTGCATATACTCGTAAGAGCTGCAGCAGCTTGAACAGATGAAGATAATTCCACCAGAATAAAGAAGAATACCAACGTTACAGCAATTGATTTGATCATATTGACTGGAAACACTTTTAGAACCGTACTGCAAGAAGACCAACTTCAGACTAAAACATGTTCTTAGATGTGAAATGGATTTGTCGTCGGAGCCAGAGCTACATGCAAGACAGGTAACCAACATGCAAGTTGATGTTAAAGAACCAAAGAAGACGAGTATGAATTATTTTTAAAGGTCTTAGTCATACGTATACCCATCCAGCCAGTAATCGTCTTTTAATGAAATGCTAAATATGGCAAGCAAAGGTATGACATCTTAACGAGTTCAAACCTCAATAAAGAGACTTGGAAATGTTGTTCTAGACGGAGTAATAAAACAAGATTTACAGATTATTGACCCATAGCAAGACTGAAAGAAGATTATTTAAAACTGGGTCATCGTTACAGCACAGTCAAAATGGGAGCAGGGGAGTGACGATACATTAATGGATTTCTTCGAATGCTAAGCGGAGAAATTTTGTATATTTCTGGGACATAATTTACAAATGACTCATCAATTTCTTTATTTATTTATTTATTTCATGAAAAACCTATGAATATTAAGATTCTATGTCTCATAAGTTATAACCTAGCCAAAGTCTTCGATTTAGAATAATTTACAAAAGCTATGATTTGACAGTTCTGTGCAAAAAGAATATCGAAAAATTGGAAAAATTCATGCCTCATCTATAGGTTTAAAAAAAGAAAAGAAATTTATTGAAAGAAAGAAAAAAGAAGAAGAAGTAAGAGAATAGAAAAGAGATAAAATAAAATGCACGACTGGGTCGCACGAACTTGCTCCTATGTAAAAGACTAGGAATTTTAAAAACGAATGTTATTAAAGAAAACAGTTCATAAGGATAAAATGAATTTTTTAAATTCTTTAAGTAGTAAGAGATAAAAACAGAATGCTATGCAAATATAAATTTATGCAAGAACAAAAATTATAAGTCGTTTTAGTGGTTCCTTAAAAAAAAAAGCTTTTATGCACAAAATTTTTAAGACATTTTTAAGAAAAAATTTTGGTAAGTCAACTTTAAGTTTTTATTATTGTATGAATGAGAGTTAAGTTCCCAAGAAAAATACTAAGCCGTTCTTGAGATATCGAGTTTTCCAAAAAAAAAAATTACTTTTTTTTCCAAAAATTGCAAGTCTTTTTTTTTTTAAGTTATGATATGCAATGTTTTTAAACTTTTTAAAAGCTTCTTTATAAAAAATTTCATTAAAATCCGTTATGCCGATAATGAGAAATTCTATGGTAGGTGCAGTCAGTAATATCTAGTTTAAAATTTTTTTTTTATTAAATTATAGATCATAAAAATGTATCAAAAGAAAAAAAATTTTAGCGAAAATCTAGGAACCGTTTTCGAGAAAAATACGATTTTCTAAAACCATTTTTACATTTGTATGCAAGGTACCGTTAGTTTTAGATAAAACAATTTTTTTTCTCAAATCTTGTAGATTATGTTAAGAAACTTTTATTTGTGAAGCTTGAAAAAATCGATCATGGGCTTTTTGAAATATTGAGTTTCCAAAAAAAAATTTGAAAATTTGAATATGTAATAATATTCGAAATTTGGAGGAGCTTTAACATAAAAATGATTTAAATCAGCTGCACCGTTTTCGAGAAAATCAAAAACAAAAAAAAATACACCCAGGGGGCTACTAAAACTAACAATTTTATGGAAATTTTTTTTCAACCATTACATAGTTTTGACTAAACGAAAGTTTTCTATTCTTTTTTTTATTAAATTCTGTGGGACAGGTTTTGAGAAAAAACATATTTATCAAATTTCGAAAAAAATCGTATGGCAGGTACCGATTCCAAAAAACACTTGCCGGTTTGGATTTCGAACATAACTCACTAACGCCATTTTTTCCGAAAATCCAAAGATGGATGAGTGACGACGATATTACTTTCTTTTATTGACTTTTACGGTCTTATAATGGTCATCAAGAAACTCCTTCACTATAGAAGGTTATAACTTATAACACATCGGATTGTGTGAAAGATTGTGATTTTGTATCTAGCAACCTCTAGGCGAAATCCAAGGATGCCAAGAAGTTATCAATAGTAAAGGGGCGTCCAGAAATCACCACATCAAATCCACGACCAAGTCCTGAACTTTGGTCGGACCTTCTAATGAAAATAGAAAGGATAACTCGTTGACAGTGGTACCACTTTACTTTAATTGAAGTAGATCTACCATCAGCAAAATACTGAAATCTACTTCATTTTAAAAATCTCTGTTTCAACCTACTGCAATTTTACAAAATAAAGCCCAGATCTATACTTCACTCAATTTCTATACTCTATACTCTATTTCACTCAAAGTAGTCCTATGTAACCCCATAATTACAATAAAATAAAAGAACGTCAATACAGTACAAATACACAAATAAGTAATTTTATACGAAATTCCTTTAAAATTATGTAAAAGAAATGTATTGACAATTTTAAATATTTAATAATATTCATTTAAGGAAAACAAATTGTATACATACATTGTTTTTTCTAAAAGCAAGTAAAAAGTCATTTTGAAATCTACTTCGATTTTTCTCAATTTACTTCACTTTCTTCTTCAAATCTACTTCGACTTTTTTTCCGGAAGTGGTAACGCTGCTCGTTGATCTTTCATTGAGCCACCAGAACCTCAATCCTCAAGCCATATTTGGCAAGCATGGTTGGCATGTATTTGGGGAAATTTACAGCTTCCCCGGAACTGCTCATCTATTGTTAAGTTATCAGATGGAATGCAGTTTGCCGATAAGGGCTGGTTTAACTCATCCAAAAGCAATTAAATTGCCGAGAGCAGGTTTCAATTTGCTGAGGCCTGTCCAGTGTCCACGGCGACCAACTGAATTACTAGTATCAAAACGAAGGCCTGGATCAATATCTGGATCATCGCCATCATCAGAATCCATGTCCAGCATGGGTCTCAACTTCATTTTAATTAGTGCATCCAGATTAGTTGTTTTCCATTGTGTATAACCGGTTTGACTGCATTTTCAGGCAGGCAAGGAAAACGTATGTTTGTGTTGTGGTTGCAGTGGTAATTTTCGCACATACCTGCCATCGACTGGCTTGGTAAAACTGGTTTGACAACTAAAATGTGGAGATTTGTGGAGATTTTTTTATCGATTTTAAAGTCAACAAATTTGTTGATGACCTCATATATATTTCTTAGAAGTCAGATTTCTTAGGGTTTAATAAAAAAATAATTTCTTGTGACCAACATGCTAATTTTCCCAAGGCCGCCTTCTACGTTTTCAAAGAGCCCAAACGGAGTGAACTATTTTTTTTTACTACAGATTGCAATTCACTTACATATAGAGAGAATAATAAAGGACCCAAAATTGAACATTGTGGAACCCTGCGTGAAATTTAAAGCATATCGAAGAAATCGGAGTTTAATTGAACTGCTTGCATTCTACCTGTTAAGAATGTAGGATAGCAAAATCTTTTTATCACAAAATGAGAAGTTAAGCTGTTGACAAAGTTTTTGGCATAAAAAACAGAGTGATCGACCATATCGAAGGCTTTCGAGAAATCTAGGGGACTAGAAAATTAATGTTCCCCTTAAGAAATATAGGAAAAGTGTAATCAAAATAATCTACGAAAAGTTTTGGAGAAAATTGAAAACGGTTTTTGAGAAGAATAGGATGATTTTTTGTGTGTAACTCTTATACATCTTTTGGCGCCGCCGCAAGTAGATTTTGGTGGCCTGTGTCGGCCATGTTGTTTTGGTGGCATCTGTAAAATCTATCGTTGATATTCATTTGCTAATACAAAATCACCATCGAACTAAACGTCCAAATGATGAAAATTTATGATCAAAACGAATGTTCGTTAGTGAAGACTTTGCGCCAATTTTACGGTGAACGTGGTGGCCCTTCATAGTCGACTTTTCACCTTTTGGTGGCCAAATTCAAGAAGAATGGTTCGGTAGTTAATCAGCAAATATTTGTACATCAAAGGAACGTAAGACCGGATGCCGTCCATGAAAATAGACATCAGAACTCGAACCAGTCGATTCTTTGCCGTGCACAAGAGCTCAGCCTTTCGAAGACATCAACTAGGTGAATTTTTCGTCGGCAATTAGGCCTACCCGTAAAAGGTTCAACTTACCGGAAAGCTCATGACCAAAGACAACGCTGTTTTCTCGCTGACTGGACTTCGGGATGTTTGGCTAAGCGACGAGGAACATTATTGGATAAATAGCTGCCTTAACAAGCAACATTGCAGTATATGGTTCGACTTCAACTCACACGCGGTTCATCAGGTGGCAATGAATCTTCAAAAACTTACCGTCTGGTATGAATTTCGGACCGTACTTTTTCGAAAACGACGTTGCTGAGGTGGTCACCTTCAATGGCAAGCGCTACACAACGATGCTAACCAATTTCTTATGGCCCAAATTGAACCGTATGGACCTAGACGACATGTGGTTTCAGCAGGATGTTGCTACGTGGCGGCACAGCAAACGCCCGTTCGAAATTTTGCATGAAAAATTTTAGAGTTAGGTTATATCTTGCAGAGGGGTGACGTGATTTGGCCACCAAGGTCATGAGATTTTACCTCGATCGACTTTTTCTACCAGTGTTTCCTGAAATCGCATGTCTATACGAATAAAAATTTTAATTTTGGGTCGATATAGTTCACAGTGGATTTTTGTCAAAAAATCGATGTAGGATGAACTGCATTTTACAAAAATTGTGTATTAAAATGGCCCTCGCTGGGACTAAAGGCCAACAATTACAATTTTGAGTCAATAATTCCAATTAAATTATTCTAAGTCTTCTACTTGGCTGAATTATTTCAGTGGTAAATTGAGATTGTATTATAAAATAAAATGTACGACTGGGTCGCACGAACTTGCTCTTATGTAGAAGACTAAGAATTTCAAAAATGAATGCTATTAGAGAAAAAAAACTGTTCATAAGAATAAAATTCATTTTTTAAATGACTAAAACACAGGATGCAATGTGTTTTAAGCAAATATTAGTTTATGCAGGAAGAAAATTAATTCGTTGTAGTGTTTTCTTAAAATAAAATGCACACTGGAACGCACGAATTTGCTCTTATGTAAACGTAGATACTTTGGAATTTAAAATATATTTTATAAATATAAAACATGGATTTAATGAAATGAAAATGTTCAAATGCATGGAATTGCCGTCTTATTTACGGAAAAGTATGAATTTACACAAATAAAGTTTAAAAATCGTTTAATTATCTAAAGTAATTTTTTATATAACAATTTTCATTAAATTTTTTCTAAAACACAACATAATATTTTTTCGAATAATTTTATATACATACAATATTATTTTAAACTTAAGGAGGCTCCTGGTGAAAATTTTTGGCCAAAATCGTTAGAGCCGTTGATAAGAAATTCGAAAATCAAAAAACCATTGTGGCAGGTACCATTAATAACGTTTTCCACTAAATTTTTTTCTTACCAAAATGTAGTCCATGTCAAAAATATCACACCTAATTTTTACTTGCGACTTATAGGTACTATAAGGCAAGTTATGCATTCGTAAAAGAAATCGAACTCGAGATTTTGATCAAAGTTTACATTACGAAGATAGCGAAGCCCAAAAAAGTGGGTCTCGCAATTCAGTCTGTCTGTCTGTCAGCCTACACCGCTTGGCCGATTTTCTTCAAACTTGCTAGATATGGGTTTTAATTTTTTCCAAAAATAACGGTACCTGCCATACAAATTTTTTTCGAAATTTTATAAATTTTTTTTTTCTCAAAAACTGTCTCACAGATTGTCTTAAAAAACATTCAAATATTTCATTGAGTTAAAGCTAGGTAATGGTTGAAAAAAAATGTCCAAAAAATTGTTATTTTTGGTACCCTCCATGGAACCATTTTTTTTTGGTTTTGTATTTTCTCAAAAACGGTGCAACGGATTTTGATCATTTTTTTCTGCTAAAGGTCCTTAAAAGTTTAAATATTATTGTGAATTAAAATTTTCTAAAAACATTTTTTTTGGATTTTTAATAAAATTTTCAAAATTTTTTTTTGAAAACTCAATATTTCGAAAACCCAATGACCGATTTTTTTAAAACTTGATTAATAAAAGTTTCTTAAAATAGTCTACAAGATATGAGAAAAATAAATTTATTTTATCTAAAAATAACGGTACCCTCCATACAAATGTTAAAAAATGGTTTTCGAAAATCGTATTTTTCTCGAAAACGGTTCCGAGAATTTTGCTTATATTCTTTTCTTTCGATTAATTTTTAAGATCTACAATTTACTAAAAAACATTTATTGAAAACAGGATATTACTGACTGTACCTATCATAGAACGATTTTTTAAAATTTTGATTTTCTTATTATCAGCATAACGGATATTAATGAAATATTTTAAAGAGAAGCTTCTAAAAAGTTTAAAAAACATGGCATTTCAAAACTTTAAGAAGAAAATTTTTTTTTTGAATTTTGAGAAAAAAATCTATTTTTTTCTTCGAAAATTTAATATCTCGAAAACAGCTCAATATTTTTTTTTGTAAATTAAATTTTTATTCGAACAATAATAAAACCTTTAAATTGGCGTACCAAGTTTTTTTCTTAAAAATGAAAATTTTTTTAAAGGTCCAAGAAATATTTTTGAAAATTTGAATACACAATAATATTGAAACTGCTGGGGAGCTTTAACATAAAAAAATATCAAAATAGGTTTTACTGTTTTTGAAAAAAATCAAACACAAAAACAAATGTTTCCAAGGGGGTACGAAATATAACTATTTTTTGGATTTTTTTTTCAACCATTACCAAGCTTTAACTAAATAAAATTTTTTTTTAAATCTGTGCGACAGCTTTTGAGAAAAACAATATTTATAAAATTTCGAAAAAAATTCGTATGGCAGGTACCGTTATTTCTTAAGAAAAAACTGTGGGGTGAAGAAAAAATTAAAAACTATATTTACCAAGCTTAACGAAAATCGGCCGAGCCGCTCAGGCTGTAGTCGTACGTACAGACAGCCAGATAAACAGAATTGTGAGACCCACTTTTTTCGTCTTCGCTATCATCCTAATGTCAACTTTGATGAAAATCTCGAGATGGATTTTTTTTACGAATGCATAACTTGCCTTATAGTACCTATAAGTCGCAAGTAAAAAGAAACTAGTTGAACAGATTTTTTAAAAAATAGTTCAAACATTTCTTTAATAAAAGTTAGTTAAATAATAAACATCCGATTCGTTATGGCACTTCCCATAAAACCATTTTTTTTAATGTACAACTGATTTTTATATTTTCCTTTTTTGAATAGTATTTTATGTATTGAAATTTTCAAACTCAATTTTTTTTACTTTTTGGGATTTTTATAAAAAATCATAATTTTGTTTGAAAATACAATTTTTTTTAAAACCTGACTAAAGACTACAAAACTTTTAAAACAAATTGTCTTTTAAGCTAAAAATAAAAATACAAACAATTGGAAATTGTCTCTTTCCCGAAAACTATTTCTAGAGATTCATTAGAATTTTTCTGTTTCGCTTAATTTTTTCTATCAACAGTATCTGCTGTAGAAGCATTTAATTAATAATTGTGCGTTTTCTCAATATCTGCATAACGGATTTCAACTTTTTGTTTTTTTCATATCGAAGCTTCTAAAAAGTTTTAAAAATAATTCTATTATGGTAAAAACATTAAAAAATTTTGTTTTTGAAAATTTAATTATTTAAAACTGGGACAATGATTTCTTTTTTAAATTAATTTTTTATTTGCAAAGGTTTGCTCACATATTAAATTTTAATCTTTCTACTAACTTCTATATAAACAAAATTATTTAACCTTTTTGAAAAATTGAATGTGAATTGTGAATCTATGTAAATTGATTTTTCTTAGAAAAATCTATGGAAAAGCTTATATGAAAACACTTATTCTATTATTTCGAAAAAAATAAAAATACCATGATTTTGATCCAGAAAAATAAAAAATAAAGAAACCTGCCTGGGAGATAACCGACTGAAAAGCCAACAAGCCAGAGTCGAAAACTGCGACTCGTATGAATAAAACTTCCTGATAGCTCCCAGTAACATCTTCTATTTAGATATGTAGATCATCAATCTCAAACCGCAATAACATTGCCAAACTTGTTATTTAAAATAAATATTTTTCAATGGATTCCAAGCTTCCTTCAAATCAATATTATTTAAAACTGCTTTCAAACGATTAACCTTAGATAAATTGAGACATGAAACCATTTCGAATTAATTAAAATAGCAATAAATTTAAAAGAATATTAAAACATGTTTATTATGTTCACAGAAATGTCGCAATAGCTTGGTTTTAGTTTTTTCTAAGTTTTTGTAATTTTTTTTTGAACAGAATCACTTTTCACTTATTCTAGCCGACCAAATCACTGGCCTTGTTCTTGATGTCCGAACCGACCTCCAAAACTGAGTCCTTGGCACTCACTGCTCCGTCAGCGATTTTCCCACCTAGATTCTGAGCGCCATCTTTTGTTGCCTCAGCTCCATCCTTGACTCCATCGACAATCTTACCGCCAACTTTCAAAACGCCATCTTTTGTATACTCAGCTCCATCCTTGACCCCATCGACGATGGAACTGCCTATTGATACAGCACCTTCCTTTGTTGCTTTGGCTCCGTCGACAACTACGTTGCCAACTTTTTCAGCTCCTTCCTTTGTATTGCAGCCGACCTTCTTGAGAAACCCAATGATTGCACCATCATCGCTGCTATCTTCACACTCAGCTCGGATACAAACTGTGGCTACGGCCAGGACCAAAAAAGCGACAAACACTTGCTTATTCATAACGAGTATTATATTTGCGTCTATCTGCTGGGCACTGTGACTGACTGGAGAATTCTGGTTTGACTGACCAACTTTATAAAGCTTCATCTGCTAGTTATACGATTGCTCAATCAAATAATTGCAGACTCTTGATTAAGACTGCGAGCGCGTTGCGAATTTCAGGTACTTGACCGATCATTCCTACAGATTTTGATTTCACTTAGCCATATAGACGCACTTCAGATATTCTTCAAAAGATCTTATGAAGCTTCTGGGGGTTGAAATAATGATGATGACGATGTTGGCATTAAAAACTACACATATGTCATATTCGAAGTGGATTAAGCTGGGCTCGGCAGTGAGAGAGTCGCGCCACAGCACCGTCCGTCCGTCCTATGCTGTCTCGGGCGTTAATTTAATCTTTGTGTGATATTTTTAAATTTCCTACTGTCACGTCGTCGTCGTCGCCACAGTAACACAAGGTCAACTAAGTGGCCATTAAGTCGAGATTTAAAAAAATTAATTTCTCTTCACAGTTGGGGAATTTTTAAATTGAAATCATAACAATGAGCTGTGTGAATTAATGGATGCTGTAGAGCTAGCTAAATCATTTTGTTTTGATTAAAATGTTAAAGGCATAGGTAGCGTTCAAAGTTCAGTTCTGTTTAAGAGCTTTTGTTTTTATTCAAAAATGTTTTGACTGGCGATACAGGTTTTATTAGACAGGTTTTGTTTTGATAACAATTAAGAAAAAAAAATCTTTATTTTACAGTGACTTGTAGGTAAGTCCAAAAAAGTGGTTCCCTTTCATCCTACTGCTTGAGTTAGCCTCTGGTTCTGTGAGTTTACCACATATCGAGTTTTTTTTATTCACACGGGCTCAAGGGTTCATTGAGACCCTTATAGTGTTAAACATAGCACGGGGAAAATTAAGAGAGAAAAGAAGAGGTTATGTCGATGAACAGTGGTCTTGAAAGTTTGAAAATAGAAAAGGTAAGGGAAGACCGTGCCAGGTTAATAATTATTCCATAGTCGTGCTGTACGACTAAAAAACAAATATCTGTACTCGACTTCCAAAGCTTGTGATGTGCTTTTTGCTTTCCAGCCGAGGTTATGCTCGTCGGTCTCGCCAGGGTCGTCCTGAAGAAAACACGAAACTCCAGATTTAAAGGTCTTCAAACCTTATTACAAAATCTTTATTGGAAATAACTCTTAAATCTATAACATACAATGTTCTGCTATTAATATTTCTAGCACTAAACAGCAGGCTAAACGCTCTGGTAGATCAGCAGGTTCAAGGCCCTGGTGGCACTAAACGGCAGGCTAAACGCTCTGGTAGATCAGCAGGTTCAAGGCCCCTGGTGGCACTAAACAGCAGGCTAAACGTTCTGGTAGATCAGCAGGTTCAAGGCCCCTGGTGGCACTAAACAACAGGCTAAACGCTCTGGCAGATCAGCAGCTTCAAGGCCCCTGGTGGAACTAAACAGCAGGCTAAACGCTCTGGTTGATCAGCAGGTACCGAAGCCCCTGGGTGGCAATTAGAACATTATCGAACTAAGACCCCTTATCGCTGGTGAGGGGAAGCCTTAATAAGAAATAGCTGGAAAATCTCACCTACGTAACTTGTCTTCATACGAAACCCCTTACCACTGGTGGGGGGAAGCTCCGCAAAAAGCAAGGAAAGCTAAATGACCAACTCTTCTATACTGGTTGTCTACGACTGGACTTTGAAAGATTTATGCAATCAATTTACTGTGCCGCCTGACTGTATGTATGAGCGAAGAGGTGCTTTTCGTTCACCCTCTTGATGGTTTTGCAGTAGAAACTGAATGTGAACTATATAAGTGGTGAACGAAAAATATCCATGTAGTTGATTTTCCTGTGACGTCATATGCTCATGGTGCTTGTGAATTGAATGTGAGTGAAGTACAATTCTTGGTATTAATGCAGAAGTCGTATAGAGTGGAGTAGCATGGAACGCTTCGTTACAAGCTAGGCTCGAGAGTGAACTTATGTATGAGCACTCCTAGCGAAATTAGTATCATGGGAGATCTGATTGAGGGTACGAAAGCAACTGAATACTTCGAAAGACCATTTCTTGGGAAGAAAGCGATTAGACGGGGAAAGACGTGAAACACTCCGACGGTTTTCAGGAGATGGGAATGATTTCATGATAGTTCTTTTTCCTATCAGTCTTAAACGCTCTGTTCTGAATTCTATCCAATAAATGAAGAGAAGTTTTGGCTGAACCTACCCAAAGATGTGATTTATACTCCAATCTTGAACGTATAAATGCCTATAAATGGTAGACAGATCAGAGAGGATATAGAAATCCTAAGTATTTCGAGTACGTTGTCATTCCAGCGAAGATCGTTGACGTACATACCGAGTACTGAAAGCTTTTCGACAATAAACCTCATTGACTTTTTTTTTTTTTTATAATCTACCCGCGCTCAAGGGATTATGATTACCCTTTAAATGTTTCAACACAGCGCGGGCGTGAAGTTACGGAAGAGAAAGAAGGATAGGAAAGATGTGTGGCACGATGTTCTGAGACTGTTGGTGGTTGTCTCAGATATTTTTATCTCCAGGGATGACGGCTGAACTAAAGCGGAGAATGCCGTGTCTTATTTCAATGTCGCTTATAATTCACATTATTTTATTCGTGTTCATCCTTGTTGGGCATACTAGTTTAATTCAAATACATGTTGTTAGTGTTATGCCTGAACAACATGCAATGAATAAACCAGCAACCCATTGATGAAAACATTAAGCCCCATAAGATTTTTGACGCCCCGATGCTGTTGAGATCGGAGTTTAATGAGCGTATTATACGATACCGTTGCAATTACGCTTCCGAAGAAGATGGCCGTGAATTTGAGAACGAATATTTAATGCTCAAACTGGAGTTCACAGTCTAAAAATAAAGCGGATAAAAAGTTTCAGACAAGAGATAATATCTACAAAAACGAGGAACACAGTCGGAGATAAAACGGACCCTTGGGGAACACCAGCATTTATTCTGTAAAGATCCGACTTGAAAGCGTCCAACACAATATACATACATATGTATCGAACGATCTGAAATGCAATTTCTAATCCAAAAAATAAGTGTTTCGTTGTTACTAAACGCAAGTATTTTCGCGAAGAGAGCCTGGTGCCAAGCGCTATCCAATTCCTGAGAAATATCAAGCGCAGTAATCTTACGACCTGTTCCACTCCATGCTAGGACAATTGCTGCGAAAACCGATCATTCAGAACTTTCGATATTCGAGATATTTCTTAAGCTGAAGATTGATCAGCGATTCCATGACCTTGAAAAGAGGGGACGTAGATAAGTGCAATTGGTCGATAGGAGGAGAGGGAGGAAGGGTCGCCTTTTTTAGGAACAGGCTGGATGAATGTGGTTTTCCGTCTTCAAGTGGAGATTCCAGAACAGTAGGAGCGATGGAAAGCTTATCCAATTGTCTTAACAGAGATGAAGAACACCTCTTCAGAATAATGGCTAAATCACAACCTCGCGTTCGGTCGGTCCGGCGTTAATGGGGGTTTGGTCGTATTTACGATTTTATGTGTCAAAAAGCTCGAACCTAGCATTTGTAAGGCGAAATTATACTCGTAGCCAAACCACTATCTCGTGTTCAGACGGTCAGGCTTTGAAATTACATATAAAAACAATAAACTCTAATGAGGCAATCTAAAATGTTGCCTCAGCAACGCCTGAGGTTTATATCGTAATATCGTAAACGTCAGACCAACGCCAGGGCAAAGCAAAAGTAGATCTATTTTCTATTTCGTCGGGCGTTTGACAGTTGTTCATTGGTTTTAATTAAAAAATATGAGCTCTTTCGAAGACAAATTAATAAACATGATTCGGGATAAGGATTGTATTTATAATACAAAAAAGTCTACACCTAGGAGAAATTGGTTTTCTCCAAGAATGCTTTTCTAGTTCTGGCTCAATAAAAGTTATCAATAAATCGAATGTCGCCGGTTTCATTCGGGTTATTTTAAAAAATTGTTCTGAATCATGCTTTTGCATCGCATTATAATTAAGAGCAAAGAATCCATCAGTGTCTCTGTTTAAATTGAGCTCCCGAACCCATCGCTGCCTTTTTACTCTTTTTTCGTCGTTTTTTAATGCCTCATAACCACCATAGCTCATAAAGCCGAACAAAGAAAAGTCAAGGAGGTCATCAAGATCATCCATATATGCCATATCCATCTCTTGTTTGAAAAAATAGTTTTATAAATTAATTATGTTGAATGCCACAGGTTTAAAATACCCAGTATTATAAACATTTATCAATAACAAAATTTGTTGAAAAATTTCAATTAAGTAGGTACTCATCAAAGTTACTTATAAATGTCAGTCAACGCTCCTAGTTTGAAAATTAATTTCGCCTTACAAATGCTAGGGTCGAGCTTTTTGACACATAAAATCATAAATACGACCAAACTCCCATTAACGCCGGACCGACCGAACGCGAGGTTGTGATTTAGCCATAATAATGGGGGTATACCAACAGGACCAATGGATTTGCTTATATGAAGCTCTGGGAGGGATGTTGCAACTGTAAGAGTGCGGATGTACAAGTATATGAACCTGTCCCATTGAATGACTTTTATTCTCATGTATACTGGAGGGAAATGTTCCTGTCAGGAAACAACGAGCTAGCTGCTAAATGAGCACTTGCAACTGCAACTGCAACTTCAACTGCAACTGCAACCACAACTGCAACTGCAACTACAACTGCAACTGCAACTGCAACTGCAACTGCAACTGCAACTGCATCTGCAACTGCAACTGCAACTGCAACTGCAACTGCAACTGCAACTGCAACTGCAACTGCAACTGCATCTGCAACTGCAACTGCAACTGCAACTGCAACTGCAATTGCAACTGCAACTGCAACTGCAACTGCAACTGCAACTGCCACTGCAACTAAATCTTGTCGAAAAAATATGAATTTGTAAAATAAAAGAAATAAAAATACGATACTCGTAAAAATCTTTTATATTTACAAAAACATAGTTCTATACAATTTTATATAAAACTATAATCCCATTAATTCTCCATCGGAGAATAAAGTAAGCAGATTATATGATTGGCAGACAGCGACCCAAATAATCCACTTTACATTGGCGTGGTTGCACTGGAGTTGTAGTTCCTGCAACAATCAGGGCAGTAAGAATCAAAGATATGAAAATAAAACGCATAATGGCTGCAAGAATACAAATTCAAGTCCTTGCCCAACAAAAGTTGTACGTTATATGGAGGTGAGGTTCTGCCTTTCTACCTTATATTCAAAAAGGTATTTAGTACACCTCAGTAAATTTTAGAACTTTAAATTTCACCAATTTGTGGAAAATCAATTTCAACTAATTATAATTTTGGGTGTAGAAAAATTTAATTACATTAGATGAGGCTTTCGATATGGGGACTTCCACACCATATACCTCACTTAACAACTTATGTATATAGAACAGTTGCTAACTTATATGTTAAGGAAAAATGGTAAAACTGAATCACATGAATTTGTTCTAAAAGTTCAAAGTTTTTATCTTGACTAAGCGCTTGGCTAAGAAGAAATTAAGTTCAGCTAAAGTTCGAGGAAGTTGTGTCTACTCAATTGACCAATTTATGAGATTTAAGTTTCACTTGTTCTGGTGAATGTGCACTGTGAAATTGGACCTTTGTTTTAAATTAATAATGCATTTTACAGTGTTAATTAACTGAGTTGTTATTGCGAAAAGTCAAAAGTTCTAAATAATTAAATTTCTTAATTGAATATTTTTTTTTACAAATATAATTGGCGTACAATTTTAGTCGAATTGGAACGATATTAAATGTTAAAGAAAAGATTGAAAAGACGACTTGGCAAATACTTATAAAGCTATTCCTGATGCAATTTTCAAATTTCAGCTGAACTCAGGCTTTGTATATTTTAAATGTTCCTCTATTTTCGCCATTTCGCCGTTAAGTCAAAGTAAATTTTGGAAAATATCCGGCCCTTGTTTCTGCTGGAGTAGGTATATACTGGATATCTATATCGAAAACTTCATTTCTTATGTAATATTGTATTTTTTGAAAATGGTAAATAATTATACGTTTAAATCGATTCTCCACACATTGATAGATTTTAATTTCTATAGTTTACTCTTATTTATAGAAACGGAATATTTTTTGAATATAAAAGGAGCGAATTTCATTGGTGAAAATTCAAAAGTCAAAATTTTTTGCTTCATAAGCAACAAATTTAGTAAGATAAATTGGGATTTGGTAGCTGAATTTTTTCTTGGAGTAATAATGAATTTTTTTTTAATTTTTTTGATTGTTACTACACTGTTTGCTGGAGGAAATTTTATGATCATGAAAATACCTCCAAGATGTCCATTGGACCATAAACACCGCTGTCGACCACCAGTAAAAAAAAATAAAACTTGAATGAGAAGAATATATTTTTCAAAATGGTTTGATTTGTCAAATTAAAAAGGAGTTTTACTATCGCCAAAAAAAATAGAAATGTACTTAATAAACTCATTTTATGCAACTTAAGCTCCGGTAAGTGCGGTATTACACAGCGCATGTATTTAATGCGCAGTTCTCGGTTATTTTGTTTTCCACTGTCATTCGGTGATGCGCGCATTATTACACGGAAGACTTTTTCGATTTTTGAGTCTTGTGCATTATTTGACAGCTATCTTTTATTTCAATTCTCGTTGTTCGTTCGGTGTTCGGTTTAGTCATTAAAAAAAATAATTAAAATACAAAAATGGAATCAGGGAATGATTTCAACAATTTATTAGATTCATTTCATAGATGAAAATCAACTCGCATGTTAAAGCTTTAGTCCATTTTATTTAATTTTCATTAGCAATAGCCATATTAGAGATGTTTGCTTAACAAAGAAGAAAAACGAAGTGAAGCAAATTCGAAAAACAACGGAGAAGGAGAAAGAGAAACGTCAAAAACATGCAAGGAATATCCTACCCGTGCATGTCGAGAAATCTTTCTTTCTGTTTCATTTTTTTTTCTTTCTTTCTCTTTCGCACTTCATTCATGCAAGACTCAACATGCGCTGTGTAATACCGGACTAAGCTCTTATTGATTTACAGAAAAATTGATTGACACTGATAAATTGACGAACATGACTAGCAACGCTGATAGGATCATAACTCTATAACCCTCATTTACACGTGTAAAAATCTTTTAAGTAAAATTGTGGTATGTGTTCGCTGAACCCAACACTCTAAGAAATTTCTGTTGAAAATTGCTACAGTTATTGTATGCAACCGGTTCGTTACAATATTTGTAGTAATTTTCAACAGAAATTTTCGGTGTTTTATTTTCAACGTGTGGTTGCAAGATGAAATGTTGAATTTTCATCACATAAAAAGTAAGCAATTACGTACATGAAATGTATATCGTATATCCTAAAAATCGTATGGCGATCTTTTTAATCAATATTCGGTGAAAAACTATAACATACATTATATAAAATTTACGTCACAGTCGTTGTTTATAATCAAATATTACGTTTTTATCAACATAAATGTTTAATAGTAAACATTACCTTTAGAAAATTAGTTTATTATTAAACTTTTTTTGGTGATATTTCAACAATAATTTCTGACTTTTCAACATGAATAACAAAAAATTCACATTATAATATATAATAATACAACCCTTGCAAGATTTAGAGTTCAACTGCTTGGTTTGATTTTCAACAGCTTAACTCAACTTTCAACATAGTTGTTGGTTAATAAGCATACAAGATGAAAATTAAAAAGAAAACTTGAAATTTTCCTAAAAAAAATTTACCGGTGCAATTTTTAGGTATTTAAACTAAAAAATAAACGCCCAAACGTTGAATATTCAATCAGGAAGAATTGAGAATTCAACTATTGTGTATGACTAGCAACTGTCGCTGTTGTCACTGCCAGAACCTCCGCTTGGAAGACACTACTGTAATCTGGGAGCTTAAGTGAGTTGCTTAGCTCAAGAGGTTCTGAGAAAAAGCCTGCACCAACACCCTTACTCATTTGGGAGCCATTAGTGTAGATTACTTGTTGATTCGCTGGTGTAGGGTTGGTTGTTCAACCATTCTTTTCTGCTTGGAAAGGCAGTTTGGAATGGTTTATAAAAGTCAAGTACGGGTGTTGTATAGTCTGTAATGATACTATCACCCAAATATTTCTGAAGAATTTGAGCATGTCCTATATTGTGCCTGTTTTTCCAGGTATTACTCTGGCTAAGCCTTAAGGCACTATATGCTGCGGATTTTTGTACGAAAAGATATAGAGGTTTTAGGTTGAGTATCGCCTCTAACCCTGCAGTTGGAGTGGATCTCATGGTCCCCATAATCCCAATGCACGCAAGTCTCTTTACTTTTGTCAGAGTTTTGAGGTTCGTGCTTTTTTCAATTGCATTCCACCATACCAAATTACCATAAGTTAGTATTGGTCTGATTATCGCCAAATACATCCACCTGATAATTCGTGGGCTCCGTCCCCTGGATTTCCCAAAGATTCTGTCACAGTAGTCGAATGCAATCATTCCTTTTTGCCCTCTTTTCTTAGTGTTGAAACTCCAGTTTAATTTCCTATCTATAGAATCACACCAAGATACTTTGCATGATCTTATATGTTCAGCGGGGTGCCTTCAATTGAAGGTATTCTGAATAGCTTGGTATTTTCCTTTTGTTTGTAAAAAAGACTAATTCTGTTTTTGACGGGTTAACCATCAGGGCGCACTTTCTAGTCCATCTACTAACCTTAGAAAGGGCCTATTCGATCTGTTTGCTGATCTGTTTACCTATCGCTTATAACGCAAGATCGTCAGCGTAGGCTACTACCTCTACTCCACAATGTTTCAGATTAGGGAGGATTGTGTTTATAACCAGCACCCAGAAGGAGTGGTGAGAGAACTCCCCCCATTGGAGTGCCCCTGGAAGTGGATACTCTCACCTCTATCCCCGCCAGTTCCGAGTTAATTTGCCTGTTCTTGAAGATGCACATAACCCAACAGCATTTTTGTAGCAATGTTAATTTTTGTGTTGATGCTTGAAGTGTGATTTCTAAAGGTTAGTGTTTTATCTAAAATCAGTCCAAGATACTTTACTGTATCGATCCACTTGATTTTAGTGTTTTCGAGTTCTAAATTTTTGCTGAGCTAAAAGCAATTCTTTCTTTTTCTCGTAAAAAGATAGATTGAGTTTTGTCAGCATTAATTTTAATTTTCCAATACTTGTAATATTCAAATATGATATTCAGCGTTCTTTGAAGTTTAATTTCAATGACACCACCTAGTTCATGTGAGGAGAAAATTGCAGTATCATCCGCATACATGGCGAATTCACAATCACGTATATGAAGAAAATCGGCTGTGAACAAATTGTATAACAAAGGAGCAAGAACTGATCCTTGGGGAACACCTGCTGGAACTGGTATTCTTGTCAAAAAGTTGTTGTTTAAATAGACTCCGGTGGGCAGGGCACCTAGCTCGCATGAGCGAAGAGGAACCTGCTCGGAAAGTTCTTTGTGGTACATTCTATGGTAGACGACAGCGTGGTAGACCATGCTTGCGCTGGAGAGATGGCGTAGACCATAACTCCCGAAGCCTTAGGGTGCGCAACTGGATGGCGTCGGCTAGAGGCTGGGATAGGTGGAGAGACTTGTTGAAAGAGGCCAGGACCGGAACCCGGTTATCCAGCCGATGATGATGAAATCCTCACAAGAGGAAGAAGACCTTCTCCTTACCACTTATTCAGACGACAACGCTTGTTCCGTTTTCAGCTCCACCTAATCAAAATTGTCGACTACTTCAGTTCAGAGTAACATCTCCAACTGTAAGAAGACAGTCAGACGACTTGGAAAACGGAGTTGGGAGAAACTCAACGAAAACGAACGAAGACGACTTCAAAACGCTCGTGTTTTTCTGGCGAATGATCCTAAGAAGACAGGAAGGGTACTTTTCCAGCCGTCCAAAGAGGTGAATTTAAAGAAGCTACGAGCGTAAATATTCTCTTGGGACCGCTCAATCCCACGACTGGTAAAATCCAATCAAAGAAAAGTCCGATCCCATTGGACACTCCTTCGACGACGAATACGCCTACGATGACGCTGCTGATGCAAATAGCGGAACCACTTCTCCCAACCAGACTAAGGTATGGAGCCACATTTTTCATTGGATCTGGAAAGTGGGAAATTGGGACCGTTGGGCATAAATATAGGGGGGCCACGTGGGAGTGGCGCTAGGGGCACTTGCCCTATAGGCAACTGCAGCACGTCTCTTCCATCTTTATCAAGCTGAAGTAGTGTCATAGACCTAACAATAAACACGACAATGAACACGACAAAAAACACCGTAATTGAGAAGAAGGCCTCACAGGGAGCTGAATATCTCACCCAAAGGGTTCTGAAGAAGAAAAGCCGGAACGCTGAGAGGATTTGTCGGAAACCTTAACGGAGAAGCTACCGCTGGTAAATGCGACTCAGAAACTGAAGACTTTAACGACTACTAACGCATAACGAACATCTTGACGAACACAAGAACAAAGACCTTGAGAGCGGGAAAGGAGACGGTCGGCACTACGCCCCACCCTACGGCGCGGCGTCAAAAAGAACTAGGCAGGATGATAAATCTTCGCCTAAGAACCCGTCACCAAAAACAAAAAGATTTTTTTTTCAATGATACTCGTAAACTCTAACCTCAAACGCATAGAATTGGTTGTAATCAGCCACTGACAGGATCTTTTACTGAAACTAATTTTTCAATGATTGCTATAACTGGCTTGTCAAAAAAATTAAGTCAGCATTTCAATTATTTTTTTCCAATGATGCATTTCAATGATAGCTATAACTGGCCCCTAAAGATCAGAGTTTCATGAGCTTATTATACGATACAGTTATGAATTTGAGGACGAGTAATAAAGGCTGCACATTCCAGAACAGTAGGAGCAATCGAAAAGCAAAAGTAATGGTTTTCCCAGCAAGAAAGAACACCTCTTCGAAAGAATGGGGACATACTGTCAGGTATCAGGACCAGCAGAATTGTTTAGATCAAGATCTCGAAGGACTCTTTCAACTGTAAGAGTGCGGAAATACGAAGGTGGTCCGATATGTACCTACTTAGCCTCACCGCCTGATGGTGCCAGTATCACGAGAGAGATGACTATCGTCTAGTACATTTTCTTAGACGACTACTGTGAATCCAGCCGAATCAGACTCGTAGTTTTGTTTTGATCACGTGTGGAAGCCAGCTTGTCCGCGAATTTTAGAAAAATGAAAAAAGAGCAATATCGGTCACGGATTCGATTCTTATTTTTGGAAAGGAAATCGCGCAGCGAAATCAAAGAGCGCTTGGATACTGTGTACGGTGAGTGGTGACTCTTCTTCTTCGATGGTGACCGTCGAAAATTGATATAACGAGTTTCAAAGTGGTCACACATCGGTTTTTGATGAGCCCCGCCTAGGTGCCCCGAAAATGGCTACCACAGAGGATAACGTGTCCAAAATCTACGAATTCGTTTCGGCAGACCTCCGATTGAAGGTGCGCGAGATAGCTGATAGAGTTAGCATCTCAAAATTGTTTGCATGAGAAAGCAGAAGGCGCGATGGCTGCAGCGTTTGCTGACTCCGGACAACAAAAGCAACATTGAGACCACTTCAAAGCACTGTCAAAATTGGTCGAATTGCACTACGAACTGCTGCCCCATCCACCGTATTCTCGAGATTTGGCCTCGTGCGACTTTTTTTGTTTGAAAACTTGAAAAAATCACCCGCGCCGGGCAGAAATTTGAGTCGATGAGGAGGTCATCGCCGCCGCCACGGAGGCCTACTTTGCAGGCTTAGAGAAATCCTATTTTTCGGATCGCTGGATCAAGCGTATCGAGCTAAAAGGAGACTAAGTTGCGAAATAAACCGCCACTTTCAAAAATGTTTTTTTTTTTTTTTTGTAGGCCATGTTTTTATCGGACCACCCTCGTATACCTGTCCCACATTGAATGATTTACGTTCTGAAGTATATTGCTGTCAACAAACCACTAGCTAGGAGCAAAATGAGCACTTGCAACTGCAAATCCAAAGAAGATTTTTGTTGAAAAAACAATATGAAATTTAAAAATAAATGAGAATTTTTCACATAACACTCGTAACAAAACTTTTATTTTTACAAAAACATAGTTTTATACAATTTAAAAAAAAAAATATAAACAAAATAATTCTCCATCGAAGAAAGTAAGAAGATTATATGATTGGCAGACAGCGACCCAAATAATCCACTTTACATTGGCGTGGTTGCACTGGAGTTGTAGCTCCTGCAACAATCAGGGCAGTAAGAATCAAAGATATGAAACTAAGACGCATAGTTCGAGAAAATAAATTCAATTCGTTGCCCAACAAAAGTTGTATACGTAGGTGAGGCCCTTCCTTTCTACACTGAACCAAAAAGGTACATGATTCGAAGGAAAAACTGCATGTTTTTAAAGAAAAAATTCATTAAAAACGCGCCAAGAATCGAGTTCATTAAAAGAAAGAAATCCTAAGCATACGTTTTATGAATTTGTTCCTACGACTATAAAAGGTTCTTTAAATTAATGATTCCTGCATTAAATTAATGATTGGAAGTCATGAAAAAATTCTCTCGATAATTCACAAAACATATGAACTATTTCATTCGATGTAAGTAAGTAAACATGAAATTAATAATTTTTTGCTTTAATTTCATGTATTTTGTCATTCAATGTTACTATATTTTTCATTTATTTTATGACCTTCTGACATAAATTGAAGGAACAGATTCTCTGTTTTAATGTAAAAAATCATGAAAATCATGTTTGTTGTTCTTAAAAAGTATGAGTAATTTCAGACAATGTATGTAAAAATTCATGGAAATCATGATGTTTTTCATTAATTTTATGAAATCGGTCTGTGTTTTAAATGATTTAATTCATTAGTTTAAAAACTCTGACACTTGTTCTAGGAAAAGTTTCCTAAGATGTATGACGTTTTTCATTGATTAAATGAATGATAGTTTTATTTTTAATGATTTTAATCATTTGCTTGCAATAATTGTAAGAAAAGTTTCTTTTTTAATAATGAAACAGTCATTAATTAAATGCAACTTTTCTTGTATTAGTATGAATCTTTTCATTAGTTTTATGTAAGAAATTATGGAACCTAAGCTATTTTTTCATAAAACTAATGAATTTTTTCTTTTTTTTTCCAATGATTTCTATTCGTGTTAAGAACAAATAATTATACGTGCACGTCCACCTGAAATACAAAAGCCCCGATGAAAATTATTTTCAAGAAAATGTTATACCTGAAAACTTAAAGAAAAGAAAAGAAAAGAAAAGAAACGAAAAGAAAAATATTTAAAAATAGAACAATTATTTATTGAATATATTTTTGAATATCAAATTCTTGCGTACAACATAATAAATAAAATATACAGGGTGTCCGACAGTCGAAAAACATTTCGTGAAAAATTATTTCGGGTGAATAACATTCTACCCAGACACCACACTAATTCCACTGCAGCATTATCTAAAACAAAAATAAAAATACAAAGTCAATTAGTCAAGGATATTAAACGTGGTTTTCTTAAAGTAATCATTAAAACAAAAGCAATTTTGGCAATTAAAAATGATAGGTTTAATGTTATCGGTTAATGTGTTTTGAAATAAATATATATGAACTAAGAAAAATAAAATTACCACTTTGACATCTCCTTCATCTATTTTTTTTCAGCATTGCCCTCATCTCCTTGTCCCTTATAAATGCTTTTCTTGTAGCAAAAATTGGTTAAGTCGGATGGCTTGATTTGTCCATCTGCTGAAAATCCCTGGGCGATTTCCAATCAACACACCAAAATCCATTTTTATCTAAAAAAATTAAACAATATAATATAACGAATTTATGAAAAATATTCGCTACCTATAGACTAAATACTTACAAATTTTATAAATCAAGTAGTCGTCCACAATGCGCAACACTTTGAAAAATGTATACATATTTTTAAAATAAATTTGGAAAAAAAAACTTTTTGGGAACTTTGTAAAATCACGTTTTAACACTTGTAATATCAAACAAGAAATGAACTCTTGATATGATATTACGAGTATATTGCATGAAGTAACCGCAAAGTTTATGACATATTTCCTACTATTAAAGAGTCAGTCATACAAAACATGAAAATGTTCCTTTTTTTATGAATAAGTTCTTAAAACACCAGACTACAGCCATAGGTGTATAACTGTAATATTTTGCACTTTAAAGAAATATTCCATAAATTGCAAGTAATGAGCTTGCAGTTTATGAAAAAATTCCTACGATTCAGGAATAAATTCTTTCACAATAGTGGGCAAAATCAAACTGTTCCTAAAATTGAAGTGTTAGTCATGCAAAATATGAAATTAATCTTATTTTGTATGAATTAGTTTTTAAAACACCAAATTAATCTTTTTTTGTATGAATTAGTTCTTAAAACACCAGATTTCTATAACGGCACTTTCATAGCCGCATTAAATTGGTTTTCTTTTTAAATAATTATATTATGTCTTAATAAAAGTCAAAGATGATGACGTAAAAAATACATAATATGTAGCTTATTAAAATAAAATTTACAACGGGGTCGCACGAACTTGTTCTTATTGTAAAAGACTGAGAATTTAAAAAATTAATGTTACTAAAGAAAAACTGTTCAGAAGCATAAGATTCACTTTTTCATTAATTCACTTTTTGCATGCATCAAATGAATGGATTCAAGCATTTAAAGCAATTTTCCTTAAAATGTCCGTTACTCATGCATTGAAAAATATGTTGCATGTAACAAATGAAAAGTTACATACATTTTAAGTAATCTTTCATACAGCTTCATATTAAATTTTGTATGAATTGTTCATATTTCAAATGTAAAGTTTCCTGCTTGGAATTCGCAACAAAAAAAAAATATTTAGGAATGTGGTTTCATGCATTTTATGATATTTTGCATGTAAAAAATGTATGGTTTCAAGAATTTAAAGTAATTTTTCATAAAATTTCTGTTGCTCTTGTTGATGAATGTGGTTTCATATAATTAGTCACTTTGTTCCTACAATAAAAGAACAGTTTCAAGCATTTAAAGAAATTTTTCATAAGACTTTACAATAAAATTTGTATGAACTGGTCATACTTCAAATGTAAAAAATCATAATCTGATTTTCCAACAACAATTCTATTGCTTTGGATTTTATGAATGGTTTTTCATGAAAATCATGATTTGGTCATAAAACAAAAATTAATTTTTATGAATTCGTGCATTATTCATATGAATATTTCTTAAAAATTAATGATTTTGGCTGAATGATCGCCATTCATAAAAAGAATGTACAAAAATTTTTTCAGTGTACCTTATATTCAAAGAAGTATTTAGTACACCTCAGTAACTTTAGAACTTTAAATTTCACCAATTTGTGGAAAATCAATTTCAACTAATTATAATTTTGGGTGTAGAAAAATTTAATTACATTAGATGAGGCTTTCGATATGGGGACTTCCACACCATATACCTCACTTAACAACTTATGTATATAGAACAGTTGTTAACTTATATGTTAAGGAAAAATGGTAAAGCTGAATCACACGAATTTGTTCTAAAAGTTCAAAGTTTTTATCTTGACTAAGCGCTTGGTTAAGAAGAAATTAAGTTCAGCTTTAAAGTTCGAGGAAGTTGTGTCTACTCAATTGACCAATTTGTGAGATTTAAGTTTCACTTGTTGTGGTGAATGGGCACTGTGAAATTGGACCTTTGTGTTAAATTAATAATGCATTTAACAGTGTTAATTAACTGAGTTGTTATTGCGAAAAGTGAAAAGTTCTAAATAATTAAATTTCTTAATTGAATACTTTTTTTCAACAAATATAATTGGCGTACAATTTTCGTCGAATTGGAACGATATTAAATGTTAAAGAAAAGATTGAAAAGACGACTTGGCAAATACTTATAAAGCTATTCCTGATGCAATTTTCAAATTTCAGCTGAACTCAGGCTTTGTATTTTAAATGTTCCTCTATTTTCGCCATTTCGCCGTTAAGTCAAAGTAAATTTTGGAAAATAGCCGGCCCATGTTTCTGCTGGAGTAAGTATATACTGGATATCTATATCGGAAGCTTCATTTCTTATGTAATATTGTATTTTCAAATAAAATGCACGACTGGGTCGAACGAACTTGCTCCTATGTAATAGACTAGGAATTTTAAAAACGAATGTTATTAGAGAAAACTGTTCATAAGGATAAAATTAATTTTTAAATTCTTTTAGTAGTAAGATAAAAAAACAGAATGCTATCCAACTATGAATTTATGCAAGAACAAAAATTATAAGTCGTTGTAGTGGTTTCTTAAAAAACACTTTTATTTACAAACTTTTTAAAAGCTTTTTAAGAAAAAAGATACGCCAATTTAAAGTTTTTATTATTGTTCGAATAAAAATTAAATTTACGAAAAGAAATATTGACCCGTTTCGGAGATATCGAATTTTCAAAAAAAGAAAAAATAGATTTAGTTTTTTCAAAAATTCAAAAAAATATTTATTTTAAAGTTTTGAAATGCAATGTGTTTTAGACTTTTTAGAAGCTTCTCTATAAAAAATTTCATTAAGATCCGTTATGTGGATAATGAGAAATTCAAATTCGAAAAAAATGGTTCTATGGTAGGTACAAGCTGTAATATCTTAATTTCAAAATTTTTATTATTAAATTAAAGATCGTAAAAATTAATTGAAAGGAAAAAAAATTTTATCAAAATTCTAGGTGCCGTTTTCGAGAAAAATACGATTTTTGAAAACCATTTTTTTAAATTTTTTAGCATTTGTATGGTAGGTACCTTTATTTTTAGGTAAAATAAAATTTTTTTTTCTCACATTTTGTAGATTATATTAAGAAACTTCTATTTATCAAGTTTAAAAAAAATCTAGCATGGGGTTTTCGAAATATTGAGTTTTGAAAAAAAAAATTTTGAAGTTTTTTTTAAAAATCCAAAATTTTTTTTTTTTTGAAAATTTGAGTACACAATTCTATTTATAACTTTGGGGAGCTTTAGCAAGAAAAAAAATGATCAAAATCGGTTAAACCGTTTTTGAGAAAATAAAAAAACAAAAAAAAATGGTTCCATGGGGGGTACCCTCAATAATCATTTTTCGGAAAAATTTTTTCAACCAATACGTAGATTTAATTAAATGAAATTTTTCTGTATTTTTATTTTTAAAATCTGTCGAACAGTTTTTGAGAAAAAAAATGTTTATAAAATTTCGAAAAAAATTCGTATGGGGGGTACCGTTATTTTTGGTCTTAAAAAAAAAAGAAAAAAATGTGTGGGGGGAAAAATTAAAAATGATATCTACCAAGTTTAAAGAAAATCGGCCGAGCCGTTTAGCCCGTAGTCGAACAGACAGACAGACAGAATTGCGAGACCCACTTTTTTAGTCTTCGCTATCATCGTAATGTCAACTTTGATCAAAATCTCGAGTTCGATTTTTTTTACGAATGCATAACTTGCCTTATAGTACCTATAAGTCGGAAGTAAAAATGGTAAATAATTATACGTTTAAATCGATTCTCCACACATCGATAGATTTTAATTTCTATAGTTTACTCTTATTTATAGAAACTGAACATTTTTTGAATATAAAGGGAGCGAATTTCATTGGTGAAAATTCAAAAGTCAAAAATTTTAGCTTCATAAACAACAAATTTATTAAAACAAATTGGGATTTAGTTGTTGAATTGTGTTTGAGTAATAATGAATTTTGTTTTAATTTGTTTGATTGTTACTACACTGTGTACTGGAGGAAGTTTTGGCGTCCAAGAAACACCTCAAAGATGTGCATTGGATCATAAGGGCCAATGTCGACCACCAGCAGAAGAATAAAATTTAAATGAGATGAATATATTTTTTAAAATGGTTTGATTTGTCAAATTAAAAAGGAGTTTTATTGTCGCCAAAAAAAAACGAAATGTACTTAATAAACTCATTTTATGCAACTTAAGCTCCGGTAAGCTCTTATTGATTTACAGAAAAATTGATTGACACTGATAAATTGACAAACATGACTAGCAACGCTGATAGGATCATAACTCTATAACCCTCATTCACACGTGTAAAAATCTTTTAAGTAAAATCGTGGATGTGTTCGCTGAACCCTACACTCTAAGAAATTTCTGTTGAAAATTGCTACAGTTATTGTATGCCACCGGTTCGTTACAATAAATGTAGTAAAAATATATGTTTGCAAAGTTTCAATTTAGAAAATCATTTAGCGTTATCCAGAATGCATTCCACGTCCGAGTCAGTCAATTTGTGTGTAGTCGGTGTCTTAGTGAGTCAGTCAGTCAGTTTGTTAAGTTTAAATAGTCAAGTCCGTGTTTTAAAATGTCTTAAAAATGTATGTCAGTTTCATCAATACTCTCGTTTCTGTCGTGTTCGTAGAGTTCGTTGAAGTCTAGGTTGTTTTGGAGGCATTACATCCTCTAGATTTTCGCTTTGATTAGTGGGTGGATCAAAGTTTTTTAGGTGTAATCGCACACTTTCGGCTCCATCGACTGTGCATGGATAGACTTTTCTAATGTCTAATAATGTCTTATGTCTAATTGCATGATTTGAGATCCCAAACCGTCTTTGTATTCTCTCTCAAGACAATATTTTCGGTAGAAAAAAAGGGCCATGTACTGGTGAAGGTGATTTATCGTGTTTCGGCATAAAATATATTTTTTTTTTTTTTTCAAGTTTGTTCTGCTTTTCCAGATCGTTAATGGTGTTGCTTGGATCGGTTTTACTCACATATTCACCTCTACTGTGGTTCGTGGTTTTGTGGACAGTATGCTCTGGGAATATTTTTTCAATACCTGCGTACTGTCGAGCACTATTCTGTAGGTACAAATATGTATAACTCGTGTTGGGGCTTACAATTTGTGAATGTAAGGCCACAAATCTGCCTTGCATTTTGAATTGACTTTAAAGAAGAGTCCCACTTTGTCTTCCTTACAGTCAGGGTTGCAAAAGCTTAAGTCACTTGTTAGCTTAAGCTAGGCTTTAATTCACAAGCTAGTGAGTGACTTGTGAATTAAAAAAAATATAATTCAGCAGCTACGAACTGACTTATGAATTAAAAAAAATTTAATTCACAAGTCAGTTGGTGACTTGTGAATTAAAAAAAATTAAATCATCATCAAGTAAGTGACTTATGAATTAAAAAAATTTAATTCAAAACCAACTTAGTGACTTATGAATTAAAAAAAATTTAATTCATAAGTTAATGGATAAATGCTGATTAGAAAAATTATGAAATGGATAATTTATAAGCTAGCGTGATAATCTTATGATTTAAAAACTAGATTTGAAAGCTTTCGTTAATAATTAAATAATTATGTAGTCAAAACAAGCTTAAAAATTTCCAATCTACCAACTAACTTATGAATTAAATTTTTTTTAATTCACAAGTCACCAACTGACTTGTGAATTAAATTTTTTTTTAATTCATAAGTCACTTACTCTCTGATGACTTGATTTTTTTTAATTCACAAGTCACTTAGTATGTGGTGAATTAATTTTTTTTTAATTCATAAGTCAATTTGTTGCTCATGACTTAAATTTTTTTTAATTCATAAGTCACTTACTCCCTGATGACTTAATTTTTTTTAATTCATAAGTCACTTGGTAGGTGGTGAATAATTTTTTTTTTAATTCATAAGTCACTTAGTAGCTTAGGATTTAAATTTTTTTTAATTCATAAGTCACTTTGGGGGTTGTGAATTATTTTTTTTTTAATTCATAAGTCACCAAATATCTTATGAATTAAATTTTTTTAATTCACAAGTCATCTATAGACTTATGACTTAAGGATTTTTTAATTCAAAAATTCGCAACCCTGCTTACAGTACAACCCCAATACCACTATTGTCATTTGCTCTGTTATACGCCCACGGTGATATTTTCTTTTTGTCAAAAAATGTTATAATCAGTGTGTGAGGCAATAGTTAAAGTAGTCTATTATTGTTGATTTACTCAGTTCGTGGTGGCGCCAGGCGAGTACTACATTAAAATAAAAGTGATAAATAAATATATAAAAAATTTTGTAAATTTAGTTTATGATTTAATTTTTTACCTGAAAAACTGTATTGACTGGTATTTTAATGACGAAAGTAATAATTATAGCTAGAACTTCCCGATTCTCTAGTCGACATTGTAGCCCATGAAAAAATGTGCCTATGCATGGGTTGATAGTTTTTCTGCAATTTCGCTCACCTTGTTTTTTTGTATTTTTTTTTAACACCGCCAAATCCATCCGAATTTACTTTGTTTATAATCTTCCACCTTCATCGGGAAGTTGCAACATGATGGGGGAGTTGAGATTTTTGATGGAATTAGCCCAACTTCTTCCAAGAAAGCAATGCTTTTTTCGTTAGTGGATACCAAATCCCCAAACGAACAAAACATTGAAAAATGTTTAAGTTTTGAATGGAGTAGTGGATGCTTAGCCGCCATCGTTAGTTTCCAAAGAAAAACACTTTATTCATTCAAAGGTTAAACAAAGAATGACCTTCGTAAATATTAATTTGTATACCACATGTGCTTGAAAAAATAACGGTACAAAATTCGATTGTTTGTTCGTTTTTTTTAATGATGTAAGTAGGTATGCATACTTTGAACATGACAAATGCATTATAATATAGGTATGTAAGATACAAACATACGTGTTAAGAAATTATATAAATTTGCTACAGCCGTAGAGTAGTACCTAGGTTATGTGAATTTTTTGTAAGCGAGCAAAAAAAAATTTTTCATAAAAAAGTATTTTTAGTAATATTTAATTTTCTCAAGAAGTAAAAGACAAAAATGTTAAATATAACATTCGTCTATAATACACTTTGTTACTTATCACTTCACTAAAATATAATCATGTAATCTTTAATTAGTTTATCATGTACATATCAGAATTTTCTAATTTAGTTTTTCAGTCTGAATAAAATCTTGTTCATAAAAGGAGCTTTGTTTCACTTCAAGAAAATTTTATTATTAAATAAAATCATAACCAATAGGTTATGGGTCCAGATTTCAAGAAGCTAGTGAACATACTCGTATAAAGGATTTCAAGGATAAGAAAGGGTTCCAAGGATACGAAACAAGATTTTTTTTTTTTTCAAAATGGCTGAATCTTTAAAGACGTCCATTAGTAAATTGGGTCATGATAACTACCACATTTGGAAATATAAGCTGGAGCTTTTGCTAAGGAAAGATGGTCTATGGGAAGTTGTTATCAATCCGAAACCAGATCCAGCAACAGAAGAATGGATTAAGAAAGACAGCGATGCAAGGGTGCTTATCGGATTATCAGTTGAGGACAATCAACTTCACCATGTCAGGAAGGCCGATTCTGCAAAAGCTGCATGGGATAAACTAAAACATCACCATGAAAAATCAACACTAAGCAACAAGGTACAGATAATGAGAAAAATATGTATGTAGCTTAAGACTTGAAGAAGGCGCCAATATGGAGGAACATATCCAAGCTATGACGACACTTTTCGATAAGTTAGTAGCATTAGGTGAAGATCAATTATCAGACAGTTGGACAATAGCCATGATTCTAAGCAGTTTGCCCCGGTCGTACGACACCCTTGTCACTGCTCTAGAAACCAGAGATCAAGCGGATTTAACTTTGGATATCGTTGAAGCAAAGTTATTAGAGGAATTCAGTAGGCAAAATAACGGAAATACTAATACTGCATTGAAGGTATCTAATAAATATTTAAACGAATCCACTAAATGTTTCTTTTGTAATAAAAGGGGTCATATGAAGAAAGAATGCCGCAAGTACATAGATTGGAAAAACAACCAGAAAAAAGGAAAATTCAACACTGTAACTTCCTCTAAAGAATTTTGTTGGAATCTGTGAAGGCTGGGTTATCGAATCAGGTGCAACAGTCCACATAACGAACAATATGGACAACTTCGTAAGTCTGGACTCAAATAATTATGAGAAGGTTAAAGTGGCTAATGGGGAAGAAATCACTCCAAAAGCAAAAGGAACTTGCAGAATGGAAGTTTTTAACAGCAACAATGAAAAAGCAACTATTCGAATTGAAGATGTCCTTTATATCCCTGATTTGCAGGGAAGCCTTTTATCTGTAAAAAAGCTGACTGGCAAAGGATTTGCAGTGGGTTTCGGGAACAAAATTTGCACAATTAACACCAAAGATGGACAAGAGATAGCGGTAGCAGACTTGACCGGAAGTCTGTACAAACTAAGGGTTAAAGGTAATAATTCGAAGGCACTATGTGTAAAGAACAAAAATCACCAGGAACACTGTCTTGATTATTGGCACCGTGTATTTGGTCACAGAAATACAGAAGCGCTTAAAAGAATGGCTACAGAAAAAATGGTGAGTGATTTACATATTATTGATTGTGGGCATAGTAGAGATTGTAAAATATATACGCAATGTAAAATGACCCGTTTGCCATTTGCTAAGTCAGTCAGTGAAAGTCATGCTCCTATGGATTTAATACACACTGACGTTTGTGGGCCAATGCAGACGACCACACCGGGTGGAAATAAATATTTTTTGACATTCATTGATGACTTCAGTAAATATACGATAGTATACCTCCTTAAAGACAAATCAGAGGTTTTTGAACGGCTTATTCAGTATGTTGAAACCGTCAAAATTATTTTTTCAATCAAACCTAAGATAATCAGATCAGATAACGGGGGCGAATATACAGCAGGAAGAGTCTTAAGGTTCTTGGCGAAGGAAGGCATACAGCACCAGCATACCACACCTTATACCCCTCAACAGAATGGGAAGGCCGAGCGCAAAAATAGGTATTTGGTTGAAATGGCTAGGTGTATGTTACTCGAAGCAAATCTGGGGTATGAATTCTGGGGAGAAGCAATTATGACGGCAAACTATTTGCAAAACATACTACCGTCAAGCGTTCTTCCAACAACACCCTATGAAAGATGGACTGGTAAGAAGCCTAATGTTACGCATCTTCGTATTTTTGGATCAAAAGCTTTTGTTTATGTTCCTCAAGAAAATCGAAGAAAGTTAGATGACAGAGCTAAGCTAAAGATTTTCGTTGGCTACGACGAACATTCAAAAGGTTATCGTCTAGTCGATAAGGCAACAAAGAAAATAACCATTAGCCGAGACGTTAAATTGTTTAATACGATTTTAGATGATTCCGTTTGTTCGGAGATAACTGATAACATCACAAAAGAGGATTTAGAAGTCGAAGTATCACTTCTTATTAAGAGCATTGGTTCGTACCCTGAGCCAAATTTTAACGATAAAGATGACTTAAGTGTTGAGGAGGAGGAACAACCAGTACAACCAGTGGAACATGTCCCTCCAAGAAGTTCAAACAGATCCACTAAGGGAATCCCTGCAGAAAGATTGATGGCGGGAGTAAACATGGTACAGGAAGATTTTATAAATGAGCCTCAAAATTATAAGGAATCCATAACAGGCAAATATCGCGAACAATGGAAAAATGGTATGAAGGAAGAAAACATGGGAACTGGTACTTCCACCAAATGGAGCGAATATAGTTGGATGCAGATGGACCTATAAGGTGAAGCGTGATTTAACCGGAAGTGTTCAAAAATTCAAAGCAAGACTCGTCGCACAGGGTTATAGCCAGAAATACGGGCAAGATTATGATCAAACTTTTGCACCAGTGGTAAGGCAAACAACTTTTCGACTTCTTCTTTCAATAGCAGGTAAATGCAAAATGAAAGTTCAACATATGGATGTAAAGTCAGCTTTCTTAAACGGAAATCTCAAAGAGGAAATTTACATGAAGCAACCACCTGGGTTTGAAGTTGGAGAAGAAGGTTTTGTATGTCGACTAAGAAAAAGTCTTTACGGCCTGAAGCAAGCAGCATACGTTTGGAACGACGCAATTCATAAAGTTCTCATCGAAGGAGGTTTCAATCAGAGCAAAGCTGATCTGTGCTTATATACCAGCTCAACGAAAGGTAAAACTTGTTACATATTAGTATACGTTGATGACATTATTGTGGCTAGTACCGATGAGTCACTTATCAAAAAGGCAGAGATGTTGTTAACGCGTAATTTTGAAATGAACAATTTGGGAGAGATTCACCATTACTTAGGCATTGAAGTTTTTAAAAATAGTTAATCCAATTACAGTATAAGGCAAAAGCAATATATTGAGAGACTCGTTCAAAATTTTGGGCTGCAAGATGAAAAAAGCTCGAATGTTCCATTACAAACTGAATACGACAAGACAACCAACTCAACAGAACCATTGATTCATAACAGCGAGTACCAAAGACTAATCGGAAGCTTATTGTATATAGCAGTAAATACCAGACCGGACATAGCAGCAAGCATATCAATTTTGGCAACAAAGACAGCATCACCAACTCATGATGACTGGATTGAACTTAAGCGCGTCCTTAAGTACTTAAAAGGAACATCAAATTTACAATTAAATCTCAGCAGTAACAACACAACAGAAAAGGAACTAGTTGGATATGCCGATGCAAATTGGGCAGCTGATAGGACTAACCGAAAATCGAATTCAGGATATATATTCTTCATGAATGGAGGAGTCATAAGTTGGTCCTGCAGAAAACAAACTTGCGTTTCTTTATCAACAACCGAAGCAGAGTTTATAGCTTTGTCAGAAGCGTGTAAGGAAGCGATTTAGCTGAGGAAACTTTTGAACGACCTAAATCATCCCCAAAACAAACCGACGGTTATTTACGAGGACAATCAAAGCTGTCTCAAGCTTATATGTGAAGAGAAACTTAGCAACAGATCGAAACACATCGACACTAAATATTTCTTTGTGAAAGACTATGTGGATAAGCATTTTGTGAAGTGTCAGTACTGCCCAACAAACGACATGATAGCCGATATGTTAACAAAACCACTACCAGCAATTCGTATAAAAGAACTAAGAACGAAGTGTGGTCTTCAGACGAATGAGGAGGAGTGTTAAATATAACATTCGTCTATAATACACTTTGTTACTTATCACTTCACTAAAATATAATCATGTAATCTTTAATTAGTTTATCATGTACATATCAGAATTTTCTAATTTAGTTTTTCAGTCTGAATAAAATCTTGTTCATAAAAGGAGCTTTGTTTCACTTCAAGAAAATTTTATTATTAAATAAAATCATAACCAATAAAAAAATCATCTAGTTTTCAGCACATTAATAAAACGATCAAAAAAGTCAATATTGCAATTAAAATGCTATATCTGCTAATAAATAGAAAATCTCATTTAGGTATTGAAAACAAGATTATAATGCACAAGGTTGTGTTCCAAGCAATTTTGTTATATGGATGTCAGGTATGGGGGAACTGTGCAATTTGCCATTTTAAAAAACTCCAAGTATGCCAAAACAAAATTTTAAAAATGATGCTTGATTTACCTTGGCATCATTCAACTAAAGACCTCCACAGTCAGGCAGGTGTTGAATTGATTTGGAGAAAAATTCAAAAATTAACTGAAAATTTCTTATTAAACTGTGATATTTCTGACAACCCTCTGGTAGTCCAATTACATATATAAATATAACATATCTACAAGCTTTATTTTATCACTTAATATTTACTTTATTTATATATTTATGTATTTATTTATTTATTTATTTATTTATTTTTAATATATTTATCTATTTATTTATTTATTTATTTATTTATTTAATTATTTATTTATTGTTTATGTTCTTGTTACATATCTTTTGTTTACCTAATATTTACCTATTAACAACTCATTCGTTTGTTTTCATATTACCTTACCTGTGTTAATTATTTTAATTCAATCTATTTCTTAATCGAAATGATTGTTATACTTAAATGAAGGTTTTTGTCATATTTTCCTTCAAAATAAACATATTTCATTTGAAATTTTAAATTATAATGATGTAAAAATAACGTATTCAGTAGAAAGATATATTTTAAATATCAAATCTCTGTGTAAACTGAGCGGTAACAACCAAATAATATTTGAAGAACGAAATAAAAATGTCTGTCTATCTAAAGTTCGAGGAAGTTGTGTCTACTCAATTGACCAATTTGTGAGATTTAAGTGTCACTTGTTCTAACAAATGTGCACGGTGAAATTGGACCCTTGTTTTAAATTAATAATGCATTTTACAGTGTTAATTAACTGAGTTGTTATTGCGAAAAGTCAAAAGTTCTAAATAATTAAATTTCTTAATTGAATATTTTTTTTTACAAATATAATTGGCGTACAATTTTAGTCGAATTGGAACGATATTAAATGTTAAAGAAAAGATTGAAAAGACGACTTGGCAAATACTTATAAAGCTATTCCTGATACAATTTTCAAATTTCAGCTAAACTAAGGCCTTGTTTTTAAATGCTCCTCTATTTTCGCAATTTCGGCGTTAGGTCAAAGTAAATTTTGGAAAATATCCGGCCTTGTTTTTGCTGGAGTTGGTATGTTCTAAATATCCATATCGAAAGCTTCATTTCTTATGTAATATTGTATTTTTAGAAAATGGTAAATAATTATGCGTTTAAATCGATTCTCCACACATTGATAGATTTTAATTTTTATAGTTTACTCTAATGTATAGAAACGAAATATTTTTTGAATATAAAGGGAGCGAATTTCATTGGTGAAAATTCAAAAGTCAAAAATTTTAGCTTCATAAACAACAAATTTAGTAAGACAAATTGGGATTTAGTTGTTGAATTGTGTTTCAGTAATAATGAATTTTCTTTTAATATTTTTGATTGTTACTATATTGGGTACTGGATTAAGTAATGACATCCTAGAAACACTTCCAAGATGTCCATTGGATCATACGGGTCACTGTCGACAACCAACAGGATAAAAAAAAAATTTGAATGAGAAGAATATATTTTTTAAAATGGTTTGATTTGTCAAATTAAAAAAAGAGTTTTACTGTCGCCAAAAAAAAAAAACTAAATGTACTTAATAAACTCATTTTATGCAACTTAAGCTCCGGTAAGCTCTTATTGATTTACAGAAAAATTCTGACACTGATAAAATGACGAACATGACTAGCAACCCTGATAGGACCTTATACTCTATAAACCTCATTTACACTTGCACTACTTACTCGTAACATCCAAACAATACACTATATAGAGTACCCGGATAAAGATGATAGGAAAAGAAATTTATATAAATAAACAACGGTGGTAGGTATAAAATTGGTTCTAGCTTTAATTGAATTAACATTTATGCCATTAAGTATATAATAGCACATCCTTCAAAACACCGCCTTGACTTGGCTGGCAATGCTTGAAGCCTTCGGTCCAATTTTGTATGACCTGCGGTGTTTTTTTTTCTAGTAAAAGTGTCTCGAATGTTAGCCTGGGCTCGTTAAAAGTAGTTGGCTTCGCAAACGTAAGCTAAGGACTTTACATATTCTCATAGAAAATAATTGAGTGGTGTCCAGTCTCATGATTTCGGGGGCCAGTTGATGAACCCCAGGCCCGGATTAATAGGGGGGCTAGGGGGGACTGAAGCCCCGGGCCCCAAAGAAACGAGGGCCCCATTCCATTAAGAAATTTAAACCATAAAACCGCGATATTCAAACTGTACAGTCTAATAAGCCCCAAAAATAAAAACCAAAATTAGTTGACCCCACAAAATCCAAACTCGAAAGCTATATGCCCCAAAAATGTTAAACCCATATAGCTCAACTCACAATTAATCCCATAAACTTTAAACCCACATAGCTCAACTCGCTAATATCTCCAAAAAGTCAAACCCACATTGCCCAAGTCGCTATTAGACCAAAACTGTAAACTCAAAAAATATTAAATCCATGCAGCCTAATTCAGCAAAAGGTTGCCAGATTGAAAAACAAATTGAATTCTATACCTCGTATCTTTTTTTGCGAAGTGTGGAAATATGCTGGACTAATTATCTTGAGTACCTTATTTATTCTTGATTAAGAGAGAAGTGCGAATTGAGCCTAAGAGTACATTTCGATACTAGTGTGGTAAAATTTAGAATTGTTAATTTCCACGAGTCTGTTTTGAGTTTAACAAGCGAAAAATGGCGATACAAATTTTGCGCAGAAGTATATAATCGTATTTTTCGACACAACGTACGTAAAGTTGTATTTTCCGAAACGCTCCCTTGTGCATAATTCAACATTACGCGTATCTAAAAATTAATGCTCAACTTAAAGGTGTTCGAATTGAAATATTTTACTATGTACTAGTTTTTTAAAAGAGGCGCTAAAAAGCAATGTACTTGTTTTGATAAAACATCGGGAGAGTAACGAAATCTCGCCGCACAAAATCCCGAAATATTTGGCGGGATTTTCAATACTATTTTAGTACTATTGATTAAATATTTTATTTTGATCTATTTTTAAACAAATAGAAAGTATTTAAGGAACTGTTGGTTCGGGAAAAATTCAGTTCTTGTTAGAGCTCCGAGGAGGTAAACCTCCTCCACCTTTAGAGAGATGATTTTCATTGTTTTGGCCAATTAATTTTGGACATTCGACCAAAATATTTTTGGACTTTTGCTAAAAATATTTTTGGACTTTTGCCAAAAATATTTTTGAACATTTTGTCAAAAATATTTTTTTAACAAACTTTTTTTCAACAAATTTTTTTCTCAACAATTTGTTTTTGAAAAAATTTTGATTTTTCTAGAATTTTTTTTCAAAAATATTTTTTGAGAAAAATTTGCCACCCAAGGTACTTTTAATCGAAAAAATTGTTTACATTGGCGCCTGCCAGGCGACTTAACATACCCTAAGCGGAGCGACGGAGTCGCGAGAGCGGGTGTGTCCCTGAAAAAGGGAGTTAAAATCTTTAAGTCCCGCGGAGCATGCCACCCAATGTACTTTTAAACGTGATTTCTGGCTAAACTAGGCATCTCAGCGAGTTAAAAATTGCATATTCGTAATGTAGGGAGTGATGTATTTTTAAACTTTTTTGGATATTTTTTTGTAATTTTCTTTTTCTTTTTTTATTTTTTTTTGACTCAAGATACTTTCAAGACTTCATACTTTACTTGTCTTCAGCTTTAAGCCAATCAGAGCTCGTTAAGAATTAACGAAATCGGAGCGGTCTTCTTCGTATTGAATATTCCAGTACAATAGTAGGGAATTTCGTTCTCGTTGCTTCTGATTGATTCTAGTCACCATTACTATGGAAATGAAAATCAATACTGTGCTGTCAATAATTTAGTATTGAAACGGCGGGATTTCGTGATTCGAGATTTTGTGATGCGGGATTTCGTACCCAACCCTAAAACATCGACACTCGAGAAGAAAAAAAAAACAAACGAAATTTACGAATACATGTCAGAGCATGTTATTGACGCCGTGAAAATATATAGCGGTAAAGTCTTCAAATCCAGTCGCGACTCGCGAGTATGCAAACGTACTTTGCTGCTTTTCTTTTTTTCTTCAATTGAATAATAAATCCTAATTACTACACAATTTGTTACTTTTAATTTTTAGAGTTTTGAATAATCAAAAAGAAAGGGTCTGACGGTTTTGAGTTCATGGTTTTTGGATTAATTACGAATTGGGTTATGTGGTTTTACCTAGCACTTTTGGGTTTACGATTTTTTATTCGCGATTGCGAAATGAACACATTAAATTTTTCAAAAATGTTAAAAAGAGGAGCCCCTGATAAATAATTAGCCCCGGGTATCAAAAATTCTTAATCTTATCGGGGGTTGGAGCACTTGGGGGATAGCTTCTTGGATTTTCGATGCGTCAACTCCTTGACGCGTCGTCTCTGAGAGCTTGGACTCCTAGCGCCCCGGGTTATTGGAGGTTTTCTCGCTTGGGGCTTAGGACGCTCTGGGTTATGAGGGGTTGGCTTGCTTAGGTTTTATATCTTTTTAGGGGGCCTCAAATTTGAAATAGCCCCGGGCCCCCATTTTCCTTAATCCGGGCCTGATGAACCCACGCGTTGAGATGATCCAGTCGTCAAATTTCTACTTCACAACTTGGGGCGCTTGTATGGCATTTAGCGCCGTCTTTTTAGAAGCACAGCTTGGACCCATATTGTCGAGCTCTAACAACATTATACCTAGCATCTTTCTTGATCCGAAACCTTTGCCAATATCTAAGGGTTTTTCCTTTTTCATTTTGAAAAAAATAAGGTCCGATGATGCCACCATGCTATAAACACACCAAAGAGTCAACCTTGTGGATGAATTGTTATTTGGTCGCTCCAATATGTGAAACTTTACATTTTAATATAGTTGCTGTGTCAAAAATGGGCTTCGTCCGCGAGATTTTTTGGCCAAAATCCGGATTTCCGGCTAAAATTTCCAGTGCCCGCTTAGTGAATCACGGCTTTGTTTATAGTCGTCCGGACCTTATTTTGACAGATAGATGCCGTTGTAAAATTTTAATAGCTGCTTAAACATAACAATTGGAAAAAAATATCTTTGCAATCTAGTCACCCTATATTGTGCAAAAAAAACACAGAAATTTAAGCTAAGGATGTCCCAAGAAAAAATATACATTGAAAACATTTGAAATAATATTCTAAAGAAAAAAATCTGCAACATTCTCAGATACCGTTACAAGTTACGTAGAAAATAAAATGCACGACTGGGTCGCACGAACTTGTTCCTATGTTATAGACTAGGAATTTAAAAATGAATGTTAATAGAGAAAACTGTTCATAGGGATACATTTTATTTTTTAAACTCTTTTAGTAGTAAGAGATAGAAACAGAATGTTATGCAAATATGAATTTATGCAAGAACAAAAATTATAAGTCGTTGTAGTGGTTCCTTAAAAAAATAAGATTTTATATAAAAAATGTTTAAAACATTTTTAAGAAAAAATTTTGGTACGTCAATTTAAAGTTTTATTATTGTTTGAATAGAAATTAAATTTACAAAAGAAAATATTGAGACGTTTTTGAAATATTAAATTTAAAAACAAAAAAAATAGATTTTTTTTTTCAAAATTCAAAAAAATATTTTTCTAAAAGTTTTGAAATGCAATATTACTTAAATTTTTTGGAAGAATCTCTGCAAAAAATTTCATTAAGATCCGTCAAGTCATTAATGAAAAATGTAATATCTTAATTTCAAATTTTTTTTTATTAAATTAAAAATCATAAAAATTAATTGAAAGAAAAAAATTTATCAAAATTATAGGCGCCGTTTTCGAGAAAAATACTCTTTTTGAAAACCATTTTTTAATTTTGTTTACATTTGTATGGTGGGTACCTTTATTTTTAGGTAAAATAAATTTTTTCTTCTCATATCTAGTAGATTATATTAAAAAACTTTTATTTATTATTAAGCTTTAAAAAAATCTAGCATGGGGTTTTCGAAATATTGAGTTTTGAAAAAAAAAAATTTGAAGCTTTTTTAAAAATCCAAAAATTTTTTTTGAAAATTTGAATACACAATTCTATTAAAGTTTTTGGGGAGCCTTAGCAAAAAAAAAGTTATCAAAATCGGTTCTACCGTTTTTGAGAAAATCAAAAACGAAAAAAATGGTTCCATGGGGGGTACCCTCAATAATCATTTTTCGCAAATTTTGTTTTAACTACTACCTAGCTTTAACTAAATGAAATTTTTTTGTATTTTTATTTTTTAAATTTGTTGAGCAGTTTTTGAGAAAAAAAAATATGGGATCGGGTCAAAATTCTGGCTTCAAAATTCTGCTTTTCAGAATTCTGCTTTTTTAACGAAAATTCTGCTTTTCAAAATTCTGCTTTTTTTTTGTCTGGTTTACAAAATTCTGCTTTTCAAAAATCTGGAAATTTATATTAAAAAAAAAATTCTGCTAATTCTGCTTTTTTTTTAATAGTATATTTATTAACGGAAAAGTCAATTTAACATGGTTTTTGTTTCAATTTTAACAAAAAAAAATCAAAATTTCGTCTTTAAATAATTATAAACAATAACTGAAAATAGAGCAAAAATAACAACAACAAAAACAAAATGTAAACAAAAAATAATAACAACAATTAAAAAACGAAAAGCAAATTACGTTAAAGTGGAGAGATTAATATTCTTAGCAATACGCTTTAGATAACCTACATGGCTGAGATCTGTTCTTTTCAAAATAAAACATATATCCATCCACGCACAGCTTTTCTTTTCCTTTATTAGATTTAACAAGTGAAACGTTCATTTTTGCTTTTTAATAAGAATACTATCACGAAGGGATAAGAAAAGACACTAACCATTGTCTAAGACCCTGACTAAGTTAAGAGAGCAAAAATTAATTGCGTCTTAACATCTCGCTTATGCAAGCGAGAGGATAATTTTACAAAATTCTGGAAATAAAAAAAATAAGGTTTGGAAAATGTTAAAAAGCGCGCGCCTTTTAACATTTTCCAAACCTTATTTTTATTATTTCCAGAATTTTGTAAAACAGAATTTTGAAAAACAGAATTTTGAAAAGCAGAATTTTGAAAAACAGAATTCTGAAAAGCAGAATTTTGAAAGCAGAATTTTGAAAAGCAGAATTTTGAAAGCAGAATTTTGACAAAAGAATTTTGACCCCGGCAGAATTTTGACCCCAACCCAAAAAATATTTATAAAATTTCGAGAAAAAAAATTCGTATGGCAGGTACCGTTATTTTTGGTCTTAAAAAAAAAAACGTGTGGGGGAAAAAATAAAAATGATATCAACCAGGTGTAAAGAAAATTCGGCCGAGCCGTTTAGCTGTAGTCGAACAGACAGACAGAATTACGAGACCCACTCTTTTAGCCTTCGCTATCATCGTAATGTCAGCTTTGATCAAAATCTCGAGTTCGATTTTTTTTACGAATGCATAACTTGCTTTATAGTACCTATAAGTCGCAAGTACAAGTCTCCGGGGTTGCTTTTCTGGTTCAGCCTAGGCTGGAGCATTGACTTCTGCATAAGTTCGACTTGCTAGGGATCATTTTTTTTTTGTGGCTTATCTGGATTAAATATTCTCTTTTTTTCCGCACTGTCTGGGCTACATTGCTCACTTTGGAAATAAGTTTTCAATATTTCCCAACATAGGAAACACCCTATATACGAGTATACATACATTTTACTCCAATATACCTACTGTTCTTCCAGTTGAACACACTCTCAGGTCAATCGGTTATTCGGAAGCCAAATTGTTATTCATTTTGTTACTAAGACATTATTTTAGAAGAAGCCTTCAATTTACTTAAACGCGATCTTTTCTATAATTTTTTTAAAAAGGCATGTACGGTGACAGGTAGAAATTCCTAACAATTTTTGGTATTGCAAACTTGTTTATTAGGACTAAGCGGAAGCGCATAGAGTCATAGTTTCATAGAGTCAAGATGACTACCCTCATGAAAAGTGTAAATAGTTAGAGACTTTTAGGATGATTCTTAAAATTAAAACTTCTGGCTATCAAAAGAGGTATTCGTCTATCAATTGACTTTGAAACTGATGTTGTTTTTCTAAAACGACAGTTAAACAGTTTTTTTCCGCAAAATCTGAATAATGCATTACGTAAGTAGAACCAGCTGAAAATAAAATTAGTAAAGTAATTAGTTGAAATTGATATGTCACAGATTGATAACCCATAAGTTGATTTTAACGAATGAAATAATATCCATATAAGACAGTGAAGTTTTTAGTTTAGAAGCAAAATACAAAACCTTAACCTAACCTCCTACCTTAACTACAAGTATAAACTGTAAAGTTCTTTTATTTTTCATAGCTAAATTTAAGTGATGGATTTTCTAATTTTAATATTATTAAGCGTCCTATTTGCTACAGTATCTTCACAAGACGTAGGAGAAAATGCACCATTTAACACTGAACCTGATAGAGGTACACTTGACACCATTGGGGGTGATACAATGTTTTAGATAATGTTTTTTTAAAACAAAATTGTAATTTAATTGAAAAAGTTAATTTAAAGAGTAAATGACGAAATAAACAAAATATCTTAAAATTAGTTTTAAGAATTTTTTCTTATAAGATTCCTGTAAGACTAAAAATTTGAGAAATTGTAAATTTTCCTATAGTAATATCAGAGAAATAATGAATGTTGAAAAATTAGGTTTTGTTTAATACTTCATCCGAAGTTCTACAATGCATGGATTTGGTTAATGTTATCTCAGTATAATTATATAAGCCTAAATCTGAAAACAGCCAGATAATTTACTTTGCATTGTACCAGTCCTGTCAATTAATTTAATACCATCAAATCAAATAATATTCTTTTATTTTTTTCCAGGCAACTACATATAAGCTTATCCTTAAATAAATTTCTAGGATTTGCCAAGAGCAAAACTCGTAAATTCGGGAGTGAAATATGGAATAAATGCAATTTTCAACATTTAACATGCCTCTGAGTCTCTCTTCGTTATGGTGACAATTGCATGAATTTTTTCACTTGAGCACGAATAACGAGTGATTTTTTAATAGCCATCGGAAATTAAAAAAAAAATACATATAAAACTTAGAAAAATGCATGAAATCTACACTTGAATCGATAGTAGGGTCGATATAATTTAATGCTTGAAGATTGTTTCATACAAATGTTGGCCGCGGCTGCGCCTCAAATGGTCCATCCGCTTAGTGCAAATTTGGCATTGTCTTTCTAACAGTTTGGCCGGTATCTCACGACAAAAACATTCAATGTTGGCTTCCAGCCTTAACATAACCCCACAAAAAATAGTCTAGAGGCAATAAATCAAACGACCCAGAAGGCGGCTAATTGACCAGCCCCAAACGTGAAATAAACTGTTCACCGAACTCGCCACTCAATTAGTCCATTGTTATGCGTGCTGTGTGGCATGTGACACCGTCTTGTTGAAACACATGTCATGTAAGTCAAGCTCCTCCATTTTGCGCAAAAAAAAGTTTGTTATCATCGCACGGCATGTAGTGCTCACCATTCACAGTAACGTCCCGATTCGCATCATATTTGAAGAAATACGGCCCAATGATTCCGCCAGCCCATAATCCGCACCAAACAGTGACTTTTTCTGGATGCATTGGTAGCTCTTGCAATGCTTCTGCCTGCTCTTCACTCCAAATATGGCAGTTTTGCTTGTTCGTTCACGTATCCAGTCAACCAGAAATGAGCTTCGTCGCTGAACACAATTTTTCCATAAAGAGCCCATTCACCAAAAATTCGGCGTTGTGGTAGATCGTTCGGCTTCAATTATTGCACGAGCTGTATTTTGAAAGGCTCCACACCTAAATCCTCCAGCAAAATTTTCCACGTAGTGGAGTAACAGAGGCGCGATTGCTGCGAACGGCGCCGAATCGATAATTCACGGTCATCACTAAAACTGGCCGATAAAGCTGCGATATTTTCCTCAGTTCGCACTCTACGTAAGCGTGTTATTGGTTTAATGTCCCACAATGTAAATTTGGTGTGAAATTTAGTCACAATAGCCCGAATAGCCGCCTCAGTAGGTCGATTAAGCTGATCATAAAATGAAAAAAGCGCGTGACGAACTTTCTTAACAGAGCACGCATTTTGATAATAAAATTCAATAATTTGCAAGCGTTGGTCGTTTATAAGACGATTCATAGTTAAATTATAGACCAAACTGAAGATGTTTGACAGTGACACAAAACACGAAACGTGCGTGAGCTGTCAAAACCAGCGCAGCGTTGCCAAAAAGAAAATAGCAAGAAAATCATCCATAATAAGTAAAAAGTTAGGTTTATTTTAAACAGATTGCCAGAAAGGGTAGTAGATTGAAAATATTAGCTTTATGTGATTTTTTTTTTGGACAAATATTTGTCGCAGAGTATATTTAATTAAGCCACGAAACAAAGCAATATACAAATTTTACAAATAAACCAAAAAGCTTATTTTCACCTGATGGAGCTGGGTTCTTCCTTCAGAAAGTGGATTAAATAATGGCCTCACGATTTGTATAAAACAATTTTCACTAACGATATTCAAGGGTTCAAAAAATCATCACGCACTCCAAATTAAAGCTTAACAAATATAATGGAGACTCTTCGCCATCGCCATATCGAATGAAATCATTCACCATTAGTTTACTCAATTTCGGTGCAGTCGATCCAGAACAAGTGTCGTCCAATTAAGTTCATAACACCAGAAATGGTCGATAAACCCACGGATAATGGGCAATCGGCGAGTGAAGGTGCGCGTGCTTGAAGAAGCTACAGGATCATAACATGGATTAGTTATTGCGATTTTACATATACCTAAATATTTGGACATGAAAAAGCTTCGTTTTGAAAACTTCAAAGATGTTGAAGAAAAATTCAACCGAGATTTTGCCCCTTTTCCTAAGCGTTAATGAAACATCGATTCACTACAACACACCAGACACCAAGGAACAGTCGAAACAATAAACTTCTTTTGATGAACCGAAATTCAAGAAGGCCAAGGTTAGTTTATTCTAAAGCAAATAATGTCATGACCACGCGTTAGGCAAAGAAAAAAAGTTTTTCTCCACCAGGACAACGCACCAGAGCACAAACGCAGTTGCAATGAATGAAAGACCACATATTCGAGGTCGCCAAAAACGCTGCTTAATGTTTATTTTTCTTTCGACTTTGCAGGAAAATTTATTTGAGCAGGTGCTCCAATAGTCATTTGAGTCCCTTGCAAAAGCCAATTGTAAACATCCCCTTAAGCAATAATTAATCAGTAATACTAGCGCTTTAGGGAATACCCATCAGTTTACCATTGATCCCAAATTCAGGCACGAACTTGGCTGGGTACTACGGTGCCCTTTGATTTCCGTTGTGTTGCTATTTGATCTCAAAAAAGTTTCTACAACTAAGGGGCAATTGTAAGAATGATTTCATCCCCAGATCAAGATTATAACTTACTTACTTCAGCGGATTAATGGATTAACCAGAGCTTGGGGCATACTCTGTACTATGTACATATAATATGTGATAAAATTCAATCACATATTCGCATATGTATGTACATACAAAACTGGACCTAAGCGCTTGAAGTAATTTTTACTAAGCACCCAAGAAGTGTCATTAATTTTGTTTATATTTAAAGATGCTTGAAGGACTTTAATAGCTTCTGTCGAATGTATGGATCCGTCCGTCGTAACACCAAACATCGTCTGTCTGGATTTCATTAATATTTCATCGCCGACATCAAATTTGGCACGAGTACGATAACTTGGCCGCCAAGATTTGATGACGGATTTTTGTAGAAGGGTCAAAAATAAGCACTTTTTACTATGGGAGGGGGTGGTCTATTTCACCCCGTTTAGGAGGTAGGAGCACTTTTAGAAAAAATGGTTTAAATTGAAAAAAAAAATATTAAAAAACAACGGCAACACCTACAATAAAGTGCTATACTGCGTTTGAAAGCCAGAAGATTGTTCTATAATCCTGCATTTAAATTAAATTACTCATGTCAATGGTTTTTGAGAAATTCGCATTTAAAGTCCAAATTTTGATAAAAAAACGTGAAAAAAAAAGTTTAGACCGGTTGTTTTCAAAATTGTGAAATGAAATTGTAAATTAGCTTGCATGTGTTTCATGTATCTATCAGTTTTTAATCGAACACAAAACACCGCATGGTTCTATGTGTTCTAGTTTTTGAGAAAATCGAAAATTACCAAAACTAACTACTTTTTTTGATTTTTGGTGGTGACTGTGATTCCATTTTAAGGATTAATGTTAATAAACATAATGAATCTTTGTTAGTTCAGTACCGCAATTCATTTAGCGTTACCCAGAATGCACCATGAGGAGATAGAATTGCATCTGGGTCAGTTATTTTGTCAGTTAGTCAGGAGTTAGTCAGTCATAGTTAGTTAAAAATGGTCAAAATGTATTAAGAAGGTGTGTAAGTCTCGTCAATAAAGCCATCGTCCGTACTACGAGTATAACTGTCGAGTTCGTTGAGTTACTCTTTTATGGTGGGAAGCCGAGGATGTTTTGGCGGTAAAACACTTTCTAAATTTTCGCTCTGAAGGGTGGGAGGATCGATGTCTTTTAACTGTAAACATTCACATATATCACCATCGGTATAACAAGGGTAAACTTTTTTTACATCTGATAAAAACTCTATTATTTGCGAACATGGTGAACATGGTCGGAAGTTTGTTTTGGTTTTCAAGATCGTTTATTGTATTTTATATGTATTTAGTGGACATTGGATAAATAGAATAAATTTGAATTTTTTTTAAATACAGATTCTGTGAATGCAAAAGAAACTTTGCATGCACCCAACCTCGCACCTACCCCAAATCCTATAGTGTGCCCAAGCAGGGGGGTTGCAGGGGGGCAGCATGCCCCCCCATACATACTTTACTGTTTATATATTGTAATGTTGGAAGCTAGCACTGATTTATTTATGTAAGGAAGCAAAAAATATCAAACATTTTGTAGAAAAGTAGTTTTAGTTATTTTCGATTTTCTCAAAAACCAGAAGACATAGAACCATGCGGTTTTTTGTGTTCGAATAAGAACTGATAGATACATGAAACACATTCAAGCTAATTTACAATTTCATTTCACAATTTTGAAAACAATTGGTCTAAACTTTTTTTTTCACGTTATTTTATCAAAATTTGGACTTTAAATGCGAATTTCTCAAAAACCATTGACATGAGTAATTTAACTTACCTCCTTAACGGGGGGAGATAGACCCCCCCCCTCCCGTAGTAAAAAGTGCTTATTTTTGACCCCTCTACAAAAATCCGTCATTAAATCTTGGCGGCCAAGTTATTGTACTCGTGCCAGAAAGAAAAAAAATTAAACACTTATGTCTTGTCAATTTTTTTAAGTTTATCGATTTTTCAATTAAAGTCCTTCAATAGATTTTTTTTTTCATTTCATTTCATATACTTCTCCCTACTCTTATATATGGTATGCAGTAAGTGAAGAGCAATGGCGAACTGTGATCATCCACCACCGAATACCGGCTTTGCCCCGCGTCGTTTGTATCAAAATCAAAATGGAACTGCTTCTCAGCCGATAGTTGGAGTTCAACTCCCCGAGAGTCAAGCCAACGATGTCGATGCGAATTCTAATTGTGGCGGAGGCATTGGAGAGTAAGTGAATAATCCTATTCAACGAACACCTCTCATTTAAATCGTTTCTATCCTGTCTCCAGGTCAAAAGGAGCATATGCTGAGAAAGTAATGGGCAACCCAATTGGAAGGCTGCAGGAGATGTGCATGTCCCGTCGTTGGCCACCACCAACCTACGAGACCGAAATGGAAGTTGGATTACCGCATGAACGTCTCTTCACCATTGCTTGCACAATTTTAAATTTCAGAGAAATGGGAAAGGGCAAAAGCAAGAAGATCGCCAAACGTTTTGCAGCCAGCAAGATGTGGCAACGTCTTCAGGAGAATCCTCTCGACAATGCTCAAATCAATGACTCATTCCGGACTGGACTAGATGATGAGGTAAGTTCCTTTTATAACCAAATTGTCATTTATAAGGTTTTTGTTTGCCTGTTTGGTTAGAGGGTGTGTGGGCTGATCAAAGTCTTATTCTCCCGATGACATAGAGTTTTTTTTTCTGTTTCGTTAATGTGGGCGTTTGATTTCGCAATTTTGTATTGCAAAAATAAAAAAAACAACAGGCACACAAATTCTTCTATAATTTATGTTGGTATTTTTTTTTTGTCTTCTAATAAACTCTGTAATTTGTGTGTTTGTATTGTTTTTTCTTTTAATTTTTCACAGAATCGCAATTTTTCAAATTATTACGGCGATTTGAAAGATATGCAAGTGCCCACAATAACGAGCCAGCATAGTCATAAGGTATCCCAGTTCCATAAGTCATTGAAAAATGCTGCCGGGGAGAAATTAACTAAGTTGCAGGTGAGTGTTTGTCAAAAGGCGTGTGTTGGGGTGCGGTTCGTTAGAAAAAATCAAGGATGAAAAATAACGAGATTAGTGAGTTTGGGTTTTATGTGTTTTATTGAATAGGTCTTACCTCTAAGATGGGTTGTATAAAAGTGAACGATTTTAGTAAGTCGAAAAAGGAAATAGGATCTGTGGGAAATTTTATGGGAATTTTAATGACTTGCAAGGGAAGTTGACTTGAGTGCCATCTAGACTTTCGTGAGGAAATCTCACCTAAACATTGCCGGCCGCCTTGCAGGATTCCTGCAAAACAACTTCGTATGCTAGGGCTTTGTTACTATTTTGTATGAATTGGGAGAACCTTATTAAAGAGGGGTTCTACTCACTCTTTTGGAAGGGAAATGTTATTATGGGAAAGAGGATACAATATTTCATGTGTAAAATATTTTAATGTTTTTATACATTCAATTTTAAATCAATATAAATTGTAAATACGTACAATTTTTGGAAAGCAGTGCATTGATAAATAAACTTACACTCAAAAATATAAATTATAATAATGAATCTAAAATTACTCGGTACTTAAAAGTGCATTTTCATCGTGATCTTCTAGTAGGATGCAAAGCTTTACGATAGGACGTTTCAAAATACCGTTTTGTGTCTTAATATCTGCTACCCGAACTCTTCCATCTGAACCGGTATATAGGTTTACTATTCGGCCTAAACGCCATTCATTAGGAGAAACATTCTCTTCGCGGATAACAACGAGGTCGTTTAGAGCTATATCGCGTTTTGAATATTTCCATTTATATCTTTTCTGTAGCTCTTTAAGATACTCGTCCTTCCATCGAAGGCAGAAGTTATGGTGAAGAACTTGTACCTTTTTCCATCGATCGCTTGGGCTAAGGGATTCGGGTGGAGCCAAAAGGGGTCCTCCTCGAAGGAAATGACCAGGAGTCAAGGGTAAAATGTCGTTGGGATTATCAGTCAAGGGAATGAGTGGTCGAGAGTTCAAACACGATTCGACTCGTGAGAGGAGTGTCGAAAACTCCTCAAAGTAAATTTATTATCACCTGCAACTTTGCGAAAATGGGTTTTAAAACTTTTAACGCCCGCTTCCCATAATCCGCCCATATGCGGGGAACCTGGAGGTATAAATTTCCATTTAAGTCCTTGGAGTTGGTATTTGTCAGATACATCTTGGGCAAATGTTTTTAAAAAAAGTTTGAAATTATTCGATAGGACCTTACTAGCACCGACAAAATTAGTCCCATTGTCGGAAAAGATCGTGCTTGGGAGGCCACGACGAGCCACGAAACGGGAAAAGGCTGCTAAAAAGGAAGTGGTGGAGAGATCACTTGTGGGTTCTAAGTGGATTGCCTTAGTCGCAAAACAGACAAATAAACACAATTAACCCTTTGAGATGCGACAATTACGCGCAGCGAAGCTTTTGATTGAAAAGGGGCCAGCAAAATCGCAGCCGGTATTCGCAAAGGGAAGTGAAAGTTCAGTTCTTTCTTTGGGGAGTGCAGCCATTATTTGAGAAGCCATTTTTTGTTTATAAATTTTACAAACGGAACATTTATTAATTTTATATTTTACTAGGTTTTTAAGTTTCGGAATCCATATTTCCGATCGGATCAATCGTACGACGAGTTGGTTTCCTCCGTGAAGAGTGACTTTGTGAACAAAGTCTACATAGAGATTTGTATAAGTTGAGTAATAGGGTAAGATAATAGGGTATCTTTCATTATACGAAAGGGTTGAGGAAGCAAGTCTTCCATTCACTCGTATTATTTTGTCTGAGTCTAAATATGGATTCAGAGTCAAAATGCTACTTTTCTTCGAAATGGGTTTATTTTGACAGAGAGCTTTGTACTCATTCGGAAAATAGAGTTGTTGAGTTAAGCTTATTAGAAGAGTTTTCGTATACGAGATTTCTTGTTGAGACAAAGAAAAATTACTATTTTGAATTGGGTTTGGTAATTTGGGTCTAGAATTTCGAGTAAATCTGAAAACATATGACATAACACGAATCATTCTTGTCCATGAAGAAAATCTTCTTATGACTCCTTCAAGATCTGGAAAAAGGATGGTTAAAAGAGTTTGAATGGGGCGAGCTTCTAAATCGTCTTCTACGGGAATATTGGGATTAGAATTAGGCCATGAATTTTGTGGTTCAGATAACCAAATGGGACCATGCCACCATAATTGCTTATTAAGAAGTTCAAATGGGGTCAAGCACTCAAGCCTCTGGTTGCAAGATCTGCTGGGTTATCTGCAGACGGAACATGTTGCCATTCAATGTTTCCAACATTTTGATTAATTTGAGAGACTCTGTTTCCCACAAACGTCTTCCACATATGCGGGGGTTTCTTCAGCCAAGCAAGAACGATAGAACTGTCAGTCCACAAAAACATATTTTGAATCGGGTACTTGAGTTGAGGGATAATTTTCTTAACTAGTTTTGAGAGTAGTACGGATGCACAAAGCTCTAACCTTGGAAGAGTTATTTGCTTAACTGGAGCGACTTTAGTTTTGGCGCAGAGGAGATAGCATGAAAAGTTGTTTTCTCCGTGGGTTACTCGGATATATAATGCAACGGAATATGCGCGCTCAGAAGAATCACTAAATCCGTGTAGCTGAATTGAAACTAAAGGATCGTATCCAATCCATCGAGGAATTCGAATGCTTCGGATTTCAGGAAGTGTTGCTACAAAATTCTTCCAAGCCTGACACGTTAGGGGCTGTAAGTGTGAGTCCCAGGACGTCCCATCTCGCCAAATCTGTTGCATTATAATCTTAGCTGTTATAATAATCGGAGCAAGCCAACCGGCTGGGTCGAACAATTTTGCTATTGCTGAAAGGGCTTGTCTTTTTGTGATACTAGAAGAATCTGTTTCTTGGAATTGGGTAATGAGAGAGAATTCGAAACTGTCATTAGTGGCATTCCACTGGATACCTAACATTTTAGCACAAGATTTTTCTTCGAGTTGAAGAAATTCTTGACTTAAAAGATCCTCAGAGGGGAATGAAGCTAAGAGTTCGGAACAATTCGAAGTCCATTTTCGAAGTGTGAAGCCAGCTAATTTTAAAGCTGCTATTAACTCCTGCTGACAGAGTTTAGCTGTCTCAATATCGTGGGAACCGGATAGGGCATCATCTACATAAAATTCGTTTCGAATGATGTTAGATGCTAAAGGGAACTGAGCTTGAACATCATCAGCTAATTGTTTAAGGGTTCGGATCGCGAGGTAGGGTGCACAATTAATACCAAATGTAACAGTTTGGAGTTCATAGTCACAAATTTGGTCGTTTGTAGAATTTCGGAATAAAATTCTTTGAAATGGGGTATGGTCAGAGTGGACATAAATCTGACGGTACATTTTTGTGATATCCGCATTAAAAACATATTTATAGAAACGCCAGTTGAGAATTAACGAAATGAGATCTGATTGTAAACTAGGGCCAGTGAAGAGAATGTCGTTCAAACTTTTACCATTTGAGGTTGGACTGGAAGCATTAAATACCATTCGGGTTTTTGTCGTAGTACTTTCAGGTTTTATCATAGCATGGTGTGGTAAGTAATAAGATCTTATTCCATTTACGTTTTCAGCTTCGAGCGGGGCTACCTTTTTCATGTGGTTGAGAGTTAAATATTCTTCAAGAACATTGTTGTATTCAATGTGAAATTTCGGAGTTTTAGATAAAGCGTTTTCTGTACGAAGATACTGTTTTAATGCCTTTTCTCTTGAGAAACCGAGTGTTGAGATGTCATCTTTAAAAGGAAGCTTACAAATGTAACGACCTTCAGCATTGCGAGTTGTGGTTTCTGAGAACAGTCTTTCACATATTTCATCTTCAGGAGAAGATTTTGTATCTGAAATTTCTTCGACTTCCCAAAATTTTGAAATTTCCTGATCGAGAGATATTTCATTGAAATACGATAAAAAAGTAGAAAAGCATTGCATGGGTCGTGGAGAGAGAGGTCCTGATAATACCCATCCGAAGATTGTATCTTGTGCGACCAAAGAACCGAAAATGTTTGATTTGAGACCACTTCGAATAAGTGATGGGTATATGTCGGCACCAAGAACGAGATCCACTTTTGAGCTTGAGTGGAAGTTAGGATCTGCTAACGGAAAATCGAGGGGTTGTAATATTTCGGCTTGATTTATACAACAAGATGGCAAGTCGCCAGTAAGACGTTTTAAAACAATGGCATTGACATTGAGAGTGAAATCTGGCATTTTATTGGATTTGAGTTGAAGAGAACACAGCTTCGAAGCATTGGCAGTGACGACAGCATTTATTCCAGATATGTGAGCTTGAATCGACTTAACCGGAAGTTTAAGTCGCATCTGAGCTTCCTCAGAAATAAAGGTCACTTCAGATCCAGGGTCAAGAAGTGCTCGAAGAGTGAATACTATACCATGATGTTCTATATTGACTAAAGCGGTAGCCAATATAACGCGGTTTTGGTTGCAGCTATAATATGAATGTAAAAGAGATGAATCAGAAGATTGGGGTTGAGTGGACTGTATGATCGAGTGAGTTGTATTGAGATCTGAGTTAGAATTATAATTCGAATAGTGTGCTTGACTTATAGGTAAAGGATGAAGGAGAGAGTGATGACGTTGTTTGCATTGGATGCAAGTATAGGTACTCTTACAATCCTTTTCTAAATGAGATGTTGCAAGACAATTCGAACAATAATTATTAAATTTAACGGCTTTAATTCAATTATCAATTGTCATTTGTAAAAACTTGTTACAAAACCGTAAGGGATGGTTTTCATTGCAAAATTTGCAAGTAAAAGTTGTTTGCTTGCTATGATAAGATTGATGAGATTTTTCACGGGATGGTTGAGTTGAATAAGTTTTATTAAAAGTTGCTTTGGGTTTGGGTTTGAGACGAATATCTAAAACTGTTTCTAGGACCTGATAACGATTTGTCAAAAAGGTATCCATTTCGGACCATTTTGGTATTGTTCGTGGATTTTCTATTGATTGTTCCCAAAGGGAGAGGGTTGTATCAGGTAATTGACTTGAACAAAGATAAACGAGAATAGAATCCCAATTGGAAGTATCTACTTTATGAGCCTTAAGAGCAGATAGAGCGTCGTTTATTTCGCGTTGAATAGATTTAATACATGAGCTTGATTCTTGAGAAACGTGTGGCAAATTGAACAAAGTTTTTAGCTGACTGTTTACCAAAATGCGGGTATTTTCAAAACGATCCTTAAGGGCTTCCCATGCGAGGTCAAAACTTTCAGATGTAAGAGGAAATTTACAAACAATGTTGTTTGCTTCACCTCTGGTTTTTGCTCTTAGGTGATAAAGCTTTTGCACTGCACATAGTTTAGGGTGATTTGCATATACTGCAGTAAACATGTCTCTGAAAGAGGGCCATGTTTGATAAGTACCATAAAATATGTCGGTATCACACGGAGGGACCTTTAGGTATGTCATTTCATTTCGAGATTTATTTGCATCCTGGAGTTTATCCGAAACTTCAGGATCAGATGTGTCATCTTTTGATTTAAATTGTGATGATATACCTTTCTGTTCGTGCTCAGAAATTTTTGAAATCTTTTTTGTGAGATCAATTATATAGCTCAAACAATCCACAAAAGTATCTGACGATATTTTATATCTAGCCTTCGTTGACTTTAATTGATTTTCATCGTTCGAGCATTCACTAGAACGAATGCAAAATGAATAACTTTTCTTAACTTCACTCCAAAGATTGTTTAATTCGAGTCTATAAGCTTCTAGAAGGTTGAAGGTTTTTCTTTGAAATCGGCACTAAATTCAACTAGTTGGTCGGAAGACAAAATAAAATCCTCGAGAGCAATCATGATGAAGTAGAAAAGATGATATATATTTTAATAAACCGAATGTGCTGGGAATAATTAATTCAAAATAATAACAATTGTATTGGGAATAATCAAACGAATCAAGGGATATTTTATACACTTTAGTATTTGAAAATCGATATAAAAATTAGAATAGAGCGTAATTTGCCAAATATTTAAAGAATTACTCAATTTTAAATGAATTTTAGAAATAGATCAATAATTCGAATAATGAATTTAATCTGAAATCGATCAAATATCATTTGAAGGATTCAATGAAAGTGATGACCAATTGATGTATATCTATAAAACTCTTAACGATGGGTTTTGAATGGATATTAAGAGTATTTTGAAGAACATAAAATTAAAGAAGATAACTCACCGAGTCTGAATGTTCTCAAAACTAAATTCACTTTTTTTTTTTTTATTTTTTATAGAGCACGTATCCAAAGTTTAGAATTTATTAACTTTGATTTCGCAAATTTATTCTATTCCTTTTGGTATAATTTTTTTTTTTTAATAAATTAGGGATTTATAACTTGGGTACAATTAAAGGGAAATATTCATTTTTGTTCTTTTTATATGAAAATAATAGACGGGATATAGCCAATTAATTAAAACTACCCCGGGTGGTAGTTTTGCGCGGGAAATCACGTGACTGCGAATTTCTAGAACTTTTGATAATTTAATCACTTTTTGGTTAATTTTATCGATATTTTAGTAATTTAAAGAAAGATTTTTTAAGATTCTTGTTAGATAGGGAAGTTTTAATCAATTATTTATTATCAATTTATCAATTATCATTATGGATAAAAACAAGATTATTTATACAAAAAAGTATGGGCAGAAAATATAAAATTTTGATATTTTCCCAATCCAAAACGATATTTTGGTGTTCTTAAAGACAATTTTGTAGTGTTAATATTAAAATGACACTAAAAAATGGTATTGAAAATGCACTTTGCACGCGGGTTTTCGTTCTTTTTTATTTTTATTTAACCTTGAAACTTGCAAAATACAACCGATCGCGAGAAAGAAGAAAAACTAATGAAATTTTACCAAATTTATTGAACTATGCACTGATCTACATAAACTGTACGCACCTGATAACAAGTTTTGCTCTGGATTAGCGGTTTCTCATCGGATGATGCTGATTATGATGATCGGATGATAAAAGTTCATTGGTTATAGTTTCTCTCGCTGGGTAGTGTTTTTTACCAAAATTATGTGGGAGAATTTTAGATCTTGGTGATGATGATGAATTGCGTTGATTTTATGATGAATTTTTTCTCTTTTTGTGTGATGCGATGGGTGGATGTTTCGTATGGATGTTTTTTAGCGATTCTTGTGTTGAGGTAGGTTAGGGATAATTTGTGTGTGTATGCTGATTTCTTGTGATTCGGATGAAGTCGAATTTGATGTTTTGTGTGTGTGTGCGTTGAATATGAGATGATGGGATGAATTGTGAGATTGATGAGTATGATGGGATTTTGGATGTTGGGATGAAATCCAAATTTATCTTTGCAATCTTAGGGATGTAATTGCTTAAATGAATTCTCCTTAATTATTCCTTATAATTTCTCTTGGGTTAGGGTAGAAATTATTCGGCTCGTTTGGACCAAATGTTGGGGTGCGGTTCGTTAGAAAAAATCAAGGATGAAAAATAACGAGATTAGTGAGTTTGGGTTTTATGTGTTTTATTGAATAGGTCTTACCTCTAAGATGGGTTGTATAAAAGTGAACGATTTTAGTAAGTCGAAAAAGGAAATAGGATCTGTGGGAAATTTTATGGGAATTTTAATGACTTGCAAGGGAAGTTGACTTGAGTGCCATCTAGACTTTCGTGAGGAAATCTCACCTAAACAGCGTGTTTTTCAGAAACCGATGGTTTTCAGTCAATTTTTTGCCAAACATGTTTTTTTTTTAAATATAATAAAAGGTGTATATAATGCTCAATCTGGGTTTAATTCTAATCAATATATCAATACATACTAGCTTTATGGAGATATTGTATTTATGCGTACATGTGTGTTTGTTTTTTTTTTCAGAAAACTTGCCTGAAGGCTCCTTCCCTCAACCATATTCAACTCCTTGCTGACATCGCCCAAGAAAATCAATTCGAAGTCACTTATGTTGATATTGAAGAAAAAACTATTTCAAATCAATGTCAATGTTTGGTACAACTGTCCACTTTACCAGTGGCAGTTTGCCATGGCTCCGGAGCTACCCAATCCGATGCTCAACGCCATGCTGCTCAGAATGCTTTGGAATACTTGAAAATTATGACCAAAAAGTGAATTTAGTTCTTTCAAGTTATTGGCAATTCCAAACAAGTAAAGGCCAACTTAACAACAACAAGAACCAAAATATAACAAGAATGTAAAAATCGAAGCAAGCAAGAAAGAAAAAAAATTAAACACTTAAATCAATCATTGGTCGATTTTTCCAACAAATAACATTGTGAACATTGGAAGGTGAAAGAAGAAAAGAAAACAAAATTTTTGATTTTTTTTTTTGGTTAAGTTTCTTTTTGTTTGTTTTCTTTTTGAAATACATATGTATTTTTTGTTGTCCTCTGTGAAAATCTGAGATGATTTTAATATAATTTTTGCTTTGCAAATCACATCAGTTTTGCCATGAGTTAGAGAATTGATCAGATAGAATTTGTATGCCTAACAAAACAAAATATTTGAATTAATTAAGAATTAATTAATTAGATTATTAGAATCGTGTAGTTTGAGCGATTCCTCAATGGACATCTTATCCAAACTAATTATAACCTCAGCGGTTTTATATTTTTTATTGAACTTCCCCGATCCATGAGCTTGCTTCGGAGGTGCTTGTGCTTGGATTGAATGAGCACTAGACTGATGGGTTAAATTCAACTGCTCGTTGCTGTCCCCGGGTAATCCTTTGCCGCCAACTATCGGCTGAGAAGCAGTTCCATTTTGATTTTGATACAAACGACGCGGGGCAAAGTCGGTATTCGGTGGTGGATAATTACAGTTCGCCATTGCTCTTCACTTACTGCATACCATATATAAGAGTAGGGAGAAGTATATGAAATGAAATGAAAAAAAAAAATCAATTGAAGGACTTTAATTGAAAAATCGATAAACTTAAAAAATTGACAAGACATTTATCACGATTTTTTTTTAATGTTTGAAATTACTTAAATTTTCGACTACATACAGTGGCTCACAGCTTATTTGATACAGTATTTATTTCCAAAATAAAAACAGTGTATCTTAAAAGGTAAAATGTATATGTCCAAAATTCAAATGTAGGTTTGTAGGCGTATGTTCAAAGAGTAATTTTTAATATGAGGATTTACATATTAGCCTAACCATTCACCAAACTAATGGGGAATATTAACTATGTACCAAAAAACACCTCACAATTTATTTGATACAGCTAACTTAATGCACCTAATGCTCCAAATTTTCACGCAAGTGATAATTATTTTATTTTTGTTTGTCACTTAAGGTTTGTTTGTAATCAATTTTTCATATTTTCTAGTGTGCCAAAGTAACGATTCGCGTCTTTTTTTTCTAAAATGGGTCGTCGCACAACAATTGAAGTTCGCGAACTAGTTATTCACCACCATAAAAGTGGACAATCCATTCGACAAATCTAAAATGTGTTTGTTTAATGCCTCTACAGTACAGCATATAGTGGAGCGGTTTGTCCATGAAAATCGTGTTAGAGACAAAGGAAGAAATGCATCGAACAAAATTTTCAACTCGTCTGACGAACGATACATTGTTCAAAAAATTAAAATTAACCCGAAGTTATCGGCCCCGGAGCTTGCTACTGAGGTTTAACAAGAATAAGGCAAGACATATTGTGCTGAGACCATTCGCCGTGTGCTTCGCAAGCAAGATTTTAATGGCCGTGTTGCTCGTAAAAAGACTCATCAGCAAGAAAAATCAAAGAAGCCGACTTGCATTTGCTAAGGTGCATGTTCTCATGGATTCCGAATTCTGGGATAGTGTTATTTTTGCAGACCAATCCAAGTTCAATATTTTTGGCTCTGACGGGATGTCCTACGTCTGGCGGAAGGCAAATACAGAGCTTAAAACGGAGAACCTGAAAGCAACTGTGAAGCATGGTGGAGGAAGCGTTATGGTATGGGCCTGTATGTCTGGAACCGGGTGGGAAATTTGGAGTAAATTGAGGGGACGGACGATGGAAAAAAAATATGTACCTAAATATTTTGAAAAAGAATTTGATTCAAAGTGCCGAAAAATTGGGTATTCTTCCAAATTTCCAGTTCTACCAGAACAATGACCCCAAGCATAAGTCAGGAATTGTGCAGACCTGGCTCATTTGGAACTCCCCCCATCCAATGACACCTTCGGCGCAGTCACCTGACATGAATGTGATAGAAAATTTGTGGGCTTTGTTGGACAACAATATTCGAAATCATAAGATTTCCAACAAAAATGACCTTAAAAATGCAATAATAGAAGAATGGAAGAAAATAACACCACACCCAGAAAAAAAATCCATTCTCACAATGAGAAAAACCATACCCACAAGAGAAAAAAGGACCAAGCTCTAAAATACCTTACTGTAAACTAATTTGGAGCTTCTGTGGGACCTGTCTTATATCTTAGAAGCAAGTTATATTAAAGATAATTTTAAAAAGAAATGTATTTTACAACACACACTATTCTACATCCGTATAAAATCAAATTTTGATACCCACAAGTTCCAATATTGCCTAATGCACATGTGTTAAACCTTAAACCGTACCTACAAAATCGCTTAAAGCAAGCGTCTTATGTAATACATAAGAGTTTATTCCAAAGAATTTTGTTAATACGACCCAAAGATTAACAAAATAAACGCTATAGTGAATCTCGTTTGCCGCAAAAAGAGATACTGTTTGTCTGAAAAAGCAGCACTTTTAAAGAGAAGTGCATACCTCAGTTAACACTAACTCTAAAGTTTATTCAGGAAAACTATGAAAGCGTTTGTGACAAACTCTAAAGAAGATCAACTCCAATGGTAATAACGTTTATCACCCTAAATAAAGCGCTTATGAGAATTATAATTCCAGCTCTGTAGCAGATTTATTATTTAACAGAAATACTTACTTCCCTCAACAGAATCTCTAAAGAAGGTCCACTTCAATGGCAATATCGTTTACCACAAACGATTTTATAGATGAGATTCATAGTTTAACTAAATGATAATTGTAGTGATCCCCTTTTGTCATGAAAGTTATAGTTCTTGCTCTGTAGCAGATTTATCATTTGACAGAAATACTTACTTCAATCATCACAAACTCTAAAGAAGGTCCACTTCAATGGCAATATCGTTTACCACAAACGATTTTATAGATTAGATTCATAGTTTAGCTAAATGATCATTGTAGTGATCCCCTTTTGTCATGAAAGTTATAGTTCTTGCTCTGTAGCAGATTTATTATTTGACAGAAATACTTACTTCAATCATCACAAACTCTAAAGAAGGTCCACTTCAATGGCAATATCGTTTACCACAAACGATTTTATAGATGAGATTCATAGTTTAGCTAAATGATCATTGTACTGATCCCCTTTTGTCATGAAAGTTATAGTTCTTGCTCTGTAGCAGATTTATCATTTGACAGAAATACTTACTTCAATCATCACAAACTCTAAAGAAGGTCCACTTCAATGGCAATATCGTTTACCACAAACGATTTTATAGATGAGATTCATAGTTTAACTAAATGATCATTGTAGTGATCCCCTTTTGTCATGAAAGTTATAGTTCTTGCTCTGTAGCAGATTTATCATTTGACAGAAATACTTACTTCAATCATCACAAACTCTAAAGAAGGTCCACTTCAATGGCAATATCGTTTACCACAAACGATTTTATAGATTAGATTCATAGTTTAGCTAAATGATCATTGTAGTGATCCCCTTTTGTCATGAAAGTTATAGTTCTTGCTCTGTAGCAGATTTATTATTTGACAGAAATACTTACTTCAATCATCACAAACTCTAAAGAAGGTCCACTTCAATGGCAATATCGTTTACCACAAACGATTTTATAGATTAGATTCATAGTTTAGCTAAATGATCATTGTAGTGATCCCCTTTTGTCATGAAAGTTATAGTTCTTGCTCTGTAGCAGATTTATCATTTGACAGAAATACTTACTTCAATCATCACAAACTCTAAAGAAGGTCCACTTCAATGGCAATATCGTTTACCACAAACGATTTTATAGATGAGATTCATAGTTTAGCTAAATGATCATTGTACTGATCCCCTTTTGTCATGAAAGTTATAGTTCTTGCTCTGTAGCAGATTTATCATTTGACAGAAATACTTACTTCAATCATCACAAACTCTAAAGAAGGTCCACTTCAATGGCAATATCGTTTACCACAAACGATTTTATAGATTAGATTCATAGTTTAGCTAAATGATCATTGTAGTGATCCCCTTTTGTCATGAAAGTTATAGTTCTTGCTCTGTAGCAGATTTATCATTTGACAGAAATACTTACTTCAATCATCACAAACTCTAAAGAAGGTCCACTTCAATGGCAATATCGTTTACCACAAACGATTTTATAGATTAGATTCATAGTTTAGCTAAATGATCATTGTAGTGATCCCCTTTTGTCATGAAAGTTATAGTTCTTGCTCTGTAGCAGATTTATTATTTGACAGAAATACTTACTTCAATCATCACAAACTCTAAAGAAGGTCCACTTCAATGGCAATATCGTTTACCACAAACGATTTTATAGATGAGATTCATAGTTTAGCTAAATGATCATTGTAGTGATCCCCTTTTGTCATGAAAGTTATAGTTCTTGCTCTGTAGCAGATTTATCATTTGACAGAAATACTTACTTCAATCATCACAAACTCTAAAGAAGGTCCACTTCAATGGCAATATCGTTTACCACAAACGATTTTATAGATTAGATTCATAGTTTAGCTAAATGATCATTGTAGTGATCCCCTTTTGTCATGAAAGTTATAGTTCTTGCTCTGTAGCAGATTTATTATTTGACAGAAATACTTACTTCAATCATCACAAACTCTAAAGAAGGTCCACTTCAATGGCAATATCGTTTACCACAAACGATTTTATAGATTAGATTCATAGTTTAGCTAAATGATCATTGTACTGATCCCCTTTTGTCATGAAAGTTATAGTTCTTGCTCTGTAGCAGATTTATTATTTGACAGAAATACTTACTTCAATCATCACAAACTCTAAAGAAGGTCCACTTCAATGGCAATATCGTTTACCACAAACGATTTTGTAGATGAGATTCATAGTTTAACTAACTAAGCGATATTTCTAATATTTGTTCAGTAAACGAAGAAAGTTCAAGTTGAATCATAGTGTGCTAAGAGACAATTTTGGTTAAACTAAGTGACATCTAACAAATTTTGCTGTTGCTCACGACAATGAGATCTTTATTAATGTCGCTTAGCATAATTTTTTTGGCGGATAATACAAATTTCAGGGGGCAGCATTATTTTAATGAGAAACCATGGCAGTTGATAAAATTTTTTATTAGTACTTTAGGTTCCTTTTCATGCATAATAAGTTGGCGAAACCCAGGCCAATACGTGACCCTTAACATATAGTATATTTCCTCATCAAAAAGTCATTTTCGAAAAAAGTGTCGCTTAGTACATTCTTACGGGAAGGTATCGACATAATACAATTATTATTAACATATGGTAAAATTTTGACAAGTATCGAATTGACAGTTTTAACAAAAATATAAAAAAAAATCTACTAAAAAGTGGTAATATTTGTTTTTCGACTAAAATATCTTGAGAACGAGCAATGATATTGACTTTGCCATTATTTAATTTTATACATAATACAAGTTTTAGAGCGGATATATTTTGTATTACCCTTCCATCAATAACCAAACCATATCTTTTATATTTGAATACTCGTATTTCGTTTTTAAATTTTTTTCAATTAAAATGTTTGGAACCGAAATAATAAAGTAATTTCTATAATATAATACATAATTTTATAATTTTATTATCAACTTAGTTTTTAGAAGAATGTATGTACTGTACATACGTATATGAATAAGGTTGTTCAGTTGTACCCAAGTCCCACATATTCAAATTCCATTAATAGCTATGTTTTTATCTTTTTGTCCATGAAAAAGATGTAAAATTCTATTCAAGGTTTTCTTAGGTGTAGGAACACAGATATATTAAAAAACACGGAAATCTATAATTCGGTATATAATATGTACCTACCAACCTTCGAAATTATTACAAGAAATTTAACATTTTAAATAGAAAAGTTTAAAATTAGTTAAACACATTTTCTGTAAGAAAAACATAAAATGAGCGACTAAGTATCCTCATCAACATTCTAGGTGTCAGAATTTATTCAAATTCCCCTAGAAAAATAAAATTCACAGTACATTACTGCTGTGAAATTTATAAGCGTCGCTAAACATCGACAAATAATAATTGCGTCTTAGAAGGGTACGACAGCATCTAACTGATGAGCCCCCTGTCGTATACCTGGGCGAAACGCACTTTGGAGTTGAGGTCGCAAAAAACTTTCAATTGAATTTATCCTCATCATCAACAAAACAAAGCAAATTTCCTATTATCATAGTATGCCACAAGCATCATCGATTTTTAAAACAGGACTCATTGTATATCTAGTGCAGATCACAGCCTTTCAATCCGGAAAAACCGCAACAACAATTACACTATGAAACCATCTACTTCGATCTTCCATCTACTGCTTAAAATGCTTTTCAATCTTAAAACAATGCTGAAAATTTGGTTATTTGAAAAAAAAAAATATATAAAGTTTTCAAGACCACAAATGGGAAGTTATCAGTGTGGGTCGCACCCAGCCTCTTTTTTTTATTTGCGATTTAAACTTTTACTAAAAATAATTTTTAGTTTATAAAGCTCGCGACTTTTTGTACGTTTGCCGCATGGGCGGTCCGCAAATTCCTCTGAATTTCAACTCGTGCCACCGAAAGACCAAACAAATCTAAGCTCGCTACTCATTTTACTCTAAGACGTTGAGTTCCACAATCCACAATGATGGCACTCTTCCGGGACCTCTGATATCAAGACAATTTTGACCAAAGAAACATAATTAATATTTTAAAACTTATTATTGAATTTATTAATAATAAATGTGAGGTTTTCAGACTTTCAGGCACCGTAAGTCCTCCATGATCGCATACACTTGCATCTATCATTGGTGTGGAAGATAATTGTTTTACATTTTTTTTGTGCAAACAATATGGTGGCTCTATATGCTGAATAGCTGCAACTCTTAAGAGATCTCATGAAGAGAAATTTTTATGGAAAATTTTACTTTCTTTCCGATCGATTATAATCGATTTTAAGAGGGAAGTATTGGAGCCTTGATTTTCTAAATGGATTCTTACAAAGATTATTCGTATACAGCCTTATTTATTATTTTTCACTAATACTGGGTTCAACCTCGGAATAGTTAAACCGAGCCGAAGCACTTACTTCGAGTTTACGCCACGTCAAACAAATCCTTATTTAATATATATTTTCTTAACCGTATTAGCTACGCCTTCCTTATGTCAAATATACTGGGAATATACTGGGAAAAAAGTGACAAATCTAAAACTCTGGTTATAATACACCTAAATCAAACCCCAGCTGGTTTCCATTATTATTCATTTTATTATCATTGTATGCATATTGGAAATTGGATACATTTAAAATTGGATTGTATAAAGTTCAAATCCAATAAATGAATATACCAACCAAACCACATTGCGTTCCCAATACCGTACAACTGTTAGAGCGTTTGGAAAATATAAATAATTTATTATTGCAAAATATCTATCCTTTTTGTCTTAGTAAGAAACACTCCTTTTTGTAAATTTCACAAGATGTCATCTCAAAATGACATTTAGATACTAAAACGGCCTTAAACCTCCTATGAACCAGTTTTAGCTTATTCCACCGCTATTCCTCGTGCATTTTCATTATAAATAAGGTTTTCAGGTTTAGAGCCGTTGTAAAGTCGAAGTAACTTTACTCCGTCGCTAAAACGAGTTAGTAAATAAGGCTGATAGAGATTTCCTAAAGTTCAATATTTTCAAAATTTAACAGCAACTTGCTTCAATTTAATTAAAAATTCACTGGGGCGTATGAGCGATATTTATTTTTTCGTTCTAAATTTACTTAAATTAGCTAACCCGTATAGCGTGTTGCACTTTTTCTTCGACGCGAATTGGTATCCGACCTTTTTATTTTCTATTATTAAAATTATTATTATTATTAATTTCGTTAATAATAATAACAAATTACCCGAACGCTAATTAAGAAAACAAAACGAAAAGCAAACCCGACTCGATTTATCTCGACTTGTTTTGAAAGATCAAAAAAAAACTAAGAGAGAACAACAAAAAAAATGCAACTTGTAGCTCGTTGAGATGAGCTACCACCGCGGCTGCTCAGCTCGGCTGGGTTCAGTGGAGGTGGAAGAATTCACGATAAGGAGGATATCGTCTTATTCTTGTTGCTTTTGCTTATGTAGTGTAGCCTGTAGCGCGTTTATCTAAAATCAGTTATTCTTGTATTCAATCTAGATGTCGAGTAGATTTCCAAAATAAATTTATTTTAATCGTTTTCGTTCACAATTTTCAAATAACTCAACATTCCACCGAAAATAAAAAATGGCCCGTGAAAATTGCCCTGAAACACAAGGAGCAACCCAGAGCCAAGCATCGAATTTATGGACCCAAATCGAGTCCCAACCCATCGAGAACATAGTTTGGGGCAGGCTTTTTGGAAAGAATATCAAAGTTAAAACTTTGGGTACGAGAGTAAAACATAAAATACTTGTAACGAATTCGTCCCCCCCTTACGTTGGTAAAATTCGTCCTTTTTCCGTTTTCGTTGATTTTGTGTATTCTTCATTTTCTAAAACCAAAAAATATCGTACTATATTTCTATTGTTCATTTTCTTTTAATTCCTATTGCAGATTTGTGTCATGAAAAATTCGCAGCTGGTCGAGGAGAGGGCAACGATTTGCCTTTAACGCTCAAAGAACTACCTGAGAAAATGTTGTGTCGCATATCAAAAGTTCATTTCCAAATCACACGCGAGAGTTGTGATCTCTCGAAGCCAGTTTACATTCAGGTAAGCAAATCCTCTAAGATTGTGTTTGTTCTTTGTTTTTCTTTTATTTTAAATTAGAACTTGAATTCAAAACAAATTAACAGTCCATGTGATTGGAATTCATACTTTAGAAATATCCCATTGGATTATGATCGGTGGCAATAGATAAAAGGGGTAGGATAGGAACAGGGAAGCAGGTGTGTATTAGGGGAATGAACCGATGGGAGGTATTGTTCCTATTTTAAAGATTTATTATAAACTAGCCGACCCGTACTCGCGTTGCTTCGCAAATTGTAACTACGAATATTTTCTTAGTATTAATATTAGCATATATGAAAACATTTCTCAATGAGACTGAGCATATTTGCTACAATAATATTAATTTTAGTTTATATGTATAACATACCGTATCGAATTAGATTCTCTTTCACACTTGAAAAAAAAGAGCTTATTCATGTTTGTGCATATTATAAACTAGCCGACCCGTACTCGCGTTGCTTCGCAAATTGTAATTACGAATATTTTCTTAATATTAATATTAGCATATGAAAACATTTCTCAATGGGACTGAGCATATTTGCTGCAATAATATTAATTTTAGTTTATATGTATAACATACCGTATCGAATTAGATTCTCTTTCACACTTGAAAAAAAAGAGCTTATTCATGTTTGTGCATATTATAAATATAACAATATAGAAAATAATAAAATTTATTTCAAATAAACGGGTTGACTACTTTCTGAGATCATTCAACCCAAACTTTAAAATCTTTCGCTTTTATAGAATAGTTCATGTGCACGGCACTGTAGTCAATTGGATGTCCTTTTTCGTCACCCAAAATGCTATTGAGTGTATTCAAGTAACTTAAAAAATAAAATGCACGGCTGGCTCTTATGTAAAAGTACTTTGGAATTTAAAATACCCCCATTTTATAAATATAAAACATGGATTTAATGAGATAAAAATGTCCAAATGTATGGAATTGCCGTCTGATTAATCTTTTTAATATTTAAGTAATTTTTTATATGACAAATTCCCTTAAAATTTTTCGAGAACAAAATTTGGGATGCCAAATTTTAAGTATTAAGTAGGTAGTATAGATTTTAGAAATAGTTTTTTCTTTCCAATATCTTTATATACAATATTATTTTAAACTTAAGGGGGCTCCTGTTGAAAATTTTCGGTTAAAATCGTTAGAGCTGTTGATGAGAAAGTCAAGAAATCAAAAAACGAATCTATGACAGGTACCGTTAATAACATTTTGCCAGAAAAATTTTTTTGACCAAAATGTAGTCTATGTCCAATGTCCATAATATCACACCTAATTTTTTTTATCAAAATCGTTAGAACCGTTTCGAGATAAATAAGATTATGCATTACGGGTGTATGGGGGAAACCGTTAGTTTTGGAGCTAAAAAAAATTTCAAGTTCTCCTCTAGGGATTCACCGAAGACGCTTAACTACCGAGATTGAAGAACATAGGTCTAGTGGGTAAGGCTTCTAGAGAGAGGTACAGACATACAGACGCACTGAAACATGTTTTTTGTGTACTAAATCGTCCTTAAAATTTTTATAAACAAAAATGATATGCAAGTTATTAGTATTCAATAAAATACATTTTATAACGCAATTTAAAAATTTATTTGTGTATCCGTTTTCTAGATATTGAATTTTCAAAAAAAAATATATTATTTTTTTAAAAATCAAAAAACTATTTTTTCGAAAAAAATTTTAGATTATATTTTTTCGAGTGTATAGAAGCTCACGCATAAAAATTTTGGTTAAAATCGTTAGAGCTGTTGATGAGAAATTCGTAAATCAAAAAAACCGTTCTATGACAGGTACCGTTAATAACATTTCCCCCCAAACATTTTTTTTACCAAAATGTAGTCCTTGTCCATAATACTCGTATCATAATAAGTGAGATTATGCATTACTGGTGTATGGGGGTACTGTTAGTTTTAGAGCTAAAAAAAAATTTCAATTTCTCCTCTAGGGAATCACCGAAGACCCTTAAGTACCGAGTTTGAAGAAAATAGCTCCAGTGGCTTAAGCTCTAGATCGAGGTACAGACATACGGACATACAGGCATACAGACAAACAGACGGAATCGTCGGACCCACTTTATTCGTCTTCGCTATCATCGTAATGTCAACTTTGATCAAAATCTCGAGTTCCAGATGCAGAACTTGCCCTATAGTTAGTCTTAGTACCTATTACTAATAGGTACTCTATAACCTATATCGCAAGTAAAAAGAGCCAACCCCACATTGCTCAGCGATGTGACGATAGAATTAGAGAAACAAAAAAATGTGTGTGTGTCGGTTAGTTAGATAAACTATACAAATACAATACAGAAAAATTGAATATGTAGGTAGGAGGTAGGTAAGAGAAAAAACGTAACTATTGAAATTGAATGGAACAGATATTAAGAGAGAAAGAGCATGGGAAGAAAAGAAAATTAAAAATTTTGGAATGATAATGAAATGAAACAAAGCAGCGACCTTTCGATTGTGATGAAATCTAATTCCTGGATAAAATAAATTCAAAAAGTTTATAATTTTATAATTTGTTTTTATTTATTTCTCAGGTTGTATGTGTAACTAAGAAGTGATTTTGGACTTAAAATTTGCGCAACAATATTGACTTAATGAAGCAATGCTAATCTTTGTCGATTATTGTATAGGTTTTAAGATATGAGTGGTTGTATAAGTCAACTAATGAAAAGAAATGGACAAAAAATATAAAATTCATAATATTTAAGTTTGACAAATTATTAATGAAAAAAAATAATAGCCATAAACACTCTTATAACAATATAAAAAATAATAAAATTTATTTCAAATGAATCGGTTGACTACTTTTTGAGATCGTGCGTATCAAACTTTAAAATGGTTTCGCTTTTATATAATAGTATAGATGTATGTGAATGCGTAATTTGAGCCCAAATTAATTCAGGTAGTTCGAAGGGAAACCTCAGCACGAACAAGTTTTATTTGATTTCATTTTTGGACATTGGTTTCAATATTTTGGGTGGGCAAAAGTTTTGCTTTTGGCAAAAATTAGATATACATTATATCGACAAAGATTAATTGACAAAAACATTCAAGCCAGCTCGGTTATTCGCTATTATTGCGAGTACGAATGTGATTTAGACCTGGACCGACTTAAAGCATATTTTGTTTTCATTTTATATATTCAAGCGGTGTAAGGTTAACCGTGCGATAAGATAAAGGACGGTGCTACTTCTGTGTATCGGTTTTGGTCTCCTTTTTTTGCAGACTTCACTTATCTTTAAGTCTTTCATTCCTAAGTAATACGTAAATGCGAAGTATATTTAAATACTTACAAAGCAACAAAGCTCGTCGTCGGTAGATAAGCCTTTAGTTTCTGTTTATTTATATTATTTGTAGAACATAAGTAGTGGTATTTTGATTGGTCCACACATTTGATTTCGATCATTCAATGAAATCATCATGTGTCTTTTTTATCAATTTGTTGCGCTTGAAGATATTGAAACAAGAGTAGAAAATAAGGGTGATAGTGTCAAGTTTTTTTTTAGATATAGAAAGCGGTTCCGTCCATACAATGGTAATCATCTTTCCCTCAGAAAACAAAGCAACACAATTTTTTTTTCTCTTCTAAATAAAAACATGAATTTTTAATAAATAAAAAAAAATAATTATAAACAGGAAAAGTTCTCGAAAAACAGCCATACTTAATCAAAACCTAAATATAAGTTCTTGAGTGATTCTTGATAGTCCCAGAGCCACACATCTCGAAATATTCCATTTAAAAAAAATGCCCTTCTAATTAAATAAAATCGGAACCGACAACTCGTTGAGCGCTGCCGTCTATCAACAAAAAACTTTTGTGGTATACATACGTTATTTTTCCAGCTAGCGGTAGCTGTATAATGTATTTTATAGGAATGCGATCAGAGAAGGCACTTAAATATAAGCATAATGAGGGAGAGGGGTACTACTTTCTGTGTCATTGATTTAGGATTTAAATTTTTAATTTTTTCACTTTGAAATTCTTAAAGTTCGACTTTGAATCTTCTACTAAGAGAATCAACCCAAACGGGATAGAATATCTTGCAAAGAAATTTTCTTTCCAAGTAATCTAGGATATATTCCTTGAAATTATATAAAGTTCATGCCTCGGTGCCGTAAAATAGGACCTCAGTTATGCGATCTGAATCCAATTCCAGTTTAATTTAACAGTTTACAAACAACCTGCAGGATTTTTCTCGGAACGGTACTTTTATTAATGGCGAACTGATTGGAACAAACAAATGTAGAATTCTCCAAAACGATGACATTATTGCTTTATCACATCCAAAATGTCAAGGTAAGTTCTCAACTCTTCCACTAATGGTTCTTGTTTGCATAAGTTTTTCGCTTATTTCAAGTTTTTTTTTTTTTTTTTTTAAGCATTTGTTTTTAAAGATTCCAATCTTAACGAAGGCCAGGATCTTCCCAAAGAAATCACATCGTCTTACTATGTTAGTAAGAAACTGGGCTTTGGAGCGTGTGGAATTGTAAGACTTGTGTACGATCGTCGTACATGCATTAAATATGCCATGAAGCATGTTATGAAAAATATGCTAGCCGAAAGCACTAAAGTGAATAACCTTAACGATCCCGAGAGGGTTATGAATGAAGCCAAAATCATGAAGGCACTAGAACATGTACATTAGGGTGGAGCGAAAATAGCAAAAAAAAAAATCAAATTTTTTTTGTTCCTGTATTATTTATTAGTGGCCCTTAATTAGGACATCATTTATGCAAAAAATCAGGAGTCTATGACTTTATCTTCAGGTGGCGCAGACGACTTCAATTTTAAAAAATTATACCTAATATTTAAAAATTCTCCCCTCAAATAAAAATAAATTTAAATCAAGAACCTTCGATTTTACTCTCAGTTGCCGTAAATTATTTGAATACAAAATAAATTCGAGGCCTTACATTTTATTTTTCCTTCCATTTATAGCAATTTTAAATATTTTTCCTAAGTAATGTGTCGGAATTGATGTCTATTCTATAAAGTATCAGTGTGCGAATTAAACTATTTTTATATTTCTACATTTAACTAAGTTAAACTCGTTCCACAACTTTTATAAACATTTCTTTGGGATCCATTTTCACAGTAATACATTTGTTTGCTATAATCGCTCAAAATGCCTAAAACTCGTAAAAATTCGCGTTGTCCTGTTTTTGGTGATCCACAAAAACTTAATTATAATATGCTGCCAACTTATTTTGATATAATAAAACATTATTTGTGGATTAGAAACGACTTAATTACATTGAATAATGGAAAAGACCCTTCAATCAAGGAGGTAATTGAAATAGTTTCTGGGGACGTCGAAAATATATGGAATAAAGCATCACTTCCTACCATCAGTCATCAACAAGTTGTTGCAAGGCTGATTTTATATTATGGTAAGTATAAGAGTATGAAGAAATTGCGCAATGAAACAAAAAAGCAGGAGTTTTATCAAGATTCTATGCAAAAGTTATTTGATATCGCAACATGTAAATGTATTTCAAGAGGACTGTGTAAATAAGAGACAAAAATACCAATTGCAGAAGAACCCTTTTTAAAAGATCAACGGAATGCTCGTAAAATGTATATTGGATCAGTAGATCAGGTGGCAACAAAGTCTTTGCATCATAAGAATCTCAGGAAACGAAAATATCAACAATTTTTAAAAACTACGGCTGATACTCCAAGCACTTCCTCTGCTGCTGCAGCTGTGGAATATTTGTCTGACAGTACTTCTACTGAAACTGAAGTCAATGAATTTTGTCCCTTAAAACCCTGCAAAAAAAAGAAAGAAACTATGCAAATGAGAAACAAACTACAGAATTTGGCTACAGCTTGTGATAGAACTGGAGTTTCAGATAGATCGGCAGCTATCATAGTAAACGCGGCTTTGTTGGATTTAAACGTCATAAGTAGTGAAAATTCATCGAGAGTAATAGATCGCAGTAAATTACGACGAGAGCGTCAAAAAGTCCGTCTAGGTTTACAATGTGAAGCTGCAGGTTTTAGAAAACCTATATCCTCACTTTATTTTGACGGTCGTAAGGATAAAACATTATTCATCGCCAAGACTGACAACATATCACATCGAAAGACTGTTACTGAAGAACATATCTCACTTATATCGGAGCCAGATTCAGAGTACATTGGACATCTTTCAATTGATTCGGGAAAAGCAGTTACTATTGAAAGAAGTATAATTGACTTTCTGAAAAAAAAAATTTGAACTTCATACGTCTTTAGTAGCAATTGGGTGTGATGGCACTGCTGTAAATACAGGACATAAGAAAGGCGTTATTGCATTGTTAGAAAAACATTTTGGTCGTCCTTTACAATGGTTTGTGTGCTTATTACATGCAAATGAGCTACCGCTTCGTCATCTTTTTGCAAGTCTCGATGGAACCACCACCGGCCCAAATAGTTTTTCCGGAAGCATTGGAAAAATGCTTGAAAAGTGTCTAAGCTTCAAAGTGGTGAATTTTAAAGCAGTAAATATAGAACTTCCAGATGTGGAATTCGACTCTTTAAGCACAGATCAAAAATATTTGCATCAAATGTGTTCAGCTATTGCTAGAGGTTCAATTTTGCCCGCTTTAGCTAGCAAGGATCCAGGAAAATTGGCACATTCCCGATGGCTAACTTGTGCAAACAGGATTCTTCGGCTATATGTTGGCACAGAAGATCCTTCAGACAACCTCAAAGAACTTGTCATATTCATTGTAAAAGTCTACGCCCCAACCTGGTTTGACATAAAAACAAAGCCGTCATGTAAATATGGTTCAATTCACATTTTCAACATGCTAAAAAGATCATTGTACTTGCGGGATGACCTTAAGAACATCGTTATAAGAACTATTCAAAGAAATTCATTCTTCATACACCCAGAAAATTTGTTGCTAGCTATATTGCAAGATGACCAATCACACATAAGAGAGCTAGCTCTCCGAAGAGTAATAAAGACAAGACAACTGAAAAAAGGCAATAAAGTTCGTGAGTTTCAACTTCCTAAGCTACAAATAGATGCATCTAGTTACTACGACTTAATAGACTGGTCGAAGGAAAAAGTAACCGAACCACCAATGACAGTTAAATACAGCAATACAGAAATATCAAACATGATTTCTTCAAAGGACAATTTAATGTTTTTGCAGAAGTTCCCTTGCCACACTCAAGCAGTAGAACGATGCGTAAAGCTTGTAACCGAAGCCTCATTATCTGTTTGTGGACAAGAGGCACGAGATGGCTACATTAGAGCAAAGATCAAATCCAGGCAAGAATTACCGTTTTTTGAAACAAAATCACAATATTTCAAACATACCGAACATACCGAAGGTCCAACAACTTCTGTAATTTAACTTATTTCAGATTTTATTTATTGTTCTTTTATCTATTTTTAACGTATATTTAATAAAAAATATATATAAATATATTTTAGTGCATTTTATTTCCACTGTTTTGAGATGCCTTTTTTTGATGCTACTTCAAAGTTTTAGTCTTGCGCGCCACCTGAAGATGTTGACGTAAAACACTGATATTTGGAATTTATACATTTAAGACCATGGGTCACTAATTTATAATACAGGAAAACAAAAATTTTATAAAAAAAAATTTCGCTTCACCCTAATGTACATATGTGTAAATCTTAATGTTTATAAGTTTAGCTTTTATAAGTTTTTTTTTTTTTTCACTTTTCTTAGCCTTGCGTTATAAAAATGCATGATATTGTAGACAAGCCGGATTCGTTGTACATGGTGTTGGAGTTTATGAAAGGCGGTGATCTTCTCAAACGAATAACGACCAAAAAACGACTCAGTGATCATATTTCGAAGCTCTTCTTTTACCAAATGTGCCACGCGGTCAAGTATTTGCATGACAAAGGCATCACACATCGTGATCTCAAACCGGACAATGTTTTGCTAGAGTCCGCAGACGAAGAAACTCTTTTAAAAGTTTCTGATTTTGGTCTCAGCAAGTTCGTACAAAAGAACTCTGTCATGAGGACATTGTGCGGTACTCCGCAGTATGTTGCTCCGGAAGTTTTACTTACTCAGGGACGTGGTGCTTACACCAAAAATGTTGATATTTGGAGTTTAGGTGTAGTGCTGTTCACACGGTTAGTGGTGGTTCTTCAAATAAGCACCTATTTATCGTTGTTTGTATATATATATTTTTTTTTTTCATCTACATATGTATTTCAGTTTGAGTGGAACACTTCCCTTCCATGATGATTATGGCTCACCAGCAACTGATCAAATCAAAAAAGGAAAATTCAAATTCAATCATCCGGCTTGGAAGTCGGTCTCCCAACGTGCCAAAATGCTCATCATCGAAATGCTCACTGTTGATCCGAATTCTCGGCCTTCAATTGATTATGTTTTAAATCATAGTCGGCTGAAAGATAAAGATGTTATCTCAAAGGCCAAAATTCTCATGAAAGTTGATCCAGTGGCTGAGGCGTCGGATGATGAAAACTTCTTGCAACCGCCGCAAAAACGTGCTAAGCGATAAATCTCCTCTAAGACTTTTTTGTTTTTCAATTTGTATTTGACTTAGTTTGTAGCCTTGAGAAGCATCCCGATTTTGTACAAAAAAAAAACACAAAAACCCCTTCTAACCCCCAGTTTCACAGTGAGAGTTTAAACTTAAGTTCTGCTGAACCTGAACTGGAGTTTAAATTTGAAGTTCAACTCGTCCGGTTTCACAGTCTTATCTGAACTTCAGTTCATTAAACGTAGTTTAAGTAGATTATTTTCTCTTTCTATCTGTTTCAAAGAAAAAAACAATCAAGGAAAGTTTGCTTTGTTTCAGTTGTGACCTGTGACAGGAAACAAAAATTGAAAATGAAAATAAATTATATTTTCAAATATTTGAAGGGGTTGTCGAACTGAGAATTAAACGGCAGAATAGTGTCGTTTAACTTAAACTACAGAATGAACTCCGTTCAAGGACTGTGAAACGAAATTTATTGTTGAACTGAAGTTTAAACCAAAAGTGGGGTTTAAACTTCCACTGTGAAACTGGGGGTTACTGTTTTATATTTTTTTAACTAAAATAAATTAGCAGTAAGCAATGGGTAAGTAATTTAAGTGCCATTAAGTAGAAAAAAGCAGAAACAAAATTCTGCTGCCTTGATAAACCGGACAAAATCTATATATATAAAATGAATGTGATTTTTTTATGTAAGCTACTATAATCTTTTTTTGTTATTTGTATTTTGATGGCCTTTAAAGTATTGAGTAGAAAAAACAAATGTCTTGTTAATGCATATTGCATTGTTTGATTTTTTGTTGGTAAATTCAACTTTTTTTTATAATAAAAAACGGTTTTCGTACAAAACTAAATGATATCTACATTATTTTGATAATTTCAATGAGTTTTTTTGTCGTGCACTAAGGTAATTTTATGATGGCCTACTTTCATTATGTGCATGATCGTGGGTAAGGTTCCAAAGTATTTGCTTTGTTCCTAAGTCAATTCTTAGTATTTGAACTTTTTGTAGTCATTTGGTTGAAAGGAAAATGGTAAGGATTTGCACCAGACCTTACCTGGACTGTCGTTGGCACTGCAACAAAAAAATTACGATCTTAACGTTGGTTTTTTATTGATTTCGGTATACGTGTAAGTAATACCATTTGGTGTAACAGTTGGTACGTTGGAAGGCCTTAATTCGCAAATTTTCATTCCATATCAAATGTGCACAGGTAGTGAAAGTGAGGGAATTTTCTTTCAAACTACTCGTATGTTTAAGTAATTTTTAATATTTGTAAGACTCAATATCTAGTAACTCTGGCACGAGGCTTTTCAGTTCGATATTCTTGTATAAAATGTTACTTAGCACCCAGATGTTCCAGATTTTCATCGGAATGAAATCAAATTTTTTCTTGTAATAGGACACCATTATTGCGATAGTCGTTTAACGCCTTACCAAAACCCGACAAAATAATTTGGCATCACTTATGGCGTTCAACGCCAACTGGCGTTTTTTGTATATGTGAAACGTATTCATTCACTGACTTTTGTCATTGTTTCAGTTATTTTTTGTATTGCGTTGGTCGTTTTGAAAACAAAAACGTCTCTTAAAACGCCAAATTTGTCGTCCACAAAATTGCAAACGACAGAGCTAAAAATAATCACAAATTTTTAGTTTTTGTTTTGTTTTTTATTATTGTAATAAGACGTCCTCTAAGGGAAATGTAAAGTAACAATCATATTTGGCCAAAATTTAAGAAATACAATTTAATAAATATAGTTGGAGTGTGATAACTATGCAAGAGAATTAAAAATCATTGATTCTCCAATACGAAATGGAAACGAATTGTAAAAATTAAAGAACTGTTAACTTTTGAAAACTTATACTACTGCTTGTTCCTGGTTTATATTATATCCAACAAAATTGAAGCCAAATAAAAATGTTTAAATGACTTTGAGAAAGCTATAGCAAGGCTTTTGTCATTGCATGATCCTGTAGTTCAGCCGGATATCTGGCCGGTAGTTTTTATGATTCTCACCCCTCAAACTGATTCTCTTTCAATTCACACCAAACAAATATATCACAGCTTCCAACTTCGTATGAGGTAGAATAACATTAATCCCAGTATTTTCTCACTTTAGTGCATGCTAATAAGATTCTGGATATTTAAAAAAATATTAAAAGGAAGCCTAATCTATTCATTAATAGATCTAAAAAAAGGTTTTTCTTATACAAAAGTGGTTTGCTTATTTTTGATTTTCTCAAAAAGTACCAGACATTTGAGCATCCGGTTTTCTGTTTTTTGCTAAATTCATTGATCAACTAAATTCAAACAACTCCTCGCAAACAATAAACTCAAATCAGATTTGAAGTCAGCTGTTATGAAATTTCTCATGGGATAAAACGTTTATAATAACTTGAGATTTCTGTTTTACCACCAGCTCTTTAGTCATCAGATGATTTCTTAGTGATATTTTGTTGATCGTTTTCTTTTAAATAAATTTTATATTTTATTTCTTTCAATGCAAATACATTTGATTCTCTTGAGATGCGAACTTATTGTTTTATAAAACAAAACAAATTTAACAAATAATAAACACCTAACACAGAAACACTCACTCAAAGCAAGAAAGATCAAGAGGCGAAGAAGCACTTCTTAATAATTTGCGTTCGTAACAGCAAATTGTATTAGATTTTCCACTACGATGTATTCTGTGATAGTTTGTTTCGGGATTCGTAACAAGTTTCCGATTACGATGGAATTCGTGATAGGGCTGATTAATTTTGTTTCGAAGGTAATGCACCTCGCACAAATGCCTTTCCATTTCCAAAAAAATACCATCAGAACTGTTCGACCGTATCAATAAAAAAAGCTCCAAACAAAGAAAATATTTTTCTTGTATATTAGTTTTTGTTGAAAATCAAGCAATCTATTACTTATCAATATTAAGTTTTCATTGAAAATATTATTTATTCCTATTCTAAGCCTTAAACGAATAACATCGTTTTATAATTTAGCTGTAATAAATTTTTATTCAGAAAAACAAAAGGTCTTTAAACTCAATAGGTTATGGGCGACGTTAAAGATATAATGCTTGGCATACCGCAATTTAACGGTTGTGGATATGATGATTGGCAATTCCGGGTAAAAATTTATATGGAATCAAAGAATCTGTGGGACGTTATAACGAGCGATCCTCCAACACAAGAAGAAGCTAAAGCTGCGTTTATTAAAAGGGATAAGGTAGCTAAAAATTATTTAGTTAATTTTATCCATTCAGATTATTTGAGCTATGTGAGAGATGAAGAATCTGCTAAAAAGATGTGGCTAAATCTGGAGTCAGCTTTCGCAGGAAAATCAATTGTTAACCAATTGTTGTTACGTAAACAGCTTACGAAATTGAAAATGCAACGTGGAGATTCAGTGAATTCTCATTTGCTCGTTTTTGAAAATTTGATTCGTCAACTGAAAATGACCGGGGCTACGATGGAAACAAGTGATATTCTCACACAACTGTTTTTGACCTTACCAGACAAGTTCGATCCGTTGATAACAGCTCTTCAGAATTTTGAAGAATCAAAACTTACGCTTTCTTTGGTCAAGGATAGGCTAAGAGCTGAAGAACTCAAGTTGAATGAGCGCCAAGAAGAAGATGTCAAAGATATAACCGCATTTTCTGGTAAAAAGAAATATTACAAAAATAAGAAGTTCAATGGAAAATGCTTTAAATGCAATAAATTTGGTCATCAGGCAAGGGACTGTCATGTCAAAGAAACTAAGAGTGCTAAAGACAAGGGTTTTATCTTTATGGCTGACAGTAATTGCATCAAGAAAAACATAAATGTTGACAAAATAATTTTTAAATTGGACTCAGGCGCTAGTGATCATCTCACTAATGAAAAATGGTGTTTCTCAAAGATGGATAATTTGGACTTTCCCATTGAAATTAAAGTCGCCAAAGATGACCAATCATTGGTTGTAAAAGAAGTTGGCCAAATCAATGGATTAAGCAATCATGGGACTAACTTATTCATACAGAACGTGTTATATACACCAGATTTGCGAGACAATTTGTTATCTGTCAGGAAGCTTACGAGTGCTGGAGCAAGAGTGATCTTTGGTGAGGACAAAGCAATAATTATGAAGGACAAAGAAATTATTGCAACGGCAATTTTACGTGGTACATTATATGAACTAGAAGTTACCGTTAGAAAGCCAATTATCAATGTATGTGAAAAGGATGATAGTATGTTGTGGCACCGTCGTCTTGGACATATAAATCAAGAAAGAATGAATATCCTTGCCAAGAATAACTTGATTCCAAACAATATTCAAAAATTGAAGATTGGTTTTTGTGACGTATGTATGGAAGGCAAGCAAGTACGTGAACTTTTTAACAAAACACGCAACAGAGCCAAACGGGTACTAGAAAGAGTTCATTCGGATGTTTGCGGTCCTCTTAGTCCAATGGCATGGGATGGTACGAGATATTTTGTTTCCTTTATAGACGACTTTAGCCACTATGCAATGATTTTTCTGATGAAGAAGAAGTCTGAAGTTTTTCAAAAATTGAAAGAATATGAGGCTTTGTCTACATCTATGTTTGAAACATCAATATCAAGAATGACAATGGATCAAGGACGGGAATATCTTTCCAATGAACAAATGTGTTGGTACAAACAAAAAGGAATTCAAGTCGAGCCGACGATTGCCTACTCACCGGAACAAAATGGGGTAGCCGAAAGATTTAATAGGACTCTTACTGAAACAATAAGAGTCATGTTAATTGAATCAGGTGCTCCACAGAAGTTCTGGAATGAGGCCGGGCTTGCTGCTGTGTATACAATCAACCGAAGTCCTACACGTTGCTTGGATGATTCGAAAACACCAGCCGAAGTATGGTTTGGTTTTACACCAGATTTAACCAAATTAAAAGTTTTTGGATGTAAAGCATATGCCTGGATTCCAAACCAATGTCGAAAGAAACTTGAACCAAAAAGTAAAAAATTAATTATGATTGGTTATGCCCCAAATGGATATCGTCTCTGGGATATAGAAGAAAGAAAGATAAAGACCTGTCGTGACGTAAAATTTGAAGAATCAAATTATCCATTTAAGAACCTGAGAGAACGAGCCAACAAAGACAAAGAAAAAGTAATAGTAAGTTGCAGCCACGAGCGAGAGGGGGATGTTACTGAACTCTATGATGATGTCGCTGTGGCTATTAACGATGAACCACAAATTTTGCAAGATAACGAATCAGCCAGTAACAATCAGCAAGAAGATGAACAAGAGGAACCTCAATTTAGTGAATCTATCAATGCGCTCCCTTTACAAACAGATAACAATCACCAATCGGAGTTTGTGAGGCGCAGTGTAAGGGAGCGCTGGCTACCAAGTAAGTTGAATGATTTTTTATTGGGTTCAAAAGCAAATTCTGCCGCTGGTTATAATTGTTTATTAGATATACCTGAAAATGTCAGTCAAATATTGAATCGTCCTGATTCGGAACTTTGGAAGAAGGCTATTGACTCGGAACTACAATCTATGAAGAAAAATAAAGTTTGGACAATGGTAGATAAGCCCTTAAATACAAAATTGTTGAGGACAAAATGGGTGTTTAATATTAAAGAAGATGCAAATGGTAACCAAACTAAGTACAAGGCACGGTTAGTTGCTAAAGGGTTTCTTCAAAAATTCGGAATTGACTACAAAGAAACATATGCACCGGTAGCAAAGTTATCCACGATTCGTGTTCTACTGGCAGTTGGTGTTTATCGACAATATCACTTTCACCAACTTGACATAAAGACGGCATTTCTTCACGGTGACCTTGAAGAAGAAATTTATATGGCAATACCTGAGGGTTTACCAGCAAGAGAGGGAAAAGTATGCAAACTTCAAAAATCTATTTATGGCTTAAAGCAGTCACCTCGTTGCTGGAACAACAAATTAAATGAAAGGTTGCTTAATTTTGGATTTCATCGATCAAACCATGACTATTGTCTTTACACAAAATTTAACGAAAAAGAAAATGACGTTTTGTTTTTGGTAATATATGTCGATGACCTTTTGATAGTTGGAAACAAATTGTCGTCTATAGAAAAATTGAAGACTGCACTATCATCAAAATTTGAAATGTCTGACTGTGGACTTTTAAAATTCTTTTTGGGTATGAAGATGGATTTTTCAGAAGGTTGTTTAAACATTTCTCAAGAAACAAGCATTGAAAAACTTCTTAACAAGTTTGGTATGGCGGAATGTAATTCTGTAAAAAGTCCTATGGAAAAAGGATTACAATTAGAAGCTAACACTGGCAAAGAACTACAACAACCTTATCGTGAGCTTTTAGGGAGTATGATGTATTTAATGCTTTGTTCAAGACCAGACATTTGTTACGCAGTTAGTTATATGGGAAGGTACCAACAAAATCCATCTGAAGTACATTGGCAGCATTTGAAAAGAATTGTGCGTTATTTACAAGGAACAAAGAATTTAAAACTTAATTTCAATTGTGATAGTGATGTACCATTAGTTGGTTATGCTGATGCTGACTGGGCATCTGACATCCTTGATAGAAAATCAGTTAGTGGCTATATATTTCAAGTGTTTGGAAATAATGTGTCCTGGTGTAGCAAGAAGCAAACCACCGTGGCAATTTCATCTAGTGAAGCTGAGTATATTGCCCTAAGTTCAGCTGTAACTAAAGCTATATGGCTAAGAGGCATTATGCAAGATTTAGGTCAAATAAAGAACGAACCAGTGTGTATATTTGAAGATAATAGAGGATGTATCGGCATGGCTCATAATTTAGAAACAAAAAGAGCTAAGCACATTGATATAAAACATCATTTCATAAGAGAAAACATTGCAAAAGAAATCATAAGAGTCGAATCTATTGGTACAAAGGACCAACTGGCTAACGTCTTTACAAAATCTTTGGATTCTAAGCGATTTTTGGACTTAAGATCAAAATTAAATTTATGTTAATGAAAACCGAATTAGATAAGTAACGTTACGATTGAGAGAGGGTGTTGAAAATCAAGCAATCTATTACTTATCAATATTAAGTTTTCATTGAAAATATTATTTATTCCTATTCTAAGCTTTAAACGAATAACATCGTTTTATAATTTAGCTGTAATAAATTTTTATTCAGAAAAACAAAAGGTCTTTAAACTCAATAGTTTTATTGATTACAATATTTTTAAAACACACAAAATTTCATTGATATTTTAGGTGCACTTAAATTTCCATTAAAATTTTGTTTGCTTTATTACGAAAACGTGAAAATTGAAATGGAAATTTATATGCAACGGCTTAAAATCTAACTTCATTTATTTATGTGATATATAATGATTTAAGGATAATATATTCTATGTATTATTTACCTATTCCACTCCCTTTATAGAAGTCGGAAAAAAGATACATTTTTTTTTTTTTTCAATTACAACCTCTACACTTTGCACTAAAATAATGTATCATTTTCCTTTATTATTCAATCTAGATTACATATTTTTTTACGTTTTTAAATTGCTTTTCATAAATATTTTGTTGTCAAAAGTTTTAATGCTATATGAGTGTTGTTGGTTTTTCCATCAAGTTTAAAAGTTGTATTTTTGTATTATTCAAAATTGGCTTGCAGTTAAATAAAATATATCTTTTTTTAAATATAAAACAACAATAATTGGAAAACTTCATTAGCTCTATGCAAAGTATAGCTTGTACAATTTTTAACATTTACCCATAGACTGCAACTATGGATGTTACGTTTTTTTTTTCTTGGATTTTTTGTTTTCTCTTTTCTTTCAAATGAATTTCCTTTTGTTTGTCTTTTTTTTTTTTCTTTTCTTTTGTTGTTATAGCAATGGTTAATTTAAAACTAGTTACATAAATAACTAACAATTTAAAATATAAATCCCTTAATACCGTATTTTTAATGTGACAATTGTTTGTTTATTTTAATTATTAATTTTTTTTTCATTTATGTGTTTTTATATATATTTTTTTTGCAATTTTCTTCATCATTTTTTTTACTTACATTTAATTTAATGCAATTTTGGATGATTATAGAAGAGGAGATAATGATTTTTTTTGTGAAAGGCTCTAGTAGAAGAATGGTTATCGATACTTATTTGTTTTATTATATAAACACACATATTTAAATATTAAATTTTATACCAGTTATTTATGTATTTAGTTAAAATTTCATATTTGATTATTATAGTTTTTTTTTTTGTTATTATAGTTCAGTTTAATGAAATTCTGAGATATTTTTCGTTTTGCTTATATTAGTATATACGCGTGTATTTTTTTTTCTTGTATTTTGCCATGAGTTGTAAATTAGATAGAAAATATAATGATTTGGTTATTAAATTTTTATATTTCAAATATAATTTATTTGTGTATAAATTTAATGTTCATTTGATAATATAATTGTATAAGCGACTGGTATAACAAAATGGTTGATAGGTGTAAATCCTGTATTTGAGTATTTACATCGATAAACGACTTTTTTCTGCTTGCAGCATTAATTGCTAACTGAGTTTAGGTATCTTTTTCAAAATAATTACTATCATTGTTTAGTAAATTGAATTTAAAAAATTTCAACAAATGCTAAAAATAAATATGTAACAAAAATACATATGCTAAAAAATAAATTCACTTTAGCCCTCGTTTAAATATTTTGCTTTATGAGATTTAATTGGTATAAATTTAAACTAACATTCTTCTTAAAATTCCAAATAGAAATTTAAATAAACTTAAATTTCTTAATTAATTCAAATATTTTGTTTTGTTAGGCATACAAATTTTAATAAATTTGCTTGAAAACACTGTCAATAATATAAATAATAAATAATAAATAAATTGGCACTCGAATTTCGAGAGTTGGGTCGGCTAGTTTAAGTAATTTCAAACATTAAAAAAAACTCGTGATGAATGTCTTGTCAATTTTTTAAGTTTATCGATTTTTCAATTAAAGTCCTTCAATTGATTTTTTTTTTTCATTTCATTTCATATACTTCTCCCTACTCTTATATATGGTATGCAGTAAGTGAAGAGCAATGGCGAACTGTGATCATCCACCACCGAATACCGGCTTTGCCCCGCGTCGTTTGTATCAAAATCAAAATGGAACTGCTTCTCAGCCGATAGTTGGCGGCAAAGGATTACCCGGGGACAGCAACGAGCAGTTGAATTTAACCCATCAGTCTAGTGCTCATTTACACGATTCTAATAATCTAGCTATGAAAACTCCAGTTTCGATTCTCCAGGAGTTGCTGAGCAGACGTGGAATCACACCAAGCTATGAACTGATTCAAATGGAAGGCGCAATTCATGAGCCCACTTTTCGATATAGGGTTTCCTTCAACGACAAGGAGGTTCCATTCACTGCTATGGGAGCTGGACGTTCCAAAAAAGAAGCCAAGCACTCGGCAGCTCGCGCATTGATTGACAAACTCACCGGAGTTCAACTCCCCGAGAGTCAAGCCAACGATGTCGATGCGAATTCTAATTGTGGCGGAGGCATTGGAGAGTAAGTGAATAATCCTATTCAACGAACACCTCTCATTTAAATCGTTTCTATCCTGTCTCCAGGTCAAAAGGAGCATATGCTGAGAAAGTAATGGGCAACCCAATTGGATGGCTGCAGGAGATGTGCATGTCCCTAACTCATGGCAAAACTGATGTGATTTGCAAAGCAAAAATTATATTAAAATCATCTCAGATTTTCACAGAGGACAACAAAAAATACATATGTATTTCAAAAAGAAACTTAACCAAAAAAAAATCAAAAATTTTGTTTTCTTTTCTTCTTTCACCTTCCAATGTTCACAATGTTATTTGTTGGAAAAATCGACCAATGATTGATTTAAGTGTTTAATTTTTTTTCTTTCTTGCTTGCTTCGATTTTTACATTCTTGTTATATTTTGGTTCTTGTTGTTGTTAAGTTGGCCTTTACTTGTTTGAAATTGCCAATAACTTGAAAGAACTAAATTCACTTTTTGGCCATAATTTTCAAATATTCCAAAGCATTCTGAGCAGCATGGCGTTGAGCATCGGATTGGGTAGCTCCGGAGCCATGGCAAACTGCCACTGGTAAAGTGGACAGTTGTACCAAACATTGACATTGATTTGAAATAGTTTTTTCTTCAATATCAACATAAGTGACTTCGAATTGATTTTCTTGGGCGATGTCAGCAAGGAGTTGAATATGGTTGAGGGAAGGAGCCTTCAGGCAAGTTTTCTGAAAAAAAAACAAACACACATGTACGCATAAATACAATATCTCCATAAAGCTAGTATGTATTGATATATTGATTAGAATTAAACCCAGATTGAGCATTATATACACCTTTTATTATATTTTAAAAAAAAAAAACATGTTTGGCAAAAAATTGACTGAAAACCATCGGTTTCTGAAAAACACGCCTTTTGACAAACACTCACCTGCAACTTAGTTAATTTCTCCCCGGCAGCATTTTTCAATGACTTATGGAACTGGGATACCTTATGACTATGCTGGCTCGTTATTGTGGGCACTTGCATATCTTTCAAATCGCCGTAATAATTTGAAAAATTGCGATTCTGTGAAAAATTAAAAGAAAAAACGGACCTTATTCGGAATTCCCCCCCACCAAAATGAACTTTTTTTTTAACGAATCGATAAAACAATATTTGCTGTTAATAAAAAACATCAAATTATGGAGGAGAGACACTTTTTTATGGTAAAAAAGTGAAGTATAAGCCGACCACCCACAGTACTACAACTAAAACTACTTTTTTATTGTGGGATATTTGCTTTTTTTGCTTGCTTACGCATTACAGCGTATAAACAGTGAAATATGTATGGGGGGGCATGCTGCCCCCCTGCAACCCCCCTGCTTGGGCACACTATAGGATTTGGGGTAGGTGCGAGGTTGGGTGTATGCAAGGTTTCTTTTGCATTTACAGAATCTGGATTTAAAGAAACTTTGAATTTACCCTATGGCCTATATTCATTTTTTTATACTTCACTTTTTTACCATAAAAAAGTGTTTCTCCTCCATAATTTGATGTTTTTTATCAACAGCACACTTTTTTTTATCGATTCATTAAAAAAAAAAGTGCATTTTGGTGGGGGGGAATTCCGAATAAGGACCGAAAAAACAATACAAACACACAAATTACAGAGTTTATTAGAAGACAAAAAAAAAATACCAACATAAATTATAGAAGATGTGAGGGACCTCCTGTACAACAAACTACCTACTTATAAAAAAAAAAAAAATATAGTATATAAACGAGCCTTTCATATCACCCTGTATAAAACAAAAAAATAATACATGGAATTCCATCACATACCAGCTGATTTACTCCTGTCAAAATAATGGCGGAAATAAATGAGATTCGTCAAGTGGCAAAATTTCCTGAATCCATTTCGTGCATTCTTTCTTTCGCTTCTGAAACCTAGCCAAAGTCGGAGGTACTAACCCTATAACTATTCCGAGAGTTCCCAAAAAGATTTTCCTATACCTTACTGATATAAGTATATCTATACAGTATATATTATATATACGTATACGTAGTAACAAAGTAAGTAAATTTTAATAAAGTAATCGAAATTTAATCTCAGTTTATGGAGCAAAAGAAAATAAATGCTATTCTTAAACAGGTATAGCTACTTAAATCCCGCATACCTAGAGTCTTGGAAAAGAAGAACGGTCCACGAACACCACGTGATACGCGTCGGTCTTCAACCACAAGTGGCTTTTGAGAGTGCCTTTTAGTGCCTCAGAGTATGTCGAATCTTGCGCCAAATACTCGTAGTAATCGGAAAAAACACGAAAATTAACACGAAACTTACAGTGAGTGTAATAAAGAAAAAAAATCTTAACCTATTACCGTCAGGTTTAATACTCTGATTAGGAACTTTACTTCCAGAATTGTCAAAAATCAATTGAAGTCCCAAGGCTTTGCACTGAATATTGTGTCACGGCGAGAGATTCGTCAGTCAAAGAGTGATTAAAAGGCACTGCGACATCGCATTATAAAATCTCGGTCTGCTTATATCGAATCATCTTGCTCCAGAAAAATCCACGTGTTCAATGGAATATTGGCCATTGCACATGGTCATTCAATTTTCTTTTAATCATCATACCAGATTTGGAATCCCAAACAAGCCATTGGTGACAACACCAACGCCAGCAACGGGATAAAAACCAAAAAAAAACGGCATACGTAGCAAGATTTCGAGCCGCCACTGGACTCGAACTTGCAAAATCTTAATTGAGACGAGCACGAGTATAAATAAGCACCCGCCTAACGACATCACCCCATTCAACTGGTTGGTCTAGCACGCATCGATGAAGGTAACTTTAAAAAGTTCCCACGAAGAACAAACAAAAATTACACAAAAAAAAAAGCTTATCAGTACAGCTGACACGAACCTCATCCTTGGTGCGAGACCGTAACCATCTCTTCATTCGCGTCTTCATCCAATACCACGTACCCGTCATAACCATCACGATCAACATTCAACTATTAATATTAATTATCGGATCATATATTTAAAATATATGATCTTGTTTTTTTTTCAACTATTATACTCATCCCGCTCAGCTGTTCATTTTTAATTTAAGAAAAAAAGAGATAAGTATTTTCTATTTTATTATCATTATTTGTAAGATCGTTCGAGTGCAAAAGAATTTTGTTTTACTTTCATCCAAGTGTTTAGCCTAAAGATCGAGCCACCTCTTATGAATGCTGTGCACACCATCCATCGGAGGACAAAGCCGTCTTCATAATGTACAAACAACAACCTACGATATTAAAAGAGAAGAATAAAACAAAACAAAAAAAATATAAAATCGGTGAGTCCCATTTTTTTCTTTTGAACTTAAACGATCATTGTCTCGTTTTATTAGAGTGTGAATAATTTTGTTGAGTAAAAATATCCTTAGGATATTTTGAGAGATACTAGTTTTGAAATATCTATAGATTTGAGAGAAAACATAAATATTTTGAGACAGTTGATTAAAGAATTAAAAGAGAAATATGAATTAATAAACAGTAAATAAACTATGTTACGAACCGATTAAGTTTAAGAGAGCGGATTAGTATCAAATAAAGTACGTATACGCAAGAGTGTACATGTATTGGTGTGAGAGAATTTAATCGAATAGAAAGGGGAAATATACTTAGTATTGAATGGTAATATTAGTAAAGAGACAAAACTATTGATGATTTGTAATCGTACATATATAATTTAAAGAATCCCTATAAAAATACTCAAGCATAAACATATATACACACCTACGAACGGATACGTACAATGAGTAAATAAAATATAATCACAGAAGATTAATTTATATTTTAGATTTAAGATATTATTTAGAAGTCAATAAATTATGCAATTGAATACGCTGAAATCTAAAATATGATGTACCTTTATTCGAAATACTTTTCATGAGAGAGAATATTTGTTAAGAGAATGAGTTATTAAGATAGTTTGAGTGCAAGGGGGGAGTATGATAATGATAGGTAATCGGCGTAATTTGAGAGTATTTTAAACAATTACTCAACTTTGAATTAGGGGCTTTCGCCATATTCTTTGTTTGCGAGGCGTTGGCCATGGATGGTCACTATTTCATTTTTATTATAGTTGACTGTGGGAGGGTTACGCAAAGGGAGCCAAATACCACCTGGTGGCTTCCCAATAAGAGATTCGGACATAGAGGGAGAGTTTGCTTCTAGTGAGAGTTTGTTCTAGAGAGTTTGTTCGAAATATTTATTAGTGTTTCATTTTTAAGAATTTGTCGATAGGCATGTAAAAGGTAACGAATGTCCGGTAGCAGTGCAAGAACCCACGACACCGACGAGCTAGTGACGCGCGTGAGCAAGCATGCCTGCCGCACTTCCCTACCCCGGACAACCTTCTCTACAACCCATTGAAACCAAAGGGGGTTCCTGTTCCTCTTGGTCTTCGGTGGGCTGGCAGAACACCGCTTCTTGTAGGCAAGGGTCAAGCTAACGTTACAAAGAATTTGTGTGCCTGTTGTTTTTTTTATTTTTGCAATACAAAATTGCGAAATCAAACGCCCACATTAACGAAACAGAAAAAAAAACTCTATGTCATCGGGAGAATAAGACTTTGATCAGCCCACACACCCTCTAACCAAACAGGCAAACAAAAACCTTATAAATGACAATTTGGTTATAAAAGGAACTTACCTCATCATCTAGTCCAGTCCGGAATGAGTCATTGACTTGAGCATTGTCGAGAGGATTCTCCTGAAGACGTTGCCACATCTTGCTGGCTGCAAAACGTTTGGCGATCTTTTTGCTTTTGCCCTTTCCCATTTCTCTGAAATTTAAAATTGTGCAAGCAATGGTGAAGAGACGTTCATGCGGTAATCCAACTTCCATTTCGGTCTCGTAGGTTGGTGGTGGCCAACGACGGGACATGCACATCTCCTGCAGCCATCCAATTGGGTTGCCCATTACTTTCTCAGCATATGCTCCTTTTGACCTGGAGACAGGATAGAAACGATTTAAATGAGAGGTGTTCGTTGAATAGGATTATTCACTTACTCTCCAATGCCTCCGCCACAATTAGAATTCGCATCGACATCGTTGGCTTGACTCTCGGGGAGTTGAACTCCGGTGAGTTTGTCAATCAATGCGCGAGCTGCCGAGTGCTTGGCTTCTTTTTTGGAACGTCCAGCTCCCATAGCAGTGAATGGAACCTCCTTGTCGTTGAAGGAAACCCTATATCGAAAAGTGGGCTCATGAATTGCGCCTTCCATTTGAATCAGTTCATAGCTTGGTGTGATTCCACGTCTGCTCAGCAACTCCTGGAGAATCGAAACTGGAGTTTTCATAGCTAGATTATTAGAATCGTGTAAATGAGCACTAGACTGATGGGTTAAATTCAACTGCTCGTTGCTGTCCCCGGGTAATCCTTTGCCGCCAACTATCGGCTGAGAAGCAGTTCCATTTTGATTTTGATACAAACGACGCGGGGCAAAGCCGGTATTCGGTGGTGGATGATCACAGTTCGCCATTGCTCTTCACTTACTGCATACCATATATAAGAGTAGGGAGAAGTATATGAAATGAAATGAAAAAAAAAATCAATTGAAGGACTTTAATTGAAAAATCGATAAACTTAAAAAATTGACAAGACATAAGTGTTTAATTTTTTTTCTTTCTGGCACGAGTACGATAACTTGGCCGCCAAGATTTAATGACGGATTTTTGTAGAGGGGTCAAAAATAAGCACTTTCTACTACGGGCAGAGTTGTAAAAAATGCAGTCTTTTCGGTACTGCAGTTAATTGACTAAAAAGACTAATTTCCTTAAGTCTTTTAACTTACAAAAAGACTTTAACTGTAATCCAGGCAGTCGCAGTCAGTACTAATATTAGTACTGTGCAGTTAATAAAAGTAGTTAATTGACTAAAAGTTAATTGACTGCAGTACTTTTTAACTGGTTTTAGTCTTTTTAGTCACTCAAAAGTCTTCAGTACTGGCCTTGTTTTGGTTTTAGTCAGTAAGTCTTTTAACTGCAGTTAATTAACTGTATGTTATATGCCACATGCGACATGCCAATCCCAACATTCTACATGCAAAATATCACATCCTGTGGTTTTATAAGTACAAGTCTTAAGTATTTTAGTTAAAAGACTAAAATTAAGTCAATTAACTTACAGTTAATTAACTGCAGTTAAAAGACTTACTGACTAAAACCAAAACAAGGCCAGTACTGAAGACTTTTGAGTGACTAAAAAGACTAAAACCAGTTAAAAAGTACTGCAGTCAATTAACTTTTAGTCAATTAACTGCTTTTATTAACTGCACAGTACTAATATTAGTACTGACTGCTGACTGTTTATTTTGCAGTTAAAGTACCCATGCACAGTATTAACTTGCATTCAATTCTTAAGTTAATTAACTGCGACTTTACTAACTGCATTACCAAAGTACTGCAGTCTTTTACAACTCTGACTACGGGAGGGGGGTCTATCTCCCCCCGTTAAGGAGGTAGGGGCACTTTTAGAAAAAATGGTTTAAATTGAAAAAAAAAAAATATTAAAAAACAGCGGCAACACCTACAATAAAGTGCTATACTGCGTTTGAAAGCCAGAAGATTGTTCTATAATCCTGCATTTAAATTAAATTACTCATGTCAATAGTTTTTGAGAAATTCGCATTTAAAGTCCAAATTTTGATAAAAAAAACGTGAAAAAAAATGTTTAGACCGGTTGTTTTCAAAATTGTGAAATGAAATTGTAAATTAGCTGATATGAGTTTCATGAACCTATCAGTTCTTAATCGAACACAAAAAACCGCATGGTTCTATGTCTTCTGGTTTTTGAGAAAACCTCCGGTTAAGAGGTAGGGGCACTTTTAGAAAAAAAATGATTTAAATTGAAAAGAAAAAATATTAAAAAACAACGGAAACACCTACAATAAAGTGCTATACTGCGTTTGAAAGCCAGAAGATTGTTCTATAATCCTGCATTTAAATAAAATTACTCATGTCAATGGTTTTTGAGAAATTCGCATTTAAAATCAAAATTTTGATAAAATAACGTGAAAAAAAAAGTTTAGACCGATTGTTTTCAAAATTGTGAAATGAAATTGTAAATTAACTTATATGTGATCTATGTATCTATCAGTTCTTAATCGAAAACAAAAAACCGCATGGTTCTATGTGTTCTAATTTTTGAGAAAATCGAAAATTACCAAAACTACTTTTTTTGATTTTTGGTGGTGACTGTGATTCCATTTTAAGGATTAATGTTAATAAACATAATGAATCTTTGTTAGTTCAGTACCGCAATTCATTTAGCGTTACCCAGGATGCACCATGAGGAGGTAGAATTGCATCTGGGTCAGTTATTTTGTCAGTTAGTCAGGAGTTAGTCAGTCATAGTTAGTTAAAAATGGTCAAAATGTATTAAGAAGGTGTGTAAGTCTCGTCAATAAAGCCATCGTCCGTACTACGAGTATAACTGTCGAGTTCGTTGAGTTACTCTTTTATGGTGGGAAGCCGAGGATGTTTTGGCGGTAAAACACTTTCTAAATTTTCGCTCTGAAGGGTGGGAGGATCGATGTCTTTTAACTGTAAACATTCACATATATCACCATCGGTATAACAAGGGTAAACTTTTTTTACATCTGATAAAAACTCTATTATTTGCGAACATGGTGAACATGGTCGGAAGTTTGTTTTGGTTTTCAAGATCGTTTATTGTATTTTATATGTATTTAGTGGACATTGGATAAATAGAATAAATTTGAATTTTTTTTAAATACAGATTCTGTGAATGCAAAAGAAACTTTGCATGCACCCAACCTCGCACCTACCCCAAATCCTATAGTGTGCCCAAGCAGGGGGGTTGCAGGGGGGCAGCATGCCCCCCCATACATACTTTACTGTTTATATATGTTGGAAGCTAGCGGCTTGGCGGCCAAGTTATCGTACTCTCCCCTCAAATTTTAATGTATGATGCTTAGAATAGAGCAATCTTCTATCACAAATCCAACTGAATATTTTTGCCCACAGGCGCTCAAATCCTTAGATTTTAAAAATTCAAAATTTACAATCTCAAAGCTCATAGTAAGTTTTAGGCAAATAAAAGATTAAATTTCCGCTCACAGTGGATCCATTCATATACTTTCCGCTTTCGTTCAGCCCCATCTGTTGAGAAATAGCTGGTCATTCTCCAATTATTGTACTTAATTTAATAATAATTTTTCGAATAACTTAAATTTGCTTGAGCTTTTGTTATGGTCAATTACAAAGATCAAAAGCTCACCAAAGCTTTTTTAGACAGGCAAAAACTATAAGACCTGTACGGCAGTGTCACACGACAAATACTTTAAAGAAAGAAGCAAGTGCACTTTAAGCTTAGTTCTATTTTAAACGACTCGAGTTAAAACATACTTCAACTTGTGATATATACAGATTATGTACAAGTACATAATGTACATAACAAATGTACTAAAGAAAAGTTTTGGATTCGTAAAAAATAAAACGAAACAATTGAATCAAACTCGAATAAAGTGGTCCTCGTAATTTTGCGGTAACCATTAATGTGATGTACTAAAAAAGTACATCAAAGTTAAAACAAAATAAAATGCACGAATGGGTCCTCGAACCTACTCTTAGCTTTAAGAGCCTTAAAATTAAAAAAAAAATGTTATTACAGAATAACAGTTGTAGCTAGGAACAAAATACCATCGCCATGTGATTTCTTAAGCAAACAAAAATGACGTATGTCACAAAAAGAATTTTAAATCACTGTAACGGTTTAAAATAAATAGTTTCTATATGTAAAATGTTTAAAACTTTTTTATGAAAACATTTTGCTACGTTAACTTTAAGTTTTTATTGTTTTCCAAATAAAAATTATATGAAAAGAAAAATATGGAAGTGTTTATGAAATATCGAATTTTTTAAAGCAATTTTTTATATGCAATGTTTTTCAAGCATTAAAAAAAAAAAAACTATAAAAAAATTGATTAAAATTCGTTATGCTAATAATGTTAAAATTAAAAAGTAAGTCAAAATTCAAAAAATGAATCTATGATTGGTACAGTTAGCAATGTCTCAATTTAAAAATTTCTTATAAAATTATAGATCGTACAAATTAAGTGAAAGAACAAAATTTTAATCATTATTCTATGTGGAGTTTTTGAGAAAAAATACGATTTTGGAAAACAATTTTTAACATTTGTATGGAGGATACCGTTATTTTTAGATAAAACTTTTCTCAAATATTGTTGATGAATATTTAGAGGAGCTTTGCACTGCGCCCTAAAGATTTTGTTGTACCATTTTCTTGTACATAGATTTTTTAGGAAAAAAAATTCTAAATACTTTCAAAAACCCAAAAATTTTTTTTTGTGGAAAATTTCAATCGACATTTCAACATATTTCAACATTTAAGGAGCCTTAGCATAAGGAAATGGATCAAAATCAATTATACCCTTTTTTAAAAAAATGGTTCTAGTTCAAAATCATTTTCGGATTTTTTTTTTCTACCATTAGCTAGAAATTAGAGATTTTGAAAAAAAAAAAAAATATTTTAGAAAATTTCGAAAAAAATTATATGACAGGTTACCGTTTTTTTTTATCTTAAAAACATGAAACATTACGACAAGAACAAGTAGGGGAAAATTTGAAAATGCTTTCTACAAAGCTTAGAGAAAATAGGCCGAATCGGTAAAATAAGGAAAGAGATGAAACGTTTCGGCAATATTCACGAGATTGGAAGAATTCCATGATAGTTCTGTTTCCTATCGTTTTTAACTCCCTGTTCTGAATTAATAATAATAATTAAATGGACAGATGTTTGTGCGGCATCTGCTCAAAAATGTGAGTTATACTCGAGTTTTGGACGAATAAGCGCCTCGTAAATTGAAGCTAGATCAGAAGGGGTTATAAAATGTCTTACGTTGATATAGAAATCCTAAGCATTAAGCAGCGTTGTTGGCTGTTTCGAGAATGTGGTCATTCCAACGAAGATCATCATTGACACACATACCGGGTGCATTGCGCTTTTCGACTTCTTCAATGCACGTGTCATTCAAGGACAATGGCGAAGGGGCTGCATTAGAAACATTAAGCTCCAGACGACTTTTAATATCCCGACCTTGTAAAGATCGAAGTTTAATGAGCATTATCATACGGTACCGTTGCAATTCCACTTCTGAAGAAAATGGATGTGAATTTGAGAACGATTATGAAAAGCTGAGACTAGAGTCGTCGACAAAGCAATGAAGATGATAAGAAATTTCAGTCAAGAGATCATTTATAAAAATGAGGAAGAGAATCGGAGCCCTGGGGACACCAGCATTTATTCTGTAAAGATTAGACCTCAAGCCGTCCAACAGATCATGTATTGAAGGATCGAAAAAGTAATTTCCAATCCAAAGAATTAGGATGTCGTTGATATCAAACGTACTAGTTTTTGGTAAGAGATCCTGGTGAAACTTTATCAAATGCCTTAGAAATACCACGCAGGTAGTGTAAAGATCTGTTCCAATCGTCGGTGGTTATGCATGCCATCAGATCACCAGTGGAACGATTGCTGCGAAAGTAGAAGCTTTCGATTTTCGAGATATTTCTTGAGCTGGTGATTTATCAGCGATTCCATGACCTAGGAAAGAAGAGACTTAAGTGCAATTAGATCACCTGTTTTTAGAAACAGGCTGGATAAATGCTGTTTTTCATCTTCTAAGGAAGATTTCACAACAGTATAGGAGTGATGGAAAAGCTTACGCAATGGTCTTGCCAGAAGAACGCCTTTTAAGAAGAATAGGGGATATAACATTAGGACCAGCTGATTTATATATATTTAGATCTCGAAAAGCTCTTGCGACTGTACGAGTGTAGACACATACATGTCTCATTAAATGATTTACGTTCTCAAGTACATTAGGGGCAATGTTGCTAACAGGCAATGTAGAGCTAGCAGCAAAATGAGCTGCGAGTTATGGCGTTCAACAGTATGTGCAAATGATTAAATTTTTATATGAAAGTGGGTCTTTTGCTCGAGCAATATGTTGCGCGCTTTGCGAAAAGTTACACGAGCGATTACCGAACATTGACTCTCACGAGGACTCTATGTGAATTGGCCACCGAAGTCGTTGGCATTTGACTTCTTGTAAAATTTACTTAAGTCACAGATCAATGCTAATAAGCCACGAGCCACCGTTGCCCGGCAGGCGAACATTATCAATGTCATTAGTCAAATTCAGCCTAGTTTATGCGTCAGAGCTATAGAAAATTGGACGTTTCGAATGCATGCCACCATGCAAATTCGTGGAGAATCATTTGAATCATATTATTTTCCATACACCATAGAAATCATGTGACAGGGAAGTCAATAAATTTTAATATTCAAATTGAAAGATATAAAACGCTTAATAGAAAACCCTTTAGTAGTTAGTATACCTTCATGCGAGTATATCGCAAGTAAGAATTTCTTGATTTTTAAAAGAAAAATTTTATTGAAAAATAATATCTATTAAAAATGTTTATTTTTTTTGGCCGTTACTGTCAGTATGCAAACGCAAAAAGAACCTTAAAAGCTTACATTATTGTAAAGCTCTTATTTTTTTTATGTTTACTTTTAATGACACTTATTTAAAGTTTCTAGCTTGACCGAACTTTAATTGTTAAGATATGTTTTTTTGATGATATTTAATATACCTACCACGACAAATTAACACCAATTCATTCATCACCATCACAATCCGAAGTCATGCGAATCGATTTTGCGTAAATACAAAAAAAAATACACAGAATTGTGTTAATGACATTAAACAAAAAACCATAACCGGCACTTGATTTCACAAACAAATAAAACACTCTGCAGGGTCGTGTGTTCCTGCTTCTGGTTCTGGGTAACATAAGTCACTATCGCTGTTTTGAATGGGCTAATAGTTGTTTTAAAATTAAAAAAAAGGGTTTTTTAATAAGGGCGAGTAGATGTTCAAATGGAATAGAACAAGCTGTGCATTAGAGGTATTAACAAGATTCTGTCTTTTATTTTTAAGACCTTTTTACGACATTATCTATGGAATATGACATCGTTTAAAAGTCCGGCTCGGTAAGGATCCGAGTGGTCAAACTTTCAATTACTCTTCTACATACATAGATCCGATTAATTAAAGCGATGGCCTGTGTTATGTTCACCTTAAGGACATCGGTCAATAGTGGTTTACTTGCATAGACCTGCAGCTTCAGGAAACCCCACAAAAAAAGTCTAGCAGGGTAAATTACCTTGACCTTGGTGTCTAATTCACAAACTCTGCCAGATATAACCCTACCTTCAAATCGTTCATGTAGAATGTCAACTGGGGTGTCCGTTGTGTGGCACGTACGTCGTACGTCCGTCCTGCTGGAACTACGTGTCTTCTGAGCCCATATGGTTCAATTTGGACCATATAAAATTGGTTAACATCGTTCTGTAGCCCTGGCCATTGACGGTGACCGCCTCACCAACGTCATTTTCGAAAAAGCACGGAACAATAATACAACCGGCCCAATACTCATACCAAACAGTAACTTTTTGAGGACGCATTGTCACTTGGTGAACCTCGTTTGGGTTATAAGTTTATTCTGCGAAAGGTAGAATTCTTATGCACTGCGAGGAATCGACAACCATGGGTTCTGCTGTACACTTTGACAGACCCCAGCTATGTTCTTGGCTGATCTTACGTTCCTTTGACGTACGAATATTAAATGGTTGATAACCGAACTGGTCACCACAATTTGGGCCAGTAAACGTTAAAGAGACGACTGTGAAGGGCCAGCAAGTCTACCGTAAAATGGAAAGAACTCGTGTAACATTTTTACTAATAAACACTCATTTTGACGTCATTTGGACGTGTTGGATAATCGTGTTAGTTGCCATGATGATTTGGCATTAGTAACTGAATAACAAATAACAGATTCGACAGATAACACTAAAACAACATGGCTGCCAAAGCCTACCTGCACCAACTAACTTTATGAAAAAAATTCTACAAAGAGGTAGTTTATACTCTTTCATTTGACAGCTTGTCACAAAATGTCTACCATACTACCACACTGAACTGTCAGTTATTATTAATATTAGCGTATTAATATGTAGCGTACAAAAATATTTCTTAGAATTAAGAATTAAGAATTTATAAATTATACAATATTGTAATATTTTTAATAGGTTCATTAAATAAAACTTATTAATCTTTTTAGTATTTCTTCTTTATTTACACTTTTAAAATCAAGACAATAAATCTCAATTTATAATCAACTCAAATACTTTAATTCAAATTTAAATCACACTTGCTTATAGACCGAGAGCCCACTGCAATTTTTGGGTGTGATTGATAACAAAAAATAATTAGCATAATTAGATAGGCATTTAGTAGTTATTTACAAATATGAACGTCTTGCATACTCTAGTGGGCGCAATAGTGCATTATAGTGCATCAAGTATGCAGTTTTTTCCTTATTCTAAAAAATTGGGAAAAAAAAATTGCCATAACTTCAAAATGAACAGCTAAGTGCCCTGACTGCAAATATCGAGGTCCATAACGTTTTGAAGGTGGCCTTCTTAGTGCAAGAAGTTGCTTATTCTTATCGCGTCTGGCAGGCAGAAGGCTGTCTGTAAAACGTCTTGGACCTCGATATTTTCAATCAGGGGGCTTAACTCTACATTTTGGCAAAGTTGTTATTAAATTATTTGGATTTGGAAAGAACTGCATACTTAATGCACTATAATGCACTATTGCGCCCACTAGAGTATGCAAGGCTTTCACATTTGTAAATAACTATAAAAGGCCTATCTAATTAAGCTAATTAATTTTTGTTATCAATCACACCCAAAAATTGCTGTGGGCTCTTAGTCTATTAATAGCACTTTCCACTATCCAATAAGCAAAGCTTTTGCACACTTTTATAATCAAAAATCAACTGTCCTGTGCTCACCGTGAACACTCCCTTATATGTATACTCAAGTTTGTTGTTCTCGAAACTAATTCGCGAAGGTTCTCGTCTTAGAATGTTTTAGATGGTTGGAATAATGGGAAATACATATGACATTGGAAAAGAGCTTTTTGTTCCTTCCATAAAGTAGATATGCAATTTTCCAACAGATGGCGCTGTATAAAGCTCTGTGTCGGTGTCGTACGTAACAATATTATATAGAAATTTTTTTTTACAACTAGTATTTGATACATCAGCAAAATTTATTAATAAATTATGATTAACGTTATACAAATTAAACATGTTATTTAATGGTGAATTCTGCTCATAGTTGGTACGATAGTGTTTTATGTTAATTGGGTCACGAAAACCTCTTAGATTACGATTTGGAACATTAAAATTAACGCGAGACAAAAGGTTCAAAGCATCGATATTACCATCAATAAGATTAACAATAAAAATAAAACATAAATAAGAACGTCTACTCACAAACTTGCACTATTTTATAAGATTTATCTTACTGTGTTAGTTTATATAAAAACATAATAAATGAAAAAAAAAAATGAAAGGAAGACAAATGAAAGGAAGGCTTCTGCCAGCCTAAGCCTCTAAGAGCAAATTTTAGGAATCTTTTTTGAATTTATTCAATTCTTCTTTTGTGACAATTGTAGTAGGGGGTCCATACCTGGCAAGCATACACTATAATGGGTCTGAAAAATGTGGTAAATAGTTGTTTGATAACATAAGGATGAGAAAACTGACGTGATTCCCTTTTAATCCAACCTAATATTGAATTGGCTTTATTACATGTCAGATTGATATGCTTTGTGAATTTGAGTTTTTTATCAAACAATACACCAAGGATAGATACATCTTCTAAATTTAACAGATTTACGCCATTGAAACAATAGTCAAAAGATAAAACGGACAATTTTCTTGTAAAATTTAAAATCTTACACTTGTCGATATTTAACAAAAAATAATTACGTGCACACCAATTGTAGAAAGCATTTAGATCAATTCGAAGCTTTTCACAGTCAAGATTGCTAGAAATAGTTTTAAATATATTAACATCGTCTGCATACATAAGACAATTAGAGTACTTTAAAACTGAAGGAAGATCATTTACAAACAATATAAAAAGAACTGGATCCAAATAGCTACCCTGGCGAACACCAGAATTTACAACAAAACTATTTGAATGGTAGCCGTTAAAATTCACTGAATAGGATCTGTCAAGTAAATAAGATTTTAGCCAAGCAATAAATTTTACGCTGAACCCCAGCCTACTCATTTTATTAAGCAAAACTCTGTGCAACAGTTTGTCAAATGCCTTATTAAAATCTATAAGAACACAATCGTATTTTTTTATTTTTAAAAGAATCGACACAAAACTCCGCCAACTCCATGACTAGGGTGACAGCCGAGCGGCCCTTTGAGAAACCATGTTGGTTATGAACAATAAACGATTTCGTGTAAAAGCTTAATGTTTTGCAAATAATCGCTTCAAAAAGTTTGGAAATAGCCGACAGTTTAGCTATTGGACGGTAATTAATAATTTGATCCTTTTTACCTTTTTTATGGAGAGGAATTATGAAAGATTGTTTCCATACATTACAATCATAATATCGTCAATAGTTATATGAAAATTATGAAAATTTATATCAGTCAAGTGAGAATATGATTTCAAATGACCAAATAATTGATCATTTTCGTCAAGATTATCACAGTTTAGGTTATCACAGTTCGAAAAGTTATCACATTTAGAAGAATCACAGATGTATGCATTTTGAAAAAAGTCTGAGAATAGTTGTGTTATGATGCGTGGGTCATGGTCTGAGAAATTGTTATGCATAAGAACGGACGGATATGGACTAGATTTTCGTTTGATATTGATAAATTCCAAAAGGATTTAGGATCCATTTTTAAATTACTTTTAACCTTTTGTATGTCAAAAAGATACTTAATACTTGATTCTCTGTTGAAAGTATTTCTGGCCTCACAAAAAGTATTTAAATCGGTAACTAATGCAGTTTGTTTGTGTTTAAACCATAGTTTATTACTACGGTTTTTCAATTTTCTTAGGAGCAAGCGATTTTGATTTAAAAGATATTAGGGGAACAGATGTTTAAAAACAATCAAATATTTTGTCATTTAATTTCAAAACAATAGAATCAATATCTGAACAAGAGCAAAGGCATGACCAGTCAATTAAAGACAGCAAATTATTTAATTTAGTATAATCATTTTTTTAAAAGTTAAATTTAAGAACATTGTCAGGATCTTGATTATTCATTTCAAAGTTTTGAATAGTTATGGTGAGTGCTGGATGATGAGAGTCTCCGTTCACAAGAGGATCAGTTGATCAGTCAAGTGAAATACCTTCATCAATTGTTGTGTAAATTACGTCGAGGATCTTGGCGTTAGAGTTTTGTGATGTCGTTTATTTGGTAAAGACTAAGTGACAACGTTAGAGCCTGATTATACTCTGTTTAGTGCTTTTTTTGGCTTTCTTCAGTGGCTCAGATGTAAAACAAACGACTAGTGTTAGACTTTGTTTTTCAATGTATTTCATTGCGCCTCGCTTAGATTTGCACAGATTTTCGACACGCATCTGTCAGACATACACATGTGTGCTTGTATTCAATCAACATCAGAGTCAATTAACTAAATTTTAAAAAATAAATCAAAACCTGGGTACAACCAAGTGAATTTTTAGATAGACATTTTGAACCCAACGTTTATAATGGGATCTTAGCTTATTTTAGACCTGTTATTCAAAACAAAGCCTCAATAAATAAATTTAATTTATAAAATAAACATAAGAAAATGAGAGTTTTCTTATTATTAATTATTATTATTACGCATCACTGATTCAATCTACAAAAATATTACAAAGAACAATAGCAACTATAGGTATTCATAAACAAGAATTATTATTTTCCACTAAAGTTGAGACTCTGAATATATCACGACTTTCAAGCTGAATTACTAACCATCAGGAAAACACCCAAACCACTTAAATAAAAACAAGATACAACCATCACAGATAGTCAGGCGACTGCGACTGTTAAAGTCATTAATTCAAGAACATCATCCTGCAACTTGGTCTAGCACTGCCGGAATGGACTTGCAAGCCCTAATACTACTTTTAGAGTTATTCTTATCTTGGTTCCGGGTCATAGTGGCCATAGTGATGGGATTAAACGGCTAGATGAGCTGGGCAGACAAGGATCAGCCATCAGCCCTTTATTACTGGATCATTTTCTGGAAGATCAGCATTGCGCTTCGAGCTATTAACAGCAGTTCAACTAACTGCATATTTTTGCACTAGCCTACATTAAATAAACCACGAACACTTAATATGATATGCAGACCTAGGCAAGACATAGCCAGGATCGTTGCTGCATGTACCGGACACTCAACAATATGTGAGCATGCAGCGAAGCTAGACATCCCCCACAACACTCACTGACCAACAGGATAAGGAAATATTCATTAATTTTCTATGCCAATAATCTGATCTAGTCAAAATTAGAGCACAGGAGGAAGGGTATTTTTTTTGGAAACATTGACATACTTTTGAAAATGAAGATAAAAGTCTTGATCTCTTTTCTCAGCGTGACAAAACAGCTCTAGAACTAACTTCAGTCACTGCTGTGGCATGCATTCCGTTTGATTATACTGCGAGCTAGCGGACTGAGAGCTTTGATGAAGGTTTATTGTACAACTTGGCTGGATGATCACTCAATTAGTTGCTGCATCAGCAACAGTCAACAAGCTGTCTAATTTGGAATAGTGTAGATGGTTTCGGATGCGTGTGGTTGTCAGGTTGAGTGATTGATACGATGATACTCGTAGATTGAGGATTGAGATAAATGATTTTAAAGAAAGCCTCTAATGTCAACAATTCACCATATCAATTCCATTCAAAAGTTCAAACGAGTTATAGTATCAAAATGGCACAGTTCAGGCCTAATTGTTCCACGGGGTTAAACGGCCAGTGGTCGCCATTTCTTCCTATTCAGTAAATTAGGTCAATAAACCAGGAATTAAATTTTTAAAAAATATTGACATTTTTGGAAAAAGCTATAGATAAGGGCGCTTGTGAGAGAATGTCTGATAAAAAGTTCATATTTGGTGAGAAAGTGCAAATGGTGGGCCAAATACAAGTTTCTTTTTAAAAATGCAATAAAATGAACAAAATTAAATTGTTTCCATGTATTTTGGTTTTATTAGTTTGAGCAAACATTCCCACTAATTATGAAACACAACATCGTTCAAGTGGATGGTCGTGCATCTTCAATTGCTGATTCAATTGGAATTTGTAAACGAATAATCCGAGATCTTTGTGCAGAATTCTCCTCAGGCTAGTGCGGGAAATGTTGAGGTGTTGAGATCGATGGCGAGTTGATGTTCGTGAATCGAGTCTCACACTCTCGGCTACAACAGCCACATTCTCGCCTGTGTTCACCGTACGACGACAGGGATCATGAGTGATGCCCACTAGCATATTAGTCTCACGAACTTTGCGCACAGGGTGCTTCATTTCGGCTAAATCTTCTTATCTTCACTGTTTGGGCTACACAGCACTCACTTTGGAAATAAGTTTTAAAAACTTTCCAACGTTGTTCAAGCCTAAAGCGACTCATTTCGTTCCACGGAGGTATGGTACTGAGTTTCTGTCAAGATTTCGACCGGGAAACAGCTGTTAACGACTATTTACATGAGAGCAACCAACGATCGGCGAATGAACGAACATTCGCCTATTTTGACATTTCGTTCACCTGCATTTTTTTTATTCCTCACGAATGGCGTTTACTTTCTTTTTGATTTTGAGCTTAGCCGCGAATAGTATTTGAAAGTTCGTAGCAATCATATTGCAATTCGTGACGATCAAATTATTTTTTCTTTCAAGTTACTAACCTACTCGAAGACTGGATTTACAAAATCAAATACGAGCGACTAGGTTGTGGATTCTATTTGAATTAGGTAGGTACGTATCACCAAACAACTTTATCTTAAAAAACAACTTGCCAATTTAGTCAGTCATATTTAAACGTCAAGAGTGGTTAGATATATATCAAGTCCTATCTTAAAATATTTTCAGCCAACACTAAGCTAATAGCTTACTTAACCAGTCAGAGTATTATATTTGGTGAAACAATGCAATTTTGGAACTGTATATTCGCATGTCTTATTTGGAGTTGTTTCATTTTGTCCAGCTTCACCACCGAATTGAATATGGATTTTCAAGACAATATAAACACTACCACCCCTTCCACAGTTCTGTACAGTATATTGGTATCAAATGCAAGGTGTAAATTGGATTTTAGAGGAAAATGTCGCTAAATAAAAGTGACAAAAATGTTTTTCTTCCTTAAAGCTTAATAAAGTGAATTTAGAAATATTGTATCTTATGTGTTTTACTAATTAAAAACCGGTGTTTTTGGTCTAGTTATGTACACCAAGACCAAGGCAAATTTAAATAATAATTAATGCAAGAATTTTGTTTTGATAAAATAAATATATATAAAACACGATGATGCTCTCCGCTGGATGTAGTAGAACAGATTCATTTGCGTATTTCAGTTGATTTCCAATCGCTTCAAACTTTAAATAACAAAAGCAGAAAGTAAAACAATAAAAGAAAATAGATACCCAAACAAAATTAACTGTGCCATATTTTCTAAGACACAATGCTATTTTTGTGGCGCATGAATTAATACACAAGTTCTATTCTATCAAAAAAAAAATATACAACCGAGCTAAAATTTTTACGAAAAAACAGAAACAGCATTTGGTCTATCCGTGTTTTGTCCCAAAATGGAAATTTCTGAAAATGTACACATAGGTAAACTATTCGAAGAAATTTTCACCAAGTTTCACAAAAACTCGACTTATTTTAAGTAAAAAACTGAAAATAAGAAGAGCGTTTTTTATTGGACTTATAGTTGTGTCACACACTGAGCAAATTGGAAAATATCGTATCAAACAAAACGATCGTACCCCATTGGCAACGCTGCTAATTATTTTTGGATTGCAGAATTCAGTTTTTTAATCTGTATGTCATTAATTGTGAATTCGCATGACGAAAGTGAATTTTGATGTCACACAATTCGAACGAATTGCTCATTGTGAATTGGATCTTCGAAAATGAAAATTAATTTCTTTCATACATACATACGTAGTTTAATAGAATTGTTTCACAGTTTGCATTTTGAAATTTATAAATGTATGTTAATGATTGTACTATCTTTGGGTTTTGAAATTGCTATTTCGAAATCTTTTCCGATTACTTTTCTGTAATTTCCCAAGAATCGAAATGTTGCAGCCAATAATGAACTGGTAGAATCGATGAAAGTGTAAAAAACGTTTCTATTTACATTCATACCTATAACATTCAAGAAAACATCTTTTTTCTAATCAAAAGTTATAATTAAAGCATAAACCTAAAAATGTTAAACCTTACTTAAAATATTGCTATCATTCAGGCTCAATTACTATGTGTCACAAAGATATACTAATATATGTATTTGACCGGTGTCTCGGGAATCTTTGTTAAATGTTTGCATATTTCCCCTAAAATAAAAAGAAATATCAAATCTATTTTAATAAGTGACAGCAAGTTCAGATTAAAAGAAACCATTAAAAATGGTTTCAACTTCAAATTTGACAGTTCGAAGAGATTTCGAATTTTTCAAATTAGAACTAAATGAGAGACAATGGATTTCATTTCTTTAGTGGAAATCTATTTCAGATCTAAGCCTTAAGCCACGATGTGTCACTAACTCGGTGGGAGAGAGATGACGTGACAGGGCTTGGCACTAGAGTAAGCTAAATTAAGTTTGTTTTTAAGTTTTAGTTTATACATACATATATATGTATATACAAAACAAACTTGCGACGGTCCTCTTAAATTGGTTTTTACATTTCACTTAATAATTGAAATTAAGCAAATAAAGTATTAAACTATAAATAAAATGAATTAAAAAAAAAAAAAAAAAAAAATAAAATAAAATAAAACATGTAATACGCACCTACGCACCGTAAAGATCTTTTATTAAATAAGGTGTATTATGTGATAGTTTTTAGGTTCATTTAGGCTATTGTTATAGAATTAAGTGAATAAATAAACTTTAAAAAAAATTATATCAATTCGACTTAACTATTCTATAGAAAATTACAAAATTTTATGTCAAATTAAAATACATTGAAACTTAAACGTCACTTGCGACATAAAGGTACAATGTATGCAATTTATGCATTTGTAAATAAAATTTTACCCAAGATTTTGATCAAAGTTGACATTACGATGACAGAGAAGACGAAAAAAGTGGGACTCACAAATTCTGTCAGTTAGTCTGTCTGTTCACGAAAAAATAATGCTATTGATTTCAAATAAAATTTAATGTACTCATTATAAGGTCATACAGATTTGGTATAAATTTGGAAAAAAATGAACATACCGTTATTTTTTAAAATAAAAAAAACTGAACAAATAACCCAGATATTCTAAGAACGAAAACAATTTGAAACTCAAAATAATTTTATTTTACGAAAAATAATGTGTTTGACAACTGGTGAAAATTTCAAAAAAATCAGTTTACAGTTTTTCTTACAAAAAATAAAAAAAACTATATAAAATTCTATTGAAAATTGGTAAAAATTGTTTTTCGACTCAAATTTCTCGAGAACTAGTAGTGATATTGACTTCTAATTTAGTTTATTTTATACATAGTATAATTTTGTGCAATTGGTAAAATGTTAACAAATATTGAATTAATAGTTTTTTTTTTAATAAAAAAACTATTAAAAATTCTAGTGAAAACTAGTTAAAATTGTATTTCAAGTCGAATTTCTTGGGAATGAACACCGATAATGCCTTCTAAAGTATGTTGTTTTATACACCGATACCTTCCCGTAAGAATGTATACTAAGCGACATTTCTAAAATTGTTCAGGAAACGAAAAAAAAACGAAGAAAGTTCTAGTTGAATCATAGTGTGCTAAGAGACAATTTTGGTTAAACTAAGTGACATCTAACAAAATTTTTTGTTGCTCATGACAATGAGATCTTTATTAATGATTTTTTTTTTTAGATTCTTTTTTTATTTCTTAAAATCCAATTTACAAAAATGTAATATATATTTACTTTGTGGGTACATATTTAAAATAGAAAGAAAGAAATATAAGTGACAAAGTTATTTTTTATATAATAAAAATAGAGTTATTGTCACTATTTTTAGGCAAATAATAAGAACACTATAAATATGAAGTGGGTGGGGTGACCCAAAAAAAAAAGAAAATAAATAAATAATAAAATAAAGAAAAGAAAAGATCTACATCTGTTAATCCATAATTAAGTACAAGAAAAATTTACAATGAAGATTAAAATTGTTGAAAAATTTCATCAAAACATCAGGTATAATTAAATATTCAACAATGATTCGATATTCTGTAAATCAAAGCAGAGAAGCCATTTTTTTACATGTTTTATAAACAAATTATAAGATGTGAGAACTCTAATGGAGTGTGGAAGCTTATTAAATATTCGACAAGAAACTACATCATAAAACTTTCGAAAAGCGGTTGTACGGAAAGCTGGTATAGAAACCTGATTTAGAAAATTAACACGTATGTCAAAGTTTGAAATAATTCTGAAATTAAGGTTACCCGATCTTTTAAAGAATGCATTAAGAACTTTGAAACAATATAAGTGTCGAACTGGAAGAATTTTCAATTCATTAAAAAGGGGAAAACTGGGATATAGGCGAGGTTTACGGCAAATCTTTTTCAGAACAGACTTTTGCAAAACTAACAGAGGTTGGATTTTATTATAATAGGTTCCTCCCCAACATGAAATTCCGTACTGTAATTTTGAATGGAATCTACCATAATAAATTTTCATGAGAAGTTGAAAGGAGCAAACTTTCCTAAGAAAGTAAAAATATCTTAAAGTGCAACGAAAGTACTGTCTCAGATTTTCTGTGTGATTATAAAAGCTCATTCTAGAGTCAATAGATAGTCCTAAATATTTGAATTTATTCACATTTTCTAACCGAAAACATCTATCACTACAGTTGGAAGAACTACAGAAAGTATGAGAGTAGGAATTAGAGTAACAGTAGCAGTTAAAGAGTTTAAGTTTTTGGCATTCTGTAGCATGAAAAATTAGATCAGCATCAACATTCTTCTTCTTTATCAAATTAAAAAACATAACCTTAGTTTTTGAACTAATTACTAATTTATGCTCAGCAAACCAAATCCTTAACAAGCCTAAATCCCAATTTATATCAGCTGTAAGATTAAGGTAGCTATTCGCACTAAAACTAAACCCCACATCATCAGCAAAAGCTGTCAATTCGCCTTTAAACGGTAGTCTAAACAATGAGTTAATATAAATCAGGAAAAGAACTGGACCAAGTACTGACCCCTGAGGAACTCCCAAATCGATAGACCTTGTATTGCTCCTTATCTCTTCTAATTTTACTCTTTGTGTTCTGTTTGTCAAATAAGATCTGAACCATTTCCATATAAAACCTCGGAAACCTGCATCTTTAATTTTACTGAGAAGTATCTCGTGATCAACCATATCAAAAGCTTTCGAAATATCGACAAATAAAGCGGCAGTATACTTTTTTTTGTCAAGGCTTCCAAGTATTTGTGAGCAAATACGTAACAAAGCGTCCTCAGTAGATTTTCCACTTTGGAAACCGAACTGGAAATCACTAAAAAATTTCGTTTTGTTTAGAAAACTTAACATTCTATTTTTTACAGCCTTTTCAAACACTTTACTAATCGATGGTAATAGTGAGATCGGTCGCTTAGCATAAGTTTTTGGGCGGATAATACAAATTTCAGGTGGCAACATTATTTTAATGAGAAAACATGGCAGTTGATAAATTTTTTTATTTGTACTCTAGTTTCCTTTTCATGCATAATAGGTTGGCGACACCCAGGCCAAAACGTGGCCCTTAACATATAGTATATTTCCTCATCAAAAAGTCATTTTCGAAAAAAGTGTAGCTTAGTACATTCTTACGGGAGGGTATCGACATAATACAATTATTAACATATGGTTAAATTTTGACAAGTATCGAATTGACAGTTTTAACAAAAATATAAAAAAAATCTACTAAAAAGTGGTAATATTTGTTTTTCGACTAGAATATCTTGAGAACGAGCAATGATATTGACCTTGCCATTATTTAATTTTATACATAATACAATTCCTAGCAAATGGTTTATATTTGACATATAAATCTAGTTTTAGAGCGAATATATTTTGTAAGTACCCTTCCATCAATAACCAAACCATATCTTTTATATTTGAATATTTCGTTTTTAATTTTTTTTTTCAATTAAAATGTTTGGAACCGAAATAATAAAGTATATATATAATATAATACACAATTTTATAATTTTATTATCAACTTAGTTTTTAGAAGAATGTACATATGTACTGTACATACGTATATGAATAAGGTTGTTCAGTTGTACCCAAGTCCCACATATTCAAATTCCATTTATAGCTATGGTAAAATTGAAGAAAACGTCACAATATGTTTTTATCTAAATATAAAGTTTTCAAGACCACAAATGGGAAGTTATCAGTGTGGGTCGCACCCAGCCTCTTTTTTTTCAAGTTTGGCAGATAACATTTTTAAACTTTTTCCTTAACATTTTTTTTTATTTTTATTTTTAAGACCAAAAGTAACGGTCTCTGCCATACAATTTTTCTTTTGTTTTTTTTTTCTAAAAAACTGTTACACAGATTAAAAAAAATTAAAACTTTAATTTATTTAAGTAATGTTAAAAAAAAATTCCCAAAAAGTGGCTAATTCCGGCCCCGTTCCCATCTAGAACGATTTTGTTTTGTTTTTGACTGTCTCAAAAACGATACAACTGATTCTGAACATTTTTTAATGCTAAAGCTCCAGAAGTTTGAATATTAGGTATACAAATTTAAAAAAAAAAATATTTCCAACTTTCTTTTTCAAAGCTCAAAATTTTAAAAACCACGTGCACGATAACTTAAAACTTGACAATTTTAAGATGTTTTGATACAATCTACAAAATTTGGGAAACAAAATTTTTTTATATCTAAAAATAAATGTACCCCCCATGATAAAAAATGGTTTTAGAAAATCATATTTTTCTCGAAAATAGCCCATAAAATTCTAATATAAATTTTTTTCTATCGATTAATTTTTACGATCTATTATTCTAGAAAAAAAGGTTGAAATTACGATATTACTGAATATACCAACAATAGAGCCATTTTTCCGAATTTCTCATTATCGGAAAAGCGGATATTAGTGACATGATTTATACAGAAGTTTCTATAAAGTTTGAAAAACATTGCATTTCAAAACTTTAAAAAAAGATCAGTATTTTTTTGGAAATTTAATTTTTATTCGTAATATGTAATAAAAACTCTCTGTTGGCGTACCAAAACATTTAAAGTATTTTTAAACTTTTTATATTTTTTTTGTTTTTGCATAAATTCATATTTGTTCAAGAAATCGCAGGGCATTCTTTCTTTATCTCTTATTACCAAAAACTCGTTTAAGGAAATCTATTTTATGCTTATGAACTGTTTTCTGTATGATAACATTCATTTTCAAAATTCTTAATCTATTACATAAGAGCAAGTTTGTGCGACCCAGTCGTGCATTCTATGTTGAAACACCTAAAAATCTTAATAGTATTATTGTAACCAGTTAAAACTTTGCTTAATACAAAATTTAAATAGTATTCGGTTAAACAAATAAAAGGTATTTCTTCTTTAACAGATCCACAACAACTGATCATATCTTTATTCTGATTCTCTCAGTATAATATTGTTCTACCTAACCGGTAGTCTCTTTCTATTAAATACAATCATTATATCTTTCTTTCATTATATCTTCTTTCTGAACGTTCATTTGTTTTTCTTTATTCTTTCTTTTTGAAGTGTTGCCACATTATGTATTTAAATTTGGCATTAGATCTTATCGCCCAAAACCGTAAAGTCAAAAATAATAAATATCAGAACACCCAAAACTGATATATACCATTAAAACCCTACAAAAATTTTAACTGTCATTTCAACCCAGTGTAAGTTCATGTCGTCCAAAATTTTTCATGATTTTGAGAATTAAAGCTTTTCGTAAAAACTCGTATGATCAAAATCATTAAAATGTCATAACACCCAAAACTGACACATCGACCAATATCTCATGAAAAATGCGTCTCAATGCGCATAATGTTATCGGCCAAATCTAAAAATTTCATAAATGTATAAAGGCTTTTCTGCTTTAAATTTTGGCTAAATGACATTTATTGTTTATATCCTTAGCTTGGACTATGTTTCTGGTTAGTGGCCAGGCAGGCACCTGTGATAACAGTATAGGATTTAAATATTTTAATTTTTTAAATAAGTTTGCCCAAATTCAAAAATACAAGATATCTTTTGGGCGATACGTATGAAAATTTTCGATTTGGGCTTCATGATATTTTAAATTTAATTTGGGCTCTATGGATGATACTCCCTTTTGTATTTTGTTTTTTTTTTTTTTTTTTTTGCACTCTGACATTTTTTTGCCTTTGCTTAACAAATGTCAAAAACCCAAAGCTAATGCCACTGCGCCCAAATAGTTTAAATAATTTTTTGTGTTCTATGACATTTTTAATTTGGATTTTATGGTTTTGCGCATTAAGACCTAATGCTCAGAAATCTTTAATTTTTTTGGAATACAAAAATATTCATTTAAAAAAAAAAAACTTAATTTCTTGATGTTTGAAACTTGTCAACTAACTGTTTTCAAATTATCTAAGATATTTAAAAAAAAATTGTTTCTGCATACAAAAACATAAATGTTAAAAAATTGATTTCACCAATCTTCTCGATCAGGGCCCCATTTTTACTTGCGATATAGGTTCTAAGGGAAAGGTTTGCCATTAGAAAAAAAATCTAACCTTAAATTTTGATCAAACTTGTTACGGTAAAATTTTCCGTAACAAGAATCATTCTTTCGGTTCCCTATCCTTATTCCTTTCTTTTAATAACTTTCTTAAAACAGGTGTTTCTTTCAACTTACTGAGAGAGAGAAGGGCAGCCATGGTCCATCAGCCATCGGTTCACTCGCTCAGTAACTTGAAGAAACAAAATACCAGCGTGTTCAATTTTGAAACTTAATGGACGACAGACGGGTGGTCTGTTCAAATCGCTATTGCTGGTGGTCCCAAAAACAGACGGGCGGTCTGTGTTAAATTTGCACAAAAGTAACATTGGCGAAGTTTTGTTCCCAATTGTTGAAGTTACTCCTGGTGAGAGTGGCTGCGTGCCCAACCTAAAACATAAATTTTTATTTCTATTTATGTAAAAGATGGAACGTTAACGGCTCGTCCGTATACATTCCCCAAATCTGCACAAAAACCCAACAAATCAAGTAAATTCGCGAGGTAGAAAATTACCACCAACTTCCTCCAAATAGTAGTTTATAAATTATAGCAACTTTCTTTGCACAGGTTTTCCAGTGTTTCTTTACGAGTTTTATGTTAGAAAAATTAAGTTCCTTTTCTTTTGGTTTTCAAAAAAATTTTGTTTAAAAACTTGTATGGGGATGTTAGGTGGCTGAATGCACCCATTGAATTGCCCGCCACTGGAAAGTCAATCCGGAGGTCGGCGAATTCAATGATGATGACTAGGGCTAGGATTTCCATGCAAATGCATATTTTTTTTGAGAAACTTTAGAAACACAGGAATAAAATACAAACACGAATCAATCAATTTGCTTTAAAATGGCATTTAATCGTTAGTGCATATTTTTGCATATTTTACTATAAATGCATATAAATGAATATTTGTGCATATTTTCGAAAAACTAAATAATTCTAAAGTAAAAAATGCACATACATAGATACATACATACATGGTAATGGCCGTTCGAGGAATTAAAAATTTTATATACGAAAATGATCATGCAACGTGCTTAGCACATGCAGTAGATAGAGTGGGAGAACAGATGCCCTGTGCAGGGACGGGTTAGAATATTCCTGCAGCGCCTCCCCGCTTGTCGTAAAAGGCGACTAAAGGAGTAAATACATCTAGGCCACAAACAGCAAGGTGAACCTAGCGACACGTAACACCTATAAACTTTCCCAAAAGTGTGCATGCCAGTCCCTGGGTTGGCACGACTGGAGATCACCGGTGCCGTAAAAGAGAGATCAAATACAAAACTGGAGCATGCACACGTCGATACTTACAACGGATTTTGTGAATTCAAGCATTATGGAAGTACTCGTCCAAAATGACACTACCCCGCCAGGCACTACCATTGTTACACATGGTACTGATCCTGGACCGAGCAGCAATGCTCGGGTCAGAGCTAGACGGATTCCGGGGGCTAGCAAAGTAATGCCGCAGATTATACAAAATCTGAGAGTTGCGAGTTGGAACGTTGGCAGTATGACAGGTCGAAGCTTCGAGTTGGAAGAGATGATGAAAAGAAGGCGAGTGGACATCTTATGTGTTCAAGAAACAAAATGGCGAAACACGGGAAACAGGGCCCGTTTCTTGGATACGAGGACAAAAAACTATAAGATGTTCTACTATGGAACGGAAAAGGGTAAAAACGGAATCGGAATCATCCTTGCAAAACATCTATTAGGCAGCGTATTGACCATTTCGAAATCCAGCGACCGTTTGATGTCCCTTAAATTGGTGATTAAAGGAAAGTTGTGGAATATTGTCACTGCATATGCTCCCCAAATTGGATGTGAGCAGGTGCAAAAAGATGCATTTTGGCTAGACTTTCACAATCTACTTAAGGACATCCCAAAGGAAGAGTTTTTGTTCGTTGGCGGAGATTTGAACGGACATGTCGGGAAGACAAACGAAGACTATGAAGATTGCCATGGAGGCCTCGGATACGGCACCAGGAACCCTCCGGGTGAAGACATCCTGAGCATGTGCAAAACATACGGTCTTATCGTACTAAATACCATGTTCATCAAACAAAGCCGACACCTGGTCACTTACAGCAGTGGTGGAAATGAAACCCAGATTGATTACCATTTGGTATCTAGTTTCATGAAACCCCGGGCAAAAGATTGCAAAGTGATACTAGGAGAAGCGATCGCCCACCAACACCGTCTCCTACTGACAGAATTTTTTATGGAGACAGTGAACGACAACAAACATACAAAAACTTTTGGGAAGATCAAATGGTATAATCTGGAGAAGGAAAAAGGCGAAGCTTTTATTTCGAACATGCAAAACGTTCTGTATAACAACACCGATATAGTTCGAAATGAAGAGAGTACAGCACAAAGTATGTGGGATCTCCTACAGAGAACTTGCAAAGAAAAAGCCAAAACACTGTTAGGGGTTTCAAAAGGACACAACCAACAAGGCAAAGAAACATGGTGGTGGAATGATGAAACTAAATCAGTTATAAGTAAAAAGAAAATGGCTTTCAAGGCTTGGTCGAAGTGCCCCTCTAATGATACAGAGCAAAAGTCACGCCTCGAAGTGGAATATAGAAACTGCAAGAAAGAAGCGAAGAAGAAGTGCGCCCAAATTCAAGCAAAGAATACAGAAAACCTGTATCGGGAGCTGGATGAAATTTCTACCCCGACAGCTGGTGCTATTCAAGAGCTACGGCAAAACACGAATAAGGGTGCAACTATCTTCAAAATAGCCGCTCAAAGAAGAAGAAATGCCCAGGAGATTTGTTCGCCAAAGTTCATTAACAATGCTCAAGGCCAACTACTTGTGGAAGACAATGAAATTCTTCACAGGTGGCGACAGTATTGTGACGGACTTCTAAACGAACAATTTCCAAGGCTATACTTTCCAATAGCTTCACCTAACTTAAGCGAAGTATCCGACGTCACAGTCGAAGAAGTTAGTGAGGCGGTAAAATACTCCAAAAAGGGAAAAGCTGTTGGCCCAGACGAAATACCCTCAGAGTTTTGGAAAAAGATGGGAGACATCGGGTTTAGATGGCTCATGATTCTTGTCTCCAAACTTATACGAGGTGATCGCATGCCTAATCAATGGAGGGAAAGTTACCTTCTTCCAATTTATAAAGGAAAGGGTGATACTCGAAGCTGTGATAATTACCGTTCGATTAAGCTGATGTCACACACCATGAAGATCGTTGAGCGAGTCTTGGGTAGCCGACTGCGAAAAATAATTAGGCTATCTGATGACCAGTGCGGGTTTGTCGGGGGTAAGTCAACCACGGATGCAATCCAGAGTATAAGAATAATTATGGAAAAACATCGGGATTCTTTGGAGGATTTGCATGTCGTATTGGTTGATTTTGAAAAAGCATTCGATCGGCAACCACGAGATCTAATATGGGTGGCCCTCAGGCAACGAGGAGTTCCAGAAACCTATGTGCGGATAATTATGGACATGTATGATGGAGCAGTTACTAAAGTAAGATGCGCAGCTGGAGTCACCGAAGAATTCGAAATCACAGTAGGTGTACACCAGGGAAGTGTCTTGAGTCCCCTGCTCTTCATTTCAGTTCTTGATTACCTGCTTGAAGGCAAAGTGACGGATCCAAAAGTGCATCAGTTATTCTTTGCTGACGATGGAGCCATCATAAGTGAAGACCCGATATCCCTACAACGAGCACTTGACGTATGGGTGGATGTTCTAGAAGGAAGTGGGTACCGCATAAGCGCGAAAAAGACAGAATACCTATGCTGCCCATTTTCTGATCCACACAGGCCTATTCCAGACATTTATTTGAATGGAGTAGTGCTTCCCAAGTGTGAAAAGTTTAAATATCTGGGGTCTATGATAAATAACGAAGCTACTTGTGATGACGATATCAATCATCGTGTAAGCGTAGGGTGGATGAAGTGGCGGGAAAATTCTGCTATCTTCTGTGACCGAAAAATGCCCCCTAAGCTGAAAGGAAAGCTCTACACTTCAGTTGTGCGTCCAGCACTCACATACGGTTCACAATGTTGGACAATGTACAAAAAGTATGAGAGTAAGCTAACGGCAGCTGAGATGAAGATGCTTCGTATGACAGCAGGAGTTACAAAGCTTGATCGAATTAGAAGTACGAAGATCCGAGGAAGCCTTCATGTTAAGAATACCATTTCCCAAAAAATTGAACACGACCGACTCAGTTGGTATTGCCATGTTCAAAGGAGAGATCCTGAGAACCCCGTCAAAAAGGCAATATCATACAACGTTCCAATTCGGAATAAAAAGAAAGGTAGGCCTAAACACTCCTGGTACAAACAAATGCAAAAACACCAGCATTCAGTTGGCCTCAGAAATGGAACAATACAAAACCGGGAGGCTTGCCGCCGATTTCTGAGGTCAACCCGGCGAACCCCACAGGCGGATCACTAGTGTGAAGCAGATACGTGGGAGAGTTATGATCCCCTCGACATCGAGATCATAACAGCGCCGAAGAAAAGGAAGAAGAAGAGTGGGAGAACAGATAAGAAGTAATTTTAAAAATGTAGATTTATTAATCTTAATGGAAACAAAAATATTTTTAAAAGCAACATCTCGCGTTGAGCATTTCAAGGCAAAGTATCCCTCGACCCCTCTTCCTCCCCAGCCAATTGTTACCAGGTGGGAAACTTGGTTGGAAGTTGTTGCTTACTATGTCAAAAACTATGAACATTTTGTGAATGATCTTGATAACTCGGATGCCGTTGCCATTAAAAATATAAAAGAAGCGTTGAATAAGCCTTTCATAAGCCTTTCATAAGGAGTCAAATCATATTCATCAGTTCCAACTACAGTTTCCTGCGCGATACAATTGTATAGATTGAAGGAAAAAATACGTTAAAAAAAAACAAATCGATTTAATTGAAATAGTTTTTCAAAAATTAGTGCAGTTGAAGAACCTTTTGGTGCAGCAATTAAAAAAAAAACTGGATAATATTCTAGAAAAAAATTAAGGTTTTGTAAAAATAAAAAATATTTACACTGAGTTGTGTCCATGAGAATTACATTGAGCCCTTAATACCTCAGGAAATATGTTCTTTAAAGAATGCTCCATTAATTTCAGTTGACGTTGAGCGATCATTCTCTATGTATAAAGCATTTCAGAGACCGAATCGTCAAAGTTTTACGTTTGAAAATTTGAGAGAAAGCTTTTATGATTTTTAATATATTTTTTTTTTTTTGTTTTTTTTTTTTTCTATTTTAATTTAAATCAAGAATTCTATTTTTCTGTTATTATTGATATAATTTTGTGTTCCTCGATTATAAAGACTGAATTTGTTATATAAACTTAAATACTGTTTTTCCCATACAGATGGTTCGCAAGGGATATGATTTTAAATGCATATTTTAGGTGCATATTTTACATTTTTAAGAGCATATTTTAAGCGCATATTTTGCTTTTTTAAGTGCATGAAAATCCTAGCCCTAATGATGACTGTGCATAAAGCTGGGTGTTAAGTGCGAGTACGAGAAGGCAGATGGGTTCCAACTGCGTTGGCGCACTCTCGCCAATGTGCTGAGTGTTGCTGATAAATGACGCGATCGAAGCCCACGTCACTGATTGGCGGAAAGCACTGGGTTTTAAAAAGAGAAGAGGTCTTCCAGGCAAGGTGAAAGCCTGGAAGGACACTTCTTTACGGAGATTTAAACAAGATAGACGTGCAAGAGAAATAATTATTAACAAACTAAATTTTTTTTGAAAACAGAAAGAAAGGAAATTTTATTTAAAAAGAGGAAAATTGAAGAATTCGTTCGAGAAACAGAGGAAAACTTGGTAAAATATTTGCAGAGAAAGTTGAAGTTGGCTCCAGGACTAGAGAGGAATTTAGTGGAAATTAAAGCTAAGTATAGTGGTTTCATTTAAAAGTTCATTTTAATATTCGTTTGGTTTTTGCTATCGAACAATTCCGATATTGCGGAACGCGCGAGCCGTTTCTTAACACCGTTTTTGTGCTTTCGGGACCGAGTGTTAACGGTCCATCTTAATAACTTCATTTTTAACTGTGTTCAAACTGTTTAAAAGATCTTGGGTTTTAGCCCTACTTAATTGCAAGGTTTCCCAAGCAATTGAATAAAACTTTAAAATTCCCATTCGGAATCATAAACTTAAATCTTTTATTTAAAATATCTTTCACCGTCGGTTTCGCTCCAAAGGTTTGTCATTTCCTTATCTTCAAAAAAAAATCAATGGCGCCCTTTTATTTTTCAGCTACGCCTCTGCGTTGATTGAAAATAAATCATTTCACTTTTTTCATTATATTAATAAATAATCATCATCAAAATAATTCGCGAACCCACCCCCTTGCTGAGCCTAGTCGTGGTGGTAGCATACATTGTTGCTATCAGTTGCAATTTTTTTTCGCTGAACTTGTCTGTCGATAGTTTGACAGTTCGTCATCAGTTTCTTTTACTCTCCTTTGATTACATAGTTGTTTCGGTTTCGGTCGCGTCGTCGTATTTCTGCTCGTCTTTTCGTTTGATTATTTTATTTCAATAATCAATTTAGTTTCGCGAATTAAAATTGTAACAAACTTGACATTGCAATAATAGAGAATACGAAAAAAGTGTATACCGCCATGCCGGATCTATGTCTGTACCTCGACCTTAGTTTGATTTTCTTCAAACTTGTCCTTAGAGCGGAATTAATTTTTTTTTAAGTCTGGCATACAGCTGTTATGAATAATCTTATTTATCTCAAAAACGGCTGTGACGATTTCGATAAAAAATGACGAGTCTAAGATTTTTTCAAAAAAATGTTAGTAATGATATCTGTCACAGAACCAGGTACCAGACTTTCTTATTAACAATTCCACTGATTTCCATAATTTTTTTTTTAATTTTTAACAATATTAACATTTTGAATAATTTTGAAAATTCAAAAAAATATATATAAATACTTATTTCAAAAACACCTCTGAAACGATTTAAAATTTTTTCTTGTACAAATTTATATTTCCTTTTGAAATCACATCGCATTCTTATTTTAGTTAGAACTACTTCAGGATTTGTTTTAGATAATTAAAAAATTAATTTCATTTTATGGTTTCATGGTTGTGAACATTTTTCTCTAGAAAATAAAATCCAAAACTGCAAATAAAACATTAAAACAAATTAGCTTTTAAAATTACACATACAGCATTCATACAGTTTTAAGAGAAAAGAAGTGAATTTATTACGTTCGATAGAAATCGATTATTTTTACGAACCTATAACTTGCCCTAATTAACAGCAGACATGCTTATGACAGCAACGACTTCGTAAACTACTCTCATACTGAGTCTCAACTCAAGCTCACAATCGCTACCTACCTACCTTTTACGTAGTTCTATTTGGAGTTTTTAGTTTTCAGTCGAATCTCAGCCGATCAAGTCGAACCGATAGATTGATCTCGAAAGCTATTCATTTTGCATAAACCAACAGATATACATACCTGTTTTGTTGTTTTTTTTTTAATTGTTATTTAATTCAAAAATCAGGTTTCAATGCGCTTTCAACTGATTTCCGTCATTGCGCTCGTCGCTTTTGTTTCGTCTGTTAATTGCGGTTGCGATAGGTCAGGTGAGGTGAAGCCCTCCGATGATGGTGAAGTGACACAGTTCTTCAAAAATCTCGGCTGCGATATCAAGAAACAAGCCGAAAAAGTCTCAGATTCAGCTAAACCATATATTGATGATATCAAAAAAGGAGCCGAGAAAGTCTCCGAATCAGCAAAGCCCTACATCGATGATATTGGACATAGGGCCAAGAAAATCGGAGGTACCGTAGCTGAGCGCTTCAATGATCTGAAAGACAAGATCAGTGGCAACTCGGATAATGCAACTCTAATCCCTGAATCATCATCCTCATCATCATCACCATCAGCTGAATCTAAGAGTCTCGATGGATCATCCTCCTCGTCCCCATCAACCCCATCATCAACTCCAACTCCATTGGGATCTTCATCAATTCTTCCCGATATCGATGATCGCATCCTTTTGGATATCGATGAACCAAAGTGCCCCGACAATACAAAGAACGATGGACGGGGACATTGTCGCAGTAGTGGTTGATAAGTTTTATTGTTTATGTAAATTACTTTTATTACATTGTGACTTTTTCAAACATTAACTATAATCATCTTTTAACAAAAAAAAAATAAAAAAAAACTACCTTTTACCTAACGACTGGGTTATCATTTCGTGATCGGAAGCATGCCCTTCTGTTGCTCGCAGGGAATTTTAATTCATTCGTTTGTGAGGTAAACATGTGATGAATCGAAGGTCAAGTTAAACAAAGTAAATACAAACAAAAAGCTTCTTAAACGTCGACTTGAAAATCACATATACAAGTAAGACAACCATAATACAATTTCATACAAATTGACCCATTAAATAATATTTAATAGTGCCTGGGCATGGGCAGCATTGTTAACAAGCTTGTCACATTCTAATGAATCGTAATTTAACTTGGACTTATTTAATAGCTTAACCATGCAATTCAAATCAGATTAATGATATATTCGATGCAACAAAATCCTCTATCAGCATTGAACCCGTTGTAGATAGTGAAGAACCTCATATTCCATTTGTTTGCAAAGCAATTTCTCATCCGATTGAAGATTGCGAACTATAAAGGAGGAGAAACTGTTTTATATATCAGTGGTTCTGTTCTGACCTCGAAACCTTATTTATAGCTATGTGGAACATCAATTTGAAAGTTTTTTTTTTTTATTTTTAGATTGCGTTTGAGCTTACGATGAAGTCCTTATTTTTAACTGTTATTGTTTTATAAAAAACCTTGGTGCATTTGTGTAGCTTTAAGTCATTACTTTGTGGGTGAAGGGTTTTACAAGTAAAACAAAATACAATTGAAAAGAAGGTTAATTGTTTTTGAACCTTAGAACTACTGGCACGAGTACGATAACTTGGCCGCCAAGATTTAATGACGGATTTTTGTAGAGGGGCCCCCCCGTTAAGGAGGTGGGGGCACTTTTAGAAAAAATGGTTTAAATTGAAAAAAAAAAATATTAAAAAACAGCGGCAACACCTACAATAAAGTGCTATACTGCGTTTGAAAGCCAGAAGATTGTTCTATAATCCTGCATTTAAATTAAATTACTCATATCAATAGGTTTTGAGAAATTCGCATTTAAAGTTCAAATTTTGATAAAAAAACGTGAAAAAAAAAAGTTTAGACCGGTTGTTTTCAACATTGTGAAATGAAATTGTAAATTAACTTATAGGTATGTGATCTATGTATCTATCAGTTCTTAATCGAACACAAAAAACCGCATGGTTCTATGTGTTCTAGTTTTTGAGAAAATCGAAAATTACCAAAACTACTTTTTTTGATTTTTGGTGGTGACTGTGATTCCATTTTAAGGATTAATGTTAATAAACATAATGAATCTTTGTTAGTTCAGTACCGCAATTCATTTAGCGTTACCCAGAATGCACCATGAGGAGGTAGAATTGCATCTGGGTCAGTTATTTTGTCAGTTAGTCAGGAGTTAGTCAGTCATAGTTAGTTAAAAATGGTCAAAATGTATTAAGAAGGTGTGTAAGTCTCTTCAATAAAGCCATCGTCCGTACTACGAGTATAACTGTCGAGTTCGTTGAGTTACTCTTTTATGGTGGGAAGCCGAGGATGTTTTGGCGGTAAAACACTTTCTAAATTTTCGCTCTGAAGGGTGGGAGGATCGATGTCTTTTAACTGTAAACATTCACATATAATCACCATCGGTATAACAAGGGTAAACATTTTTTACATCTGATAAAAACTCTATTATTTGCGAACATGGTGAACATGGTCGGAAGTTTGTTTTGGTTTTCAAGATCGTTTATTGTATTTTATGTGTATTTAGTGGACATTGGATAAATAGAATAAATTTGAATTTTTTTTAAATACAGATTCTGTGAATGCAAAAGAAACTTTGCATGCACCCAACCTCGCACCTACCCCAAATCCTATAGTGTGCCCAAGCAGGGGGGTTGCAGGGGGGCAGCATGCCCCCCCATACATACTTTACTGTTTATATATTGTAATGTTGGAAGCTAGCACTGATTTATTTATGTAAGGAAGCAAAAAATATCAAACATTTTGTAGAAAAGTAGTTTTAGTTATTTTCGATTTTCTCAAAAACTAGAACACATAGAACCATGCGGTTTTTTGTGTTCGATTAAGAACTGATAGATACATAGATCACATATTAGTTAATTTACAATTTCATTTCAAAATTTTGAAAACAATTGGTCTAAACTTTTTTTTTCACGTTATTTTATCAAAATTTTGACTTTAAATGCGGATTTCTCAAAAACCATTGACATGAGTAATTTAACTTAAATGCAGGATTATAGAACAATCTTCTGGCTTTCAAACGCAGTTTAGCAGTTTATTGTAAGTGTTGCCGTTGTTTTTTAATATTTTTTTTTTCAATTTAAACCATTTTTTTTTTAAAAGTGTCCCTACCTCTTAACCGGAGGTTTTCTCAAAAACCAGAAAACACAGAACCATACGGTTTTTTGTGTTCGATTAAGAACTGATAGGTACATGAAACACATATAAGCTAATTTACAATTTCATTTCACAATTTTGAAAACAACCGGTCTAAACATTTTTTTTCACGTTTTTTTATCAAAATTTGGACTTTAAATGCGAATTTCTCAAAAACTATTGATATGAGTAATTTAATTTAAATGCAGGATTATAGAACAATCTTCTGGCTTTCAAACGCAGTATAGCAGTTTATTGTAAGTGTTGCCGTTGTTTTTAATATTTTTTTTTTTCAATTTAAACCATTTTTCTAAAAGTGCCCCTACCTCCTAAACGGGGGGAGATAGACCCCCCGTCCCATAGTAAAAAGTGCTTGTTTTTGACCCCCCTACAAAAACCCGTTATCAAATCTTGGCGGCCAAGTTATCGTACTCTCCCCGAACTACTACCTTTGTTTGATTCAGCATGTTAACAATTATGTTGAATAGCGTTTATCATCACAGACAGGGGCGCAACAACGGGGGGTGCCCAGGGTGTCCGGACACCCCCCTGAGGTCGGTGGACACCCCCTCCGAAATCGATAGACACCCGAGTGACGATTTTTAAAACATTTTTAACCCCACAAACCCGGGGCGTAGCTTAAGGAGACGATGCAAACTATTCCCAAAGCCATTAACCCGACAAAACCGGGGCGCAGCGAGGCCAAGCGCGCGAAGACGACACAAGCTATCCCCAAAGCCATTAACCCGACAAACCCGGGGCGCAGCGACGCCAAGCTTGCGAAGACGACACAAGCTATCCCCAAAGCCATTAACCCGATAAAACCGGGGCGAAACGGGCCAAGCTTTAGAAGACAATGTAAAGAAATAGCTCCTCCCAAAGCTGTGAACTCTTACAAATCCGGTGCTCGATTTACGGTTTCAAAGCGCGTCAATAAAAAAAGATACAATTGTACGATGTCAAACTAAAAAGCTAGACGAGGGAGGTGTTCGACAATTTTCAACTATAACTTACCTATCAAGGGACATGGACAATATTTATTACAGCTATTGTGTTTATATTTTAGTATATAATATTAAATTCTGTAAAAATAGGAAGTTTTTTATTATAGATTTTACTCAACCCTGTACTAAAATTAATACGAACCGAGATTTCATTATATTTTTGAAAATTTTCCTACCAAAAAAATCAAGCCGCTAAAAATCGGAAATATTTTAAGCCTAAATACACTAGGATTGGATTGAAAATTGTACATGTTGATTTTTAATAAAATTCTAGTGTATTTAAGCTTTAATTATTCCAAATATTTGTTAATGTATGAATTTGAAGCGATTTTTTGCAACAAAGTCTTTGGATTTTTAAAAAATAAAAAAAACTGAATTTAATCTCAGTATCAAATGTAGTGCTTGATGTCTTTAACTTGAATAAATTTTTTATTCCGGCTTTAGATTATAAGATTGTGTAATATAAGGGTAAGAATGTTTTAAAAGTTGACACCGCAAATCAAGAGCTATTAAAATTAATTTTTTGAAATTCTCTTCGAGAGCTTGGGCTCGCTGCGCCCCGGGTTTGTGGGGTTAATGGCTTTGGGGATAGCTTGCATCGTCTTCTTAAGCTTTACCTCGCTACGCCCCGGATTTGTCGGGTTATTTGGGTTATTTGGATTATTTGGGGTTGGACTTGGACACCCCCCTAGCTTTTTAGGTTGTTGCGCTTCTGATCACAGACGTTTATTCTTCAATTCGAGTCCATGCCATTCAGAGGGATTTTGATTTTCTCAAGACGCACTGTTACGAATTTTGCGTAAAGTGATTTGTCTTCAACCTAACAAGATCAAATTAACTTAATAACTGAAGCATCTAGATCATTTGAAGCGCCGAAACTTAACCGGTTAGCCTCTGATAAAGTTTGAAGAAAATTCTAAACTTCATTATCGTGGTATATTGAAGAAAAATTAAACAAAATGTTCAAACCGATAGTCGTTCTTCTCATTCGAGAGTCACCGAAATACATCAAATTGTGAATGAATTTCAAAACCATGAATGTTCGCTGAATAGATACGTCCGTTTTCAACCCTGTAAGATTCCGACCACATTGCTTTAAGATTATAGAGCAAAAGTATGTAGTCAGTGTTTTGACTTTCTGGACTTCATCCAGTAGTCTTAGAAAGGATGCGCGCTATCAGCCTATTGGCTTGAGTAGATTTTGTTGTTGTTGATGTTTTTAAAACTTCAATAATTCATTAAAATTTTAACAACGAATCGAAACGTGCCGATTCATATCGGTAAAATTCAGCACCGTCTGACAATGCTACTCGTCGTTAGGTGTCGATTTTGGTTTAGCATGGGATAGTGCGAGATTTTCTACATGCCGTTAATCAACGCCGAAGATGTCCCAACAGTGAATTTGAGAGAGTGTTCCTGAGTTCTGCATTGTTACCGTGCCTCCAGCATGTTGGCGTGAGTTCAGCCTTCCCAGCTTATTTTTTTTTTGAAGGATGATTGGCATCTGTTTCCGGATAAAGTGCAATTGACTCAAAGAATATTGTGAAGAGACCGTCCATGTCGATTGGAATATAGCCAATCATTCGCATACTGACATTAAATATGGCGCACTGTTTACCGTTCCAATAGTCCTTCCAGCGCACAGAACCTAATATTTGTCAACAAAATTTTCTTTAGAAAAAAACCGTTACGAAAAGCAAAACTAACTCTAACTGTTTGGCCAAACCGAACGAAGTTGCAACGATTTTCCAAGTAAATTCTTTGTCAGATTTTCATTTTTTCTATAATTTTGCGGACTAACGGAGTAATGACTACCCTTAAAATGTGTGAGCACAGTACAAGCGATGAGAACAAAATATTGAGCTGAATAAAGTATTCCACATTCGTGAAGTGTGGCTAAAGAAAGAATCTCTGAATGTAACTATACGTCCATAGTTAAGCTCAATAGTAAACTAATGGACACTTTCTGAAACACGACTTTTATGTTACTGTGAAATTTTTTTAAGGATAGAAAAGCAACTGGCTCTTTTACTAGGACACTTTTTATGAAAATAGCGGTAAAATAATATGAGAGATGTCAAACATTGGAATATATAAGTTTCCGATATAGTTCTATCACCTATCATTTTTAAAGGCCCTTTTTTGAAGTACCAGGCCAAATATTTTAATTGTTTTCCAGCGGCTTATGTATGGATCATAGATTGCATCCAGAACAGAAGGGGTGAAAAATGTCTTGCATCGTGGAAGGAAACCATAGCACTTTGCAGCGTTTTTGGTGATGTAAGATAAGTGGTCATTCCACACAAGGTTTTCTGTAATGCACATACCGAGAACTGAAATCTGTTCTATTTCCTCAATGCAGGTGCCAGTTTTAGATAATAACATGGGGTGTTGGATCCTGCTTGAACCACAGGACACAACGATGAATGCACACATTTTCGATTAAGAAGCTTGATGCGAAACTGTATGGAATACTTTTCAAAACGATGACGTAAATCCGATTGGACAAAAGTTAGAGGAAGAAGAACCTTCGTCTTTTTAAGGGACAGGCTTGACAAATTCTGTTTTTCATCCAATAGAAAAGATTAGAACAAATGGAAAAATTTATGCAGTGGTCTTGTCAGCATTCAAGAAGCCCTCTTCAGAACATGCCAAAAGAGTTAGAATTTAGATTTGCTTGTGATATCTTCTCTACATAAGAAATGCGCAACTTCAATTTTTTTAAGTTTTTAAGTTTCCCTTGAAGATGAATATTAAAGGTAAGTCTCAAAGTAATGGTAGTGCCTAGATAGTAATAGTTTTTAGCAATTTTAAAAGCATCTCTTCCTATCAGTTTTCATTCCTTCTGAGGGAACCTGTAAGATTTAAGAACACCATAGTTTTATTATTTTCTGCACTGATATGTAAATTATACTGGTTGCAGTTCTATCGAAGTCTATTTATCATCAGTTGAAGCATGTTTGGTGTTTCCGCTAGCACGACAATGTCGTCTGCAAACATCAAGACTTTTATGGTAACCTCATTTAATATAATACCTTCAGAAAGATAATGAAAAAGATAATCGAGAGTAAGAGGCCAGTTATAGCTATCATTGAAATGCATCATCATCAATGGCTTTAATTGGTACCACACTGAAGATACGAGTAATGAGTAGTAGAATTTTTTTTCTCTATAAATAACAAAATTCTGATATAAACTTTCTTTCAAATCCACTCTTATTATTTCACTGATATAAATCAATTTCAATGACCAGCTGATTTTCGGTTTTTTGTTTAAACTTGGAACACAATCGTTCCACTGAATGTGTACGATTCTCTTCCTATTCTCAAATGTCAGTTTTGATTTCAATGATCAACTCAACCCTCAAATAGCTAGAATTGGTTGTTCTTGTTATCAGTCATTGACAGGATCTTTTATTTAAACCAATTTTCCAATGATTGCTATATTGCTATAGCTGGCTTGTTAAAAATAATGAAGTCAGCATTTCAATAAAAGCTATAACTGGGGCCTACGGCTGAAGAAAAGCGGACTTAGCTGACAGCCTCCTGAAGAACTTTTTAACCGTTTCGAAATCGAAATTCCATTCTATATCACTGTTTAATTATTATTAAGGGTATTCATGTAACGAGATAATTTTCCGCTTAGTAGAAAGATATAACTTTCCGCAGCATGTTTTCATGAACACCCCCTAAAAAATACTTGCGTAAATGTGGGAAAGATTTTGTGAAATGTCAAATTAAAAGTCAGAATCCATTCCATACTTCTTTAGTTTACGAGGTTTATTTCTGCACTTTCCGCAGCAAATTTGTGAGATAATTTTATGAGATTTGCAGAAACGTTTTCCCATACAAATTTTGACAGCTCGTTTCTGCGGAGATAAAATTATCTGGTTTACGAGGTTTACGAGGGTTTTCCGCGCTTACATGAATACCCTTAATATAAATGGTTTCTATTACACGAAGTATTTTGTTCAACATGCCAACAATGCTAAGCCTTAGAAGGTCTTCTATCAACAGTGTCAAATGCAGAAGGGAAGTCGACTTAACAGATGTACAGTATTTGAACTAGAGATACATGATATTCCGATATTTGTAAGGATACAAATTTTATCAACCGTTGAATTATTTGCTCTAAAACCTGTCCGAACCTCGCTCAATAGTCCATTAGGCTCAATCCTAATGGCTAGACACTGAAGAAGTATGCCTGTGAGTAACAGAGTATTAATTAAGGAAATTCGTTTGCAGTTTCCTGGATCATTTCGTTCTGCTTTTTCGAGTATAGGGAATATTTAATTCTTTTGAAGGCTTTTCAGAACATTGCTTTTAAAGAATATAATTTTTAAGTCTTATGTCATAAAATGTACAAATTCTTTTTGTAGAATTCTAAGAAAATTCTATCTCATCCTAGTGCTTTGTTGTTTTTTTCTTCAATTGTTATATTTTTATCTAAAAATTTAACTTATGGGAAGGAAAGCTTAAAGTGGTGAGATGTTGTGGGTTCATCATCATTCAATAGGGACTGGAAATGTGTTGCTGAGACAGTTGTGTCAAACCGAGTGTCTGTATAACATTCTTCGAACCAACACTCGAATAAATTTTCAGTTAGTCTAAGAGTCATTACGTCATTAGCTTGTGCGAGTTCGTTTACTATTCTTTGAATAAGACACTGGCGTTTAAAATCTGTATAGCCTAAAATTGATCTGTTACTACATTCTTTTTTCTTTCCGTAATACATACAGCCAAAAATAGAGTTTATCTCTTTAACCGCACTCATCGAATTTATTTTACTTCCCACATTGTGTTACACCATACAATTTTAAGGGTAGTCAAAAAAAGGTATATCCAAATTATAAAAAAAGATCAAAAACTCTGAATAAACTCCACAGGCCATAAGACCTTAGACGAAATTGAAAGCTTACTAGCTTAGTTTTAGGCATTTTCGGTCTAATTAGTTCTAATGAGTTTGAGAAAAACTACACAGTCTTATATTAACATGCGAGCTAATAGTCTCTGCAGCTACGCTCTAAAATCTTTATTTTACCCTACCCTGTAATTTAAATTACATGTTAATAAATTATAAAAATAATAAAATATATTAACACGCTTCATGTAAAATTAGGGCTCGATGAACACAAAGACAAACGGTTACAGCTTTTTGAACATTTCTAATCGTCGTTATAAAAACCTAGAAATCATAATACTTTTCCACAAGACAGATACAGATCAAGTTAAAACCAAAGAAACCTTCTTGAACCTTAAAATAAGGTAGAAGTTCACATTGACGAATTAATAATATGCAGAGCTCGATGCCTCAACCCTCGCTTTTAACAATGTTCCAACAATGTTCCACAGCAATGAGTAAATACTTATTCGCATTGATTTTAGTATTCAAGCTATAAAGGTTACGTTGGTATTTATGACTGAAGTGCGGCGATGCAGGGTATACGTATATTATCAATTATTATATCTCAAATGATCATCTACGCGAGATACACGGATGTATTAATTTTTTTTAATTACGAGTTAACAATGGTTTAGTGTTGAGTCTTACGAAGTTTTATGACTCAATCGTATTTCAGTGTTTTTCTGTTCAGTAAGTTTTGTTTGCTTTGATATAATAAATTATATTGCCTTCTACAGAGTCGTTCAACAAGAGGTTTCATTTTAAATCATTAAAAATAACAATTTTTTTTTTGAAATTTGTTGATATTTTTGTTTATTTTATACACGTCTTCGCAGGATTTTGGCTGTATTTCCCGAATAACAGCTCTGACGTTTTCTATGTTTTCATTAAGTGAATAAGTTGTTGGTGGTGTATTGGTAAAGACTTTGTCTTTGGCAAAACGTCAAAGAAAGAAATCTAGAAGTCTTAAATTGTACGATCTAGTCGACCAATTGAAATATTGAAATTTCTCACTCAATAGATTTATTAATTTAAGATAAATCTGTGAATATCTCTTGGTAAATAAATTCCTCCAAGCATCACGTACCTGCATTACTTTTGAATTTTGAAATCGCCAGCCAAAAACGACAACAATATGTCACTCGATGGGGATGAAGAGGTTGTTCAACTGTTACTCTTGGATTCTTGGATCTCCAAAATGCCACAGAATTATATGTTAACCTACTCAGTAAAAATGTAAGTGATCATCTTCATTTATTTCCGAAACTCAACCGGCGCTATTTGTGGTCTGCTGGTTTCAATTCTTATGTAAAGGGACTTAATAAGCAAAAAGATATTTGTGCAAGGTTTTTTTGCTTGAGACTTGTAGGTACTATAAGGCAAGTTATACATTCGTAAGCAAAATATATAATACTCTAACTAAAAATAGATTTCAGAGCATTTAAAATCTGAGTAAGGTGTTGTAAGCCTTATGCCAGTTTAACTTTAACTTTCGAAATTAAAAATATACACTCGATAAGGAACTTGCTGAAGTAATGCTGATTATATTCAATAGGCTTGCTTTTAGTTTTCTGGAAGTTAGCACTGCATGCTCTCTATCAAATCAGCAACAACTGAAAGAACATTTTCCAAACTGAAGCTAATAAAAACCTATTTCAGAAGATGGACGATTATCAAACTTATCAGTTTTGTCCACAGAAGTAAGAATCTTGAAAGAAAAAACTTAAATCCCGTTCATCTACATGTGTGCATTTTGAAATTTTGGATTTGCCCCTAAGGCCTAGCTACGCCACTGCTCTTACCATAGCCAACAGCCCCTCACATATGGCTGTAGTTTGTCAAGTCCGATGAAGATGTTAGTTTGAGCTTGTTCATCAAATTTATATGAGAGAATTTTCCTAATGCATACATAACGTGGCCGTAAAATTATTTTACCATCGAGCTATATTATCGATCATGTTGTTCCATATAAGGTCCCTATTTCCTTCAAGTGTTGCCATTTCAAAAAAAAAGTGAGATTTCCATATGATTGCACATAGGGTAAACTGCCCAATTATTGGCACCCCCCCAATGATTGGCACTTGCAGTTTAAATAACGCGTATTAATAACATTTAAAAGTATTTTAATAAAATTATTTTAAAAATATTAGCCTTATAACCTATTTCTTGATGATTTGGCATCATTTTTTTGGCCTTTGAAGTTAGTAGCAATAATTAAAAAATGCTGTTAAAAATTAAGTATCAAGTTCGCTCCAAATTTAATGTGAAACTTGTGAAAACCGTAAGGAAAGTATTGGCATAGTGTTATTTAATAATAAATTTAAGAGGAACACCATTGTCAAGTGCAGTTATTGTGAAAGAATTAACTATAAAAAAGAGGTAAGTTCTTTTTATTTTAATATTTTATTAAAAATATATAATATTTATAAGGGGTGTCATATATAGGATTGCAAATCCATCAAATCATTGGATGCTATGCCAATCATTAGCAAAAATGCCAATTATTGGGTTAATTGGCACTGTGCCAATCATTGGTAAATGAAAAAGTTATAGGTTTTCATAATTTTTTATTAATTTTCTTTAGGTTGAAAATACACTTTTTTATCAATCAATAAAAAATCTAATCTAGTCTCGGCCTTAATATAAACATAATGTACCTAACTTAAAAGACTTAAATATAGTTTTGAAAATAAATTAACTTTCATTTATTAAATTTTATAATAGAGTTATACTGTTTGTTTATTTTGTTTTTATTGGTTTTAATAAACATTAAAAGTTAAAAAAAAAATCAATGTGCCAATCATTGGTTTATTCAGTGCCAATGATTTGAAAATGGTGCCAATCATTGGTAAATGGACATTGTTTTACTTTTTCTTAATTATTTATTAAATTTAATAAAAAATAGGGGACCTATTTAATGTTTTGCACTAAACAAAAATATAATTAAAAATAAAAAAAATATCGTTTCTCAATTCCCATAAGTTATATAAGCTGAATAAGTGTTGAGTAACCTTAAGGTGCCAATGATTGGTTGGTTTACCCTATGTACTGATTTCTTTTATCATATCAAACTCGATTGCTGCTAGTAAAGTTCCATGAAGCTTCCGAACCGCAAAATTAAATGGTCTGATTTTCATATATTTCCAATATTTTTTGACGAGTACTTAAATATTCTTTACGAAGGACACTTAGTAAGCCCGGATCTAATTTATCAAGAATTTAAACTCCATACTAACATATTATTCTATATCAAATTCAATACAAATTATTCTTAATTATGCATGTAGCATTGAAGCCCAATTCACAAGAACAATTATATGCGAAAGTTATCTTCCTCCTGGCGAAGCAGTCTAAGGTCTTAATTCAATATAGTTTGTAGGCTCTAGAAGACCATAGGAGCCACTTCATACACCATCATCAGTCGTGGATTTAAAACGTGATTGCATTAAGCAATAACATTGGTATGCAGCATGTAAAATTGAAACCTGCTCTAAAGAAGTACATGACGTCCACTTGCTAAACTGGTTTATACAAAGTATATTGTATCTTTGTCGGAAACAACAACCAAGATAATTTGTACCTAAAAAAAAAAAAAAAAAACAAAACAAAAATATTTCGCGGAGTAAATCTGGTTCAAAGTTATCGAATGGTTCGATCCACATTCATATTCAATATCTTTGGTGTACCATCTACGTCACTCGTGCTATTTAGAACGAAATCAAATTCAAATTAAGGAGTCATTATTTGATCCCATCAGTTATTGTTATTTCTCCTGTTTGACTAGGTTAAAGGAGATAGTCGAGAGATAGTTGGTAAACATGTTTTCCGAAATCCTATTTTAACGCATTTGCCCTCTGTCTTAATTTCTTGAAAACCAGAGAATCAATCTTGAAAGATCAAAATATTTTAATTGACAAGCCAATCATGATTCATATGCGAAGTCTCATTTTCAATTTGCCTGTAACAAGGAAATACGTTCAATGAAAACTCTTTAAGCCTATTTTTCACAAAAATTAAACAATTATGCCCTATTTAATCCAACAAACAAATTAAGTTTTTCAAAGCTGTATAAGTCACATTTTTTTTCAGGGGTACTGCCTCTTGCGAGGAATTGACAAATTCTCCAAGAGTATCTCTTGTCATGGAAAGTACTGCTCAGTAGCCGTTCGGAATCGGCAGAAAATTTTAGGTCCCCTCCGTTCCCTGGTAACACGCACACAGGAATTGTTAAGAGTTGTAAGTCACTAGGTCCTGGTCCACTCCGAGCTGTTGCACCACCAAATTTAATTTAATAAGTCAGTTAAGCCTGAAAACATTAACGTTTAACTTACGACATATATGTATGTATATATGGAGGGCCATCTAGTGATTTCTTTTTAAATCATAGGTTATTTTGACACTGACAGCTGCTTCCCGCTCGAAATCTTGACACAAAGTCAGTACCATAAATCCGCGGAATGAAATGAGTAGCTTAAATATTGAACAACATTGGGAAATATTGAAAACTTATTTCCAAAGTGAGCGCTGTGTAGCCCCAGTGCGTTTTTTTGGAAAGAAATTTTGGCCAAAATGAAGCACCGCCACGCCTACTGCTAGCAACGAGCTAGTGGACAACGCTCATAGTCCCCGTTATCGTACTTTGCACACAGACGAGAACGTGGCTGCTATAGCCGAGAGTGTGAGACTCAATTCACGAACATCAACTCTCCATCAATCTCAACAGCTCAACATTTACTGCACTAGTCTGAAGAGAATTCAGCACAAAGATCTCGGATTATTTGCTTACAAGTTCCAATTGACTCAGTAATTAAAGGCGCATGACCCTCAGTTTAGACCTTAGAGCAGCTTGAATTGGACCACGATTTTGTGCGAAAAATCATCTTTTCTGACGGGGCCCATTTTCATCTCGGCGGTTAAGTTAACAAAAAAAAGCCACATCTGGGGCTCGGAAAACCCGCACGTTATTGTCCAGAAGTCAATGTATCCACAGAGAGTGACGGTTTGGTGCGGATTATAGAGTGGTGGCATCATTGGACCATTTTTCTTCGAAAATGAGGCTGGGAACAACGTTTCGATCAACGGTGAGCGTTACAGAGCTATGTTAAATGACTTTTATTTTTACTGAAATTGAAGACATGGATTTGGACGAACTCTAGTTTCTGCAGGATGACATGCCACACAGCTAATGCCACAATCGCTCTTTCACGCACCAAATTCCCAAATCAGCCCTCTTGGCGATGTCAATCGGACAATTCGGAGCTGTCAACAATCAGGAAACGGTTTAAGTACTTATGTAAGTCCAATATCATCCAAGCAACAATCCGTGAGCTACAGCCTGAATCCAATAACAGGGTCTTAAAAAATTGGAGTGAACAAATGCGCTACTGTGAAGTCAGCCGAGGCAGCCACTTGAACGACGCACGTTGTGTTCCATAACTAATGGTAATGTTTGCTATAACTAATAAAGCCATAATACATGGAAAACTTGAAGCTGGCCCACCCTTTATATGTTTAAGACCTTCATACGGTCCTCAAAGTAACTGACGTAAACGGGCTTCGGGTCAAATTTGACCTACTACTATTACAGAATTCATGTAATCTATTTGATTATAATTTATACTTTATAATTTAATAGTTCAAGAATTTTTTATGAAAATAAAAGTTATTTTAATACATATTTATAGTATTTTATAACAACTTCAAACATGCTTGTTATCTTATTTATAATTTAACAAACCTTTTCATTGAATGATGAAACATGCAAATATTATCAGCTTTACAATTTTGTATATTTGTACAATTTGATACTTTTAGAATGCTGCTTACATTTAAATTTGTTGCACATGTCACAAACTAAACCTGTTTTATTATCTGTTTTTTTTTTACACAACTGACATCGGCTTTTACTGGTTGCTTTCTTTCCTGTACTGTTTTCCCACTGAGTTGATGGAGAAGATTGTGGATCGTTTTGAGATGCACCTCGTATTTTATTTGCAATTTCAAGTGAAAAAGGTGCTCGAGGTAGTGTTTGCCGTGCTTTTATGTAGGGCGTAACAAGATGCATACCTAGATTTTCTAAAAAGTAGCGGCGCTTAGCAAAACAGTTTTCTTTCCAGGCATAGTTAGCCGATTTGAAAAGAACAAAAGCATTATATACTGATATATCGACCATATTATTGAACACCGCTTGAGCCCATCGGTTAGTCTTTCTTTTGCAAGTGTAACAACTTGCTTGTCCAATGTGTCTACACCACCTTTACGTTTCTTGTAGTCAAGTATTATTTCTGGCTTTTATCTGCGCGATCAACCACTTTCGAGTCATGATGAAATGTACTTAGAAGATTGACAGATTTATTTTTCTTCGGGATATAAGACACGATAGTTGTATTTTTGGTAAAGGCAACATTTGATGACAAAATTGGTCTTCCTTTTATATTTACAGTTTCTTTTATAAGACCATCATTATAAATTTAATTAACATGTACATATATAACTTAAATATAATATAATAAATAATTTAACATATAGGGGTCTGACAATATGGATAAATAATTACAAATAGTGTGTTTCATTAAAAAATATTATTAAAAAGCTCTAAAACTGATTTTTTGAGCATATATCTATTTAATTGCAAATCGATTCGATCGTATATTGAATTAAAAACAGAACAGGAATTAGATACTGGTTCAAATTTACCATAGTTAGTCCCATGGAAAGGAACATAAAAAAAAACCCTTTCACGAACAACTCTTAAAGGTGCATGTATAGGAAATAAAGCAAGCAAAGGAGCACAATCAATATGATTACAAATCACATCTCTAGCAAACATAACTAAGTAACACTTACGCCTCACATGAAGCGAGCTCAAATCAATCAAACGAGACCTAACTTCATATGGTGGCATTATGCCGTCAACCCAATTGAGTTTCCAGAGAGCAAACCTTGTGAATTTTCTCTGCACAGATTCTATACGCTTAATATTCACTTCATAAGAAGGGCACCAAACACAACAAGCATATTCAAGTACAGATCTTACCAACGAAACATAGATCGACTTTAAGGTGTAGGGATCTGTAAACTCTTTCGAATTCCTTTTCAGGAAACCTAATAAACGGTTAGCCTTAGAAATAATATAGTCATAGTGGCTATTAAAGTTTAATTTGCTATCTAAGAATACACCCAAATCTTTTTGAACATTTACTCGTTTCAGCTCAATATCTCCTATTCTATAAGTAAATGCAATTGGATTGTGAGATCTGGTAAATGAAATGAAAAGGCATTTGTTTATGTTAAGATTAAGACAATTCTTCTTGCACCACAGGGATATTAAATTTAGGTCTGTTTGTAAAAATTCACAATCAGAACAAGATTTAATTACTCGAAATAATTTCAAATCATCGGCGTAGAGTAAACAGGATGAAAATGAGACTACATTAGGAAGATCGTTAATAAAAAGGAGAAAGAGAAGGGGGCCCAGATGGCTTCCTTGGGGTACTCCAGAATAATTGAATATAAGCTTAGAACATTTAGAACCTATTGCAACAAACTGTGTTCTATCAGTTAGATAACTTTCAAGCCACCGAAGCAAATTAGAATGGAAACCAATCCGCTCAAGTTTTTGTATAAGAACTTTATGTTGTACCCTATCAAATGCTTTTGAAAAATCGGTGTAAATAGTGTCTACTTGATATCCTTTTTCAAAATTATTAATACAGTAGTTGACAAATAAAGTAAGGTTTGTCACCGTGGAACGACCGCTAACGAAACCATGCTGTTCAAGAGATAAACCATTTTTTACCAATTCATAAAGTTTTTTTTTAACAATGGCTTCAAAAACTTTGGGTACCAATTGTAGTTTTGAAATGGGTCTATAATTAGTAACCAATTGTTTTGAGCCAGACTTATGTATGGGTGTAATATATGATTTTTTCCAATCATCCAAAAACTCTCCATTACGAAGCGATATATTAAAAAGTTTTGTTAGAGGTTTAGCCAAGTTTTCCTTACACATTTTCAAAAATATGGGCGCAATATTGTCGCAACCTTTTTTACCTGATGAGTTTAGAGTAGAGAGTTGTTCAACAACTTCTTCCTCAAAAATCACCAAGTCGCCAATTTCTGCAAACGAATTTATTCTTTCATCTCCAATGAAATGTGATGAGCAATCCTGAACAAAATTTGATTGAAAAAACTCAGCAAACATATTACAAACATCTTGTTCATCAATTGCTACACGGAGAGAACTGATAAATCGCCGATTACGAATTTAACGGTGTCAATTCACGAACTCCATTTTTTTCTTAGATTAGAGCACTTTTTTCGTAGAACTATACAAAATATGTCAATTTAGCACACAATTCATCAAAAACCACAAAATTTGTGTACTGCCAAATTAGTAAAAAATGTCTTAATTTACAATTTCAGTAAAAATGGTGAATCAAAGACATTTTTCATCAAATTTATAATTAATTTGTCAATTTTATGTTTTTATTACTTTTTGCCACTCATAATTTGTAACATACAGAAAATGCTTCATAATTCATAAAAATATAAAGATAAACTCTAAAAATATGGGGATGAAATGCGGAAATTATTAATTCACCATTTTTTATTTGCAATTTAACAAAAAATATTGTGTGATTCAACACAAAAGAAAGATCAATTCATTATCCAGAATACTGATTTGGAAGTGACGATGGGAAACCTTAATTTGCGAAGTATTTTTCGTATTTTACCATAACAAGCAAGGTTATAAAATATTAAAGAGATGGTTTGATTTTTAAACCTAAATATAAATCGTAAACTTCCATACAAATGCGCAAAACTAAATTTTAATGTTTGCAATTTAAGAGCAGTAATAGTTGCGATCTTAAAATAGTGTGTCAATTTGGGAATGACACTGGGAAACCGTAATTTTCAAAGATTTCATACTGTTTTACCATTTTGTAACGTTTAAAATTACTGAGAAAGATTGCCTAATTTCCGGACTGAACAAAAATCGTAATTTAAAATGTTTTTTTACGTAAAACTTAACTTTAATTTTGCAATTTAAGAGCATATTCGTTGAAAATTTATAATCAATGAAAATATGGAAATTAGCGCAGAGGAACATGACTTTAATTCATAACTTTTGTGGAAACTGTTTAAGGTACTAGTACGGTCTAGAATGCCAAAAAAACGCACGATTTTTGGGAATTTTTTTCTCAGAAGCCTTATTAGGTAATAACATAATTTTTTTTTAAATAATGAATACATGCGTCAAGAGTACAAAAAAATTAAGTTTTTTTAATTTTCGAATTTTGGCCGAATTATAGAGGGCGCAAACGTCGACTCATCAAAAAATGCATGGTCCCATGGCGGACAGTTAATCTCCGGATCTACTGAACCGATTTTCAAAAAACTTGCAACTTGATTGTTTTTATGTTTTCTAGAACAATTTACCACAATTTGTCCAAAAAATTATGAACAAAAAAAATGGCAACCCAAAAATGGCAACCCAAAAATGGCCAAAAAAATTTCCAAAAAAAAATGTTTGTTTTCAAAGCTCGATATTTTTTTTTTTGATTTTTTAAACAAATTGTGGTAAATTGTCTCGTAAGAAACCTTCCTTTAAATAATCCACTTTGTTTTTTTGTTTCAGTCCAGTCAATTCTGAGATTAACTGTCCGCCATGGAACCATGTATTTTGATGAGTCGACGTTTGCGCCCTCTATAATTCGGCCAAAATTCGAAAATTAAAAAAAATTATTTTTCTTTTGTACTCTTGATGCATGTATTCATTATTAAAAAAAAAAATATGTAACAATCTACCTAATAAGGTTTCCGAGAAAAAAATTCCCAAAAATCGTGCGTTTTTTTGGCATTCTAGACCGTACTAGTACATTAAATATAAAAAAAAGTATTATTTTTTTACGTCTCAACCTTATTTGAGATAAGATTTCAATCTTTTAAGAAATCTTGTCTACAAGTTTCTTATTCATAATTCAGTGCATTTAAATCTGGCACTGTTCCATTCAAAACAGTACCCATATTCCGCTACGCGGGATGATATATCTATTACCTCCGTTTCCGCTAAACTTCAAATTTGGTACACATATTTCTTGATCCTAGAAGACTAATAGTTTTTTGTTAGTTATGTACCTAATGCACTAGCAAACAAAATATTCAATGCCAATAAAAAAATGTGTCTTATATATATAGGAAAGGTATACATAATATGTAGGTTCCCATACCTACATTAGATTTGTTACTTGGTAATTCAAAGTGGCAAAACGCAGCAAACGTTACATTTTATGAAGTTATTAATTAATATGTGCATGCCATATGGATTCTATAACAAATATGAAAGAAAAATAACAAAACTACTACCTCTAACTGTAAACCGAAGATAATACAATTTTTTTTATTTTTGTGAAAAAAATTCAACGCATGACAAAATTTTAAGGACATTATAAGGAGTTACAGCTTTTAGTTTTTATTATTTTGCTTTCCTTTTCTCAGAATCCAGATGGAATACACACATATTGATAGCGTTGTTAGCTGTTGGAATTGCTGTGTTGCCACCTTCCTTTCATATTCATATATGTAGGTAACGGGTGATTTTTTTGAGGTTAGGATTTTCATGCATTAGTATTTGACAGATCACGCGGGATTTCAGACATGGTGTCAAAGAGAAAGATGCTCAGTATGCTTTGACATTTCATCATGAATAGACTTACTAACGAGCAACGCTTGCAAATCATTGAATTTTATTACCAAAATCAGTGTTCGGTTCGAAATGTGTTTCGCGCTTTACGTCCGATTTATGGTCTACATAATCGACCAAGTGAGCAAACAATTAATGCGATTGTGACCAAGTTTCGCACTCAGTTTACTTTATTGGACATTAAACCAACCACACGAATGCGTACAGTGCGTACAGAAGAGAATATTGCGTCTGTTTCTGAGAGTGTTGCTGAAGACCGTGAAATGTCGATTCGTCGCCGTTCGCAGCAATTGGGTTTGTGTTATTCGACCACATGGAAGATTTTACGCAAAGATCTTGGTGTAAAACCGTATAAAATACAGCTCGTGCAAGAACTGAAGCCGAACGATCTGCCACAACGTCGAATTTTCAGTGAATGGGCCCTAGAAAAGTTGGCAGAAAATCCGCTTTTTTATCGACAAATTTTGTTCAGCGGTGAGGCTCATTTCTGATTGAATGGCTACGTAAATAAGCAAACTTGCCGCATTTGGAGTGAAGAGCAACCAGAAGCCGTTCAAGAACTGCCCATGCATCCCGAAAAATGCACTGTTTGGTGTGGTTTGTACGCTGGTGGAATCATTGGACCGTATTTTTTCAAAGATGCTGTTGGACGCAACGTTACGGTGAATGGCGATCGCTATCGTTCAATGCTAACAAACTTTTTGTTGCCAAAAATGGAAGAACTGAACTTGGTTGACATGTGGTTTCAACAAGATGGCGCTACATGCCACACAGCTCGCGATTCTATGGCCATTTTGAGGGAAAACTTCGGAGAACAATTCATCTCAAGGAATGGACCGGTAAGTTGGCCACCAAGATCATGCGATTTGACGCCTTTAGACTATTTTTTGTGGGGCTACGTCAAGTCTAAAGTCTACACAAATAAGCCAGCAACTATTCCAGCTTTGGAAGACAACATTTCCGAAGAAATTCGGGCTATTCCGGCCGAAATGCTCGAAAAAGTTACCCAAAATTAGACTTTCCGAATGGACCACCTAAGACGCAGCCGCGGTCAACATTTAAATGAAATTATCTTCAAAAAGTAAATGTCATGGACCAATCTAACGTTTCAAATAAAGAATCGATGAGATTTTGCAAATTTTATGCGTTTTTTTTTTTTTTAAAGTTCTCAAGCTCTTAAAAAATCACCCGTTATTTTAAAGGATTGATTGACTTTTTTAAAAATGTATTTATTTTTTTTTATTATTTTTGATAAATCGACTGATTTTAACCAAAATATGCTATTTATTTAGTAAATTTTCATAAAAATAATATTTAGTACTTTACACGTTATAACGATTCAAATGAATTAAATTTAACCTCAAATATTGTTGAGAACGATAGAAAATTCATTAAGTTTAACCTAAAATATGGTTAAGAACGATAAAAAATAATACATTTTATATTTTAAACAGTGTTTCCACAAAAATTGTACACTTAAGTTCCCCCACTATAATTTGCATATTTGTGTTAAGGTCAGGCGATTTAATAAAAATAAAAAAAAAATTGTTTCCAAAAGTCACTTTACTTCATTGATATGAATTTTTGGTAGGTATAGGTACTTATAGCGAATTTGAGTTTTTTTTACTAGGTAAATTTGCTAAATCGACTTATTTTAACATGAATTTTCAATTAACAATAAGCGAGCATTACTTAATTTATATTTTTCACGAAAACACTTTAAAATATAAAATGTATTATTTTTATCATTCTCCCTCAACCATATAATAGTCTAAATTTAATTCATTTGAATGGTTTTAACGTGTACAATACTAAATATTAAAGTGATTTTTATGAAAATTTACTGAATAAAATCGCATTCACCCACCTTAAATTGAATATTTGTTACCTAAAATCAGTCAATTTAGCAGAAAGAATAACAAAAACAGGAACAATTTTTACCAAACTACACTCTACGGAATAATTACCAACTTGCTTTTATGCGCAAATTGAAACAAAATCAATAAAACGCATAGTTACGAACGTAAACCACAATGTATTCAGTCCTTTAAAATACCTACCTACATATATAAGAAACGAAGTTGGCAACTCAGCAATCCCGACAGTTAACGACGATGTATGCGCAATGCGCATAAATTTGTGCGTTGCGTCGCTTCGTTGCCTGTTGTTTTTGTGTAAGATGTAAGTGTGTGCTATAACTTTGCTTTCGCGCGCAATTTTTATTTTAATTGTAGTTGGATGAGTTCCATTCGTAACGTTGAAGCTGGTATTTTTTGGAGTTTTAGGCAAATAACAAAACTACTTACTGTAAACTGAACCTTTCTATAAGACATTTTTTTATTTTCGTGAAGAAAATTCAACGCATATGACTAAAATTTGACTTATAAGGAGGTACCTACAGCTTGTAGTTTTTTATTTTGCTTTCCTTTTCTCAGAATCCAGATGGCATACACACATATTGATAGCGTTGTTAGCTGTTGGAATTGCTGTGTTGCCACCTTCCTTTCATATTCATATATGTAGGTATTTTAAAGGATTGACTTTTTTAAAAATGTATTTATTTTTTTTTATTATTTTTGATAAATCGACTGATTTTAACCAAAATATGCTATTTATTTAGTAAATTTTCATAAAAATAATATTTAGTACTTTACACGTTATAACGATTCAAATGAATTAAATTTAACCTCAAATATTGTTGAGAACGATAGAAAATTCATTAAGTTTAACCTAAAATATGGTTAAGAACGATAAAAAATAATACATTTTATATTTTAAACAGTGTTTCCACAAAAATTGTACACTTAAGTTCCCCCACTATATTTGCATATTTGTGTTAAGGTCAGGCGATTTAATAAAAATAAAAAAAAAAATTGTTTCCAAAAGTCACTTTACTTCATTGATATGAATTTTTGGTAGGTATAGGGGCAAGAGTACGATAACTTAGGCGCCAAAAAATTATAACGGTTTTTTGTAGAACAGTTCAATACAAGCATTTTTTACTATGGAAGGGGGGGGTCTATCTCCCCCCGTTTGGGCGGGAGGGGCAATTTTATAAAAAAGGTACTAAAATGGAAACAAAAATATTAAAAAATAACGGTAATACTTACAATTAAGTATTATACTTTTTTTTAAAGCCAATACTCTGATCTATTAGATAATTTTTAAATCAAGTAAAATCTATGCACAGTTTTTGAAAAAACGAGTTTTAAACTCAAATTTTAGTGAAAAAAAAACATAAAAACAAAGTTTAAAGTTTAATTTTTCAAAACTGCAAAGTTATATATTATTATTTTTCCTAAAATTCGTTGCTCAAATATATTTTTATTCAAAAACTGAAAACTAGATGATTTTATGTCCTCTAGTTTTTGAGAAAATTGAAAATAACTAAAACTACTTTTTTATGGGATATTTGCTTTTTTTGCTTGCTTACGCATTACGGCGTATAAACAGTGAGATATGTATGGGGGGGCATGCTGCCCCCCTGCAACCCCCCTGCCTGGGCGCACTATAGGATTTGGGGTAGGTGCGAGGTTGGGTGTTTGCAAAGTTTCTTTTGCATTTACAGAATCTGGATTTAAAGAAACTTTGAATTTACCCTATGGTCTATACCCAATGTCTACTAAATATATGTATGTACGTAGCCCAAAGTTGCACATTTAAAATGTTCAGACATGAAAATTTAATACATTCTGAAAAATTCACATTACCTAGGTACTACTTTATATAATTTATATAATTCCTTAATTAATATGTATGTTTATTGCTTGTGTCTAACATTTTTAATGCTAATATGGTACAGGTTATTGTTTACCAAGGTCATTCGTTATTCAACCTTTGTAAGAGTGAAGTATTTTTTTCTTTGAATAAAGAATGGCGACTAAGCACCCACTACTTCATCCTAAATTAAATAACTTTTCAATATTTCAAAAAAAAATATTTCAAAAGCATCGCGTTCTTAGAAGAAATTGGTCCAATTCCAACTATAGCGTCAACTCCCCTCAACTCCAACTCAAAAAGGTGACAAAAATTGTAAGAATACAATATTATTATTAATATTTATTCATCAACCAGAGCATATTATACTCTTACAGACTAATATACATAAGTAAATATATTGTTACAAATTTGTAGGTGGATATATAAAATTCAAATTACATTTAAATGATTTACATAGTTAATCTTTTATTTTAATAAATAACGTTACTTAAATTTTGCTTAAAACTAATGATTTAAAAGTTTCTCTGGTGCAATCCATATAAAAGTTAATCTCAGAGCAATAAACCCATCTATCGGCACATTTTTCCATGGGCCTCATTATTGGCTAGAGATTCGGGAGGTGCTTGCTATAATTTTTTTTTTTGTGATCAAAATGCCTGCAAACACGGTTTTAATACATTGAACATTGAAAAATTGACTTGACTATTTTTAAGTAACACCTGACTTACTCACAAACTGACTGACTGAGACGCGAATTGCCATGCAATTCTACCTCCTCTGGTGCATTCTTGGTAACCCTAAATGATTTGCTGTACTTTACCTACAAATGAACCACATTAACATTAATCCTCAAAATGAAATCACCGTAGTTAAATACCAAAAATCAAAAATTTCATAAAAAGTAGTTTTAGTAATTTTCGATTTTCTCAAAAACTAGAAGGGACAAAACCATTCGGTTTTTTGTGTTCGATTCAGAATTAATAGTAGCATTGACCACAAAAAGCTAATTAAGCATTTCATTTTACAATTTTGAAAAAAATTGGTCTAAACTTTTTTTTTTCATTTTTTTTAACAAAATTTTGATTTTGCATGCAAATTTTTCAAAAACTATTCACATAAATAATTTAATTTTAATTTAGGATTATAGAACAGACTTCTGGCTTTCAAAACCGGTATAGTATTTTATTGTAAGTGTTGCCGTTGTTTTTTAATATTTTTTTTTTCAATTTAAGTAATTTTTTCTAAAATCGCCCCTACCTCCTAAACGGGGCGAGATAGACCCCCCCCCTCCCATAGTAAAAAACGCTTGTATTTGACCCTTCTACAAAAATCCGTTATCAATTTTTGGCGCCTAAGTTATCGTACTCTCCCCGGTATAGGTACTTATAGCGAATTTGAGTTTTTTTTACTAAATTTGCTAAATCGACTAATTTTAACATGAATTTGCAATTTACAATAAGCGAGCATTACTTAATTTATATTTTTCAAGAAAACACTTTAAAATATAAAATGTATTATTTTATCATTCTCCCTCAACCAAATAATAGTCTAAATTTAATTCATTTGAATGGTTTTAACGTGTACAACACTAAATATTAAAGTGATTTTTATGAAAATTTACTGAATAAAATCGCATTCACCCACCTTAAATTGAATATTTGTTAGGTACCTAAAATCAGTCAATTTAGCAGAAAGAATAACAAAATCAGGAACAATTTTTACCAAACTACACTCTACGGAATAATTACCAACTTGCTTTTATGCGCAAATTGAAACAAAATTAATAAAACGCATAGTTGCGAACGTAAACCACAATGCATTTAAAATATCTACATAAGAAACGAAGTTGGCAACTCACATTAATCCAACAAACAACGCTATAAATGTGTGTGTATGCAATCTGGTTTCGCAAAGCGATGGGACTTCTATGACTTCAGTAGTATTTCTTCCAATTATTGCTTATTACTTACTATTCAGGCTGTCAACAACTTCTTTAATTTTTTGAAGTCCCATCACTGAGTTGGACCTCTCTATAAGCCAAATAGTACAACTTGATTTGCCTATGTATATGAGTGAGGAGGAAATGCGCATAAAATTCGTGCGTGTCGCGTCTTACACTGTTGGTTTGCTGTGTGTGTATGCGCGTTGGCTATAATTTTGGTTTCGTGCGCGATTTTCATTTTAGTTTAGTTAGCAACGTTGAAGCTGGTGCTTGTTCGGAGTTCGTGTTTTATTCTTTTCAAAAATTAATATTTAAAAAAATATAATAAAACAATTTGCAAAAATAAAAACGTTAAGTTAATACTTTTACCTATAAAAAGGCAATATTATTGATACCTACCTAACAGGACAACAAAAGCAAGAAAGGTAAGAATATTTCTTTTTGAAAACAAATTTTAGTGCGCAAAAAAGAAAAAAATCTTTAGTGAATAATTTACTGTGTTCATGTGAATTTGTATCTACGTTTTTACTTGCGATATATTTGTTCAAGATAAATGGCAAGTTATACATTTGTAAAAAATTTAACTCGAGATTTTGATCAGACTTGAAATTACGATGAAAAGAAGACAAAAAAAGTTGCTTGCGCAATTCTGTCTGCCGGTGTGTTCAACTACAGCCTAAACGGCTCAAATTATTAAAAAAAAATAAACAAATTTATTAATTAAATGTACCGCCTAACGCTCAGAGAACCTTATTTTTGGATTCAATTTTCTCGAAAACTGTACATCGTTTTCGAAAATTATGTTTTTAAAACTCAAAACCTATTTCGAGAACCACTCGCTATATTTTTTGGATATTTACAATTAACAGTTTTTTTCAATATCTGCAAAATGTAAGAAAAAAAGTTTATAAAGATTTGTTTCATTTTCATTTGCTACAAGAATCTCATAACTCAAAAATTAAAAATTTTGACTTAGCTGCAACAATGTCAATAAAATTGCTTGTACTTTACTTTTCTAGAGCATCATACTTTGATATATCTCTTCTATTTTGCACAACAGTTTTGTTTTTTTTTGAACCGCAGTTCTTTTTCCATAACTTTTTATAAGAAACAAAAGTTTTAATAACATTCATTCCAAAACAATCAATTTTGAGTTATGACGCTTTTGTAAAAAATGAGCGATATACGTATGTATGTAGGTTTATTAAAAAAAATGCCATTGAAACATTTCTGGCTGTACATCCCATAGAACTATTTTTTCGAATTTTGACTATCTCATTTCTCGTATAATGGCTTTTAATGAAATTTTTTGTACAGGAGCTTCTAATAAGTTTAAAAAATATTGAATATCAAAACATAAATAAAAAAAAAATTCTTTTTAAATTCGATATCTCAAAACTCAAAATCTTGTCAACATTTTTTATCGAAGTTTAAATTTTATGTGTCCAATAATAAAAACTTAGGAGCTGGTATGCCAAATTTTTTTTCTCAAAAATGTTTTAAAAATGTTGTATAAAAGCATATTTCTTTAAGAAACCCATACAACAATTTATAATGTATATGCATTGTATTAATAAATTTGTAGTTGCTTGTTCAATCACATGGTATTCTATTTATAACTTCAACTACTTAAGTAGTAGTCTTAGCCATTTTAAAAATTAATTTTGTTTATGAATATTTTTCTGTAATAAGATACGTTTTTATAACTCTTGATCTTTTACATAAGAGAAAATTCGTTCGACCAACTCGTGCATTTTATTTTAGTTATAAACAAAAAAACGGTGCGGTATCATGTGATTATACTTGTACGTATTTTGATGAAAATGGTAGATTTTCTGCAAAATAATTAAATTTGAGATGGACCACTGGCCTTCGATATCAAGATTAATGATTTCTTAAATCTTTAATTGTTCGAAAATTTTGAATGTAAGTTAAAAACAACATCAGGAACTATGATTATAACTTGTTTAAAGTTTGTAAAATAACTTAATATTAGTGTTTTCTTATAAAATCGTCTACCGATACTAATAATAATTATAACAATTATATAAATTATAATTATAACAATTTTATTTCTTTTAGTTAATTAGTGTTATAATTACAAAAAGTTTCACAATGTTGGGTGCGTCAGACGACTTCGTAAATGAGACTAATGACGACTATAGTAGAAATACAAAAGAAGTGTATAATATTCTGAAAAGTTGGGGACTTGAAACTTTTTATAACCATATGCTTTGTAAGTACAAAATATTATAACACTTAATATAATCTAACTTTCTTATTAAATTTCTTTATAAAAAAACGTGTGATATCTTTAACAACCCTTTAAGTGACAGTTTCTTATAATAAAAGGTTAAAGATATCACACAGTAAATAATACAGGGGAGGGTGTTAAAAATATAAATTTATCTGAAAAATAATAGTGCAGGGTATAATCTTTTCAAACAATTTCTATCTGCTCAATTAAGCAAACTTCTATTGGCTTAGTAATAACTAGTAATCATGAATTTACAATTTCTAAGCTTTCAACATATCCGATCTAGAGTCATTAAAACTTTTATCGGAAAACGATTTAATAACATTATTTTCAACTGATGTGGGCAATCGCGCTAAAATACGTGCAAAAATTGCAGAATGGCGAATCGGCATTGTAAATATATACTTAAATTCACTTCTATATTGACTTTTGTTTTCAAATTAATTAATAGAAAGCCGATACAGTTTTTCTCCTCAACTACGAGGATCGAAATTGGAATCAGTCATTATCCTCTTGTCCTTCAAGTCCATCATCAACATCAGGCACAACTGGTTACAATAGCCAATCTTTTGTAAGTGAAATACTAAATAGAAAATTAAATAAAAACATGAAATCATTAAATAAAATGAATAAAAAAAACTTAATTGAGCTCACAAGCAAATATTAAATTTTGTATTTAATAAATTTCAAATAAATTAAATACATTTCAATAAGTTACTTATCATCAGCAACACGTCGAAAAAATGAAATTGAAAATATCGATAAAATTAAAATTATTTAAATTTTTGGTTATTTGGAAAAACTTTTGGAGACCTTCCAAAGTTAGAAAAAAATAATAATGTTTTAAAGAAATACAAAATAATACAAAGAAAGTTTCTTAAAAAATCAAGTTTTGTTGATAATTTTAGTAAAAGCTTTAGTCACTTTTTAGCTTAAGCTTGTATTTAATTCACAAGCTAGTGGGTTAGTTATGAATTAAAAAAAAAATTAATTCAGCAGCTATGACTTATGAATTAAAAAAAATTTATTCTTAAGTCAGTTGGTGACTTGTGAATTAAAAAAATTAAATCATAAGCCTCTTAGTGATTTATGAATAAAAACAAAATTAATTCACAACCTACTAAGTGACTTCTGTATTAAAAAATTTAAATCATGAACAAGTTTTCGACTTGTCAGGAGCAAGTTATTATTAATTAAAAAAAATTAATTCACAATCTACTAAGTGACTTATGAATAAAAAAAAATGTATAATCTAGCATGATAATTTTATAACTATTTAATAATTATGTAGTCAAAACAAGCTTAAAAATTTCCAATCTACCAACTAACTTATGAATTATTTTTTTTTAACTCAAGTCACTAAATAGGTTTTGAATTAATTTTTTTAATTCTTTAGTCACTAACTTGCTCATGACTTAATTTTTTTAATTCATAAGTCATTTAGTAGGTAGTGAACCTAAATTTTTTTATTCATAAGTCATTTAGTAGCTTATTTATTTTATTTATTTTTTTTTATTTATTTTATATACGATTTGCTTACACTGTAAGATATAATATCTTATTTATAGTGACGCATTTTAAATTTACAGAAGCTACAGTAAAGTTTAATTTAGTAAATTCAATACATGATTATATAAAGAGATTATAACATTCATTAAAACAATATGAAGATACAAAATATTCAATTATTTCTTACATTCATATTTACAAAATGAATTTATGAATTAATTTTTTTTTAATTCACAAGTCATCTACAGACTTATAACTTAGTGTATTTTTAATTCAAAAATTCGCAACCCTGTTAGACCTGCAGAAGAATGTAAGCACGTACGAAACGTCGTCAAATTTAAATTAATTTATATAAAAAAAAACAAAAACAAAAACAGATCTGAAGCAGACGCAGGATTCAATTACAATATATTTTATTAGCTTGTGAACTCAAATAAGATGTTTTTATTTATTTTATTTGATTCTATCGGAACTTCACGTTTAAATTTTTTTACTTGATCAATATTTAAATTATACAATATTTTTTTAGGATTTGGACAACTTTTTGGCAGCAAACACTAAGTTTCAATTTGCATACGAAGCGAATAATATTTTGCCAGAATATCTGAGAACGGATTTAATTGAAAAGTGCGTCAAGTACTATATAGATGCGCAACATGTAATGAGGCATGACGACTTTGTTCTTTGTCTCTATATCAAACAAAATTTGTTTATTTTTTCCGAATGAGCCAAAAAATGTTTATTATAATGAGCATACCAAAAAAGGCCGTATTTACTCCGTCTATAGAACTGTTCTTGCCAGGCTTCGTCGAAACGGGCTTCCTACCTTTATAAAAAAGAAAAAGCTTGTGGACGTAATCAGCAAACAAAAAACAACAGAAGGTTTGTACAAAACATATTGTTTCATTAATATATTGATGGTGCATTGACTGTCTTATCTGTAACATTTCAATGGAGTTTCTATAGTAAACAAAAATATGGATTGAGAGTCATTTTAATGCATCATGATATTTAAAAAAAATAAATGTATGTTTTTTCTAATTTACGAAATCAAATTTTTGTTTTTGTGTTTCATTAATTTATTAATGTTTTTGTATTTATTTTCAGATCCAGAAATAAGTTCTGATGATCAGAAATGGTTCAAAAGCTACACAACTCCATTCTCCACTTTAGAAGCCAAGTGGAAGGAAACTATAATAGAACGCGCAAAGATAATTGAAACAAAACTCAACGACATCTCAACTATTATCGAACAGTGGCCCTGGCCATCGTTCAAAATTCCCGAAGGTCCCCGATTAGTAAGATTTATTAAATATTTATTTATGTATGGCTGCTAGCTTACTGTTTTCTGGTTTATAATTATAAGGATTAAAATAGTCTAAAGTTGTACTCACAACTTTATTGAGACTATTAGTTCGAAAATTCAGATCACTTATACATACAAAACATGCTATAAATAAAACACACTGGCGCAAAATTTTAAACAGTTCTCAACAACTACACAAAAAAAAAATTAAATGCACGACTGAGTCGCACGAACTTGCTCCTATGTAATAGACTAGGAATTTTAAAAACGAATGTTGCTAGAGAAAACTGTTCATAAGGATAAAATTAATTTTTTAGACTCCTTTAATAGTAAGAGACAAAAACAGAATGCTATACAAACATGAATTTATGCCAGAACAAAAATTATGAGTCGTTGTAGTGGATTCTTAAGCTTTATATACAAAATTTAAAGAAACATTTTTAAGAAAAAAATTTGGTACGCCAACTTTAAGTTTTTATTATTGTAGGAATGAAAATAAAATTTCCAAGAAAAATGCTGAGCCTTTTTTTTCAAAAATTCGAAAAATATTTTTTTTTTAAGTTTTGAAATGCAATGTTATTTAAACTTTTTAGAAGCATCTCTTATTTCATTAAAATTCCTGTGTCGATAATGAATAATTCAAAATTTAATAAAACATCAGTAAACATTTATACTTCGATTTGATTTGGTATGAAATGACCATTGTCAATATGGATAAAGTATACCTATAAAAGATAAACTAGCTATTTGCTGCTGTTAAAGTTAGACGAGCTCTTTAACGTTAAAGTATAGTTAATGTCCTTTAAAATTAACAAAAAGTCGGTTCCGGTTTTAGAAACAATATTTAGAGTCGACTCCCATTATACAATTGATTTAGGGCAGGTTTTAAATGTTTAAAATTTTGCGCCATTACAATTGATTTAAAACTAGCGAGCTCATTCTTATTAATAACATTATAATGTATGTAATTGAAATAGAGTCATCACTTTTTTCTCTAATTTTTTTAGGTTGACATCGATTTCGACCATAAACATCCAGGTAAAGACCTAATTTTGCTGGAAAAATGGGAAAACGTTATAAGAGAAGTAGTCCCAGTTATGAAAAACAAAATCAAAGATAAGCTAAGCATCAACCAGCTGTCGCGATTCAACTCGTTCAAGGGAATACAGCGGGATATACATTTTTCCCTTTTACTACATGCTCTTCTCCCACCAGGTAAGTGACGCCGCAAAGAAGGTATGGAAATTTAGTATCGCGGATAGCCAAACCTCTTTCATTTTAAGAATTGACTCTGCAAATTTGTTTAACGAAGCAATTCAAAAACGTTTAACTCACTATAAAAAATTTAATCTACGCATGCAGCCTTTTTTATTGATTGTTGCTAATGAAGACTTCAAATTTGGAAAGCATTCAAGTTATTTACGATAGTATCATATATAAGTTTGACAATTTAACAAAAGCGTTATCGTGCGCATTCAAAATTCATTGGGTGTTTGACCTTGAATATCAAAAACAGTGCCAATATGTATGGCAGTTTTTACAATGTTATATTTTTGACATGCATGTTCCAAATGTGGCCACTAATGTTAATTCCCTCTTATCCATCCTTAAAGATTAAGAAAAATACTTTATTAAAAGAAAAAATTTTTTAACATTATTATTTTATTACTTATTTTTTATATTATTTTATAACTTTTTGAAAACTATTATTCTATCACTTTTTTAACATTATTATTTTATCACTTTTTTTAAAATGTATAAGTGCTTTAGTTGTAAATTTGATTGCAAATCAGTTCAAGCCCTGATTGTTCATTATAAATGCTTGCATTTGTTTAAACCAAATCAGCATTACAAATATGCACAGATTAATTGCGCATCTGAATTCCACAATATAAACAAATTAAAGAGGCATTTGGATCAAATGCACAAAACAGAACATTTTGCATGTCTCGATGAATTTACTGAACTTCATCCACCAAATGTTATTCCTGTTAAAAATACTGAAATCGAATTTAGACCTGACTCTTACCATGAATCTAACATGTTTACAGATGAGACATTTCAACGAAGAAGCATGCAAGATATTTCCAATTTCAGTCTTAACTTTGTTCTGAAGTTAAATAGTTACAGTCATATGACTACAAAACAGATAGAGGAAATAATATTTGATACTTCCGATCTATTAAATCTTATATTTGATTCGCTGAAACCGATTCTGCCACACATAAATAACACTTTCAGACACAATTTTACAGAATTATTTGAATTCTGTTCCCAACCTTTCAAAAAAATTTCCACTGATTTTAAGCTGAAAACACATTTAAAAGAATGTAACTTAATTGAAGAGCCACAACAATTTGTTATAGACCAGTCAATAACTCTCGTTAATGAAAAAGGTATATCTAACTTTACTGAAAAAAAAATTTCCGGAACCATTCTTCCAATCCAGTTTATTTTCAGGAGTTTATTTGGAACTTGTAATACTCTTGAATTGGCTAAAGAGCATATTCAATCATTAGAGCTTAGGGAAAATTCTAAAATATCAGATTTTTTGCAAGGCCAGTTGTGGAAAAGCAAAAAGGATAAATATCCACATGATTTTTGTATAAATTACAACTTATATTACGATGACTTTTAAACTGGAAACCCTCTAGGAAGTCATTCAGGTGTTCAAGCAATGGCATCCTTTTATATTAATTTCCCATCACTTTCCCGAGAATTAAGCTCGCGCCTAGATTACATATTTCCTGTTATGTTTGTAAGAACAAGAGATAGTTTGACTTAAGAATTCCTAAATATAGAACCTATGAACTGAAGCACTTCTTGTATATTATAGTTTTTATTTAATTATAATAACTATTGGACTAAGTAGCTGAAAAAGCAACAATATACCTAATTAAAAAAAAATATGTTATAAAAATTAACATCTAAAATTATAAGATACCTAGTTACTTGATTGTAATTTTCTTTTTTTATAAAACAATTTTTTCCATAATCTTTTGATATTTAAAATTAAAAAGTAACATTTCTTAAGTTTTAATAACAATAAGCACCTATCAAATAAATAAAACCTTGTTTTTTTTTCAATTGTCTTGTAAACAAATTACTGAACATTTGAATATGTAATATAATTATCTACAATTGAAATGAGAATTTTGTCAATGGCTCTTTTTGTAGAGTAAATTTTTATTTGTTGTAAGCAAAAGATTTTTTTATAATTATATAACTGTTAATCTTTAAATTGAAGCACTGTCAACTTTATTTTATAATGTAAAATAAAACTTAAGTATACAACTTGTATGAAATTTTGTAAACAAACAAAAATATTAAATTTATTTATTTTTAATTATAAGACTATTATAAATGTTAAATACTATGCAGATAATATCTGTTCAAAAACAAAAAAAAAATAAAAATATCTTATAAACATATAACTAGTATTTCCTTTCTATTTGATTTAACAGTTTTTCACAGGAAGAAGACGACAATAATATGGAATGTTTAAGGTGTAAATAAACATCTAAAATATTTAAAAAGGTTCGTATCTGAAATAAAAACCTTGCAAAGCCCTCTTGACGAATCATCATTTACAAACAAAATTACAAATTAACAAACGCATATTTCAAAACTAATCGCTTTTTGATGGGTAAAACACAAAAATTCAAATTATTAATTGAGGATTTTGTTTCCTCAGCTTATGGCGACAATTTTGTGAAATGCTACGTTTGAATCATAAATTAAAAATACGAAATTCGCAAAATCATACACGTAGATAGCAAAACTACGCTTATTGGTTCGCAAAACATAAAATTTAGTTTGTAAATTGATCATTATGATTCCTTAAATCAGGACGAAAATTTTGTAATTTGAATAGAAAACGCTGCCAAATAGCTGGCAAATCGATCTTTCAGAATCATAAATTACAAAAAAAAAGTCGCAAATTAACAAAAGTAGATAGTAAAACTACGCTTATTGGTTCGCAAAATATAAAATTTAGGTTGTAAATTGATGATATGGATTCCTGAAATTAGGACGAACATTTTGTAATTTGAAAAGAAAACGCTGCCAAATTGCTGGTAAATCGATCTTTCAGAATCATAAATTACAAAAAAAAAAGTTGCAAATTAATAAAAGTAGATAGTAAATCTACGCTTATTGGTTCGCAAAACATAATCTTAGGTTAGTAAATTGGGGATATGGATTCTTTAAATCACGACGACCATTTGTAATTTGCTAAGAAAACTCTAAGAAATAGCTGGTAAATCGATCCTTCAGAATCATAATTTGCAAAAACAAAATCGCAAATTAATAAACGTAGATAGCAAAACTACGCTTTTTGATTTGCAAAATACGAAATTAGAGTTGTAAATTGAAGATACGTATTTCTTAAATCATGACTACACAGTTGTAAACTGCTTACGAACATTGCAAAATAGCCGGCAAATCAACCCTTGCAAACGATAAATGACAAAAACAAAAGACGTAAAATACAAAACATAGATAATAAATTAACGTAGGTTTTTGTGATTTAGAATCAATAATAACATAAGATTGACATAATATTTGCCAAATTGCGATTTGTTAGTTGCAATATTTTTCAATATTATTTTTTGAAAACCAAGTTATTGATGATAAAAACTGTTGATTCATGACTTTTTACTGTTGATTTCATCAATTTGCACATTTTCTCAATTGCAAACAAAATTTTTAAAATTAGCATAACATGGGCTAAGGTCTAAAACTAGATGAACTTTTCGTGAATTGAAGCTCATTTTACATGATCTGCTCACAGAATTCTTTCCGTGTACCCTATCATTAAATATCATATTAGCCGGTAGGCCAAAAGACGTTATTTTGCTGTTTAAGAAAGACCAAAAGGCTTTCGAATTATTCTTTATGTTGCTTTCAATGCTCCATAAGTATTGTTGATATGAGAACTTTTTTAAAGTTTCATATTCCCTCCTACAACTCAAATATTCCTGCAATTTAAGATTATTTAAATTTTTTTCTTTTAAAAGCTTATTAAGTTTATTTTTAAGCTTCCTGAGACGTGTGTTGAACCAAACCGGCTTGTGACCCATTGCTTTCTTTTTAAATGGAACAAACATTCTATATGATTCTTCCAATATGCACTTAAACAAATCATGACAAGTTTTTAAACAGTTAGACACAAATATCTCATCCCAATTCAGTCTTTCGAAAAAAGAATTTAAAGCACCGTAATTAGCTTTATCAAAATTGTATTCAATTGAAGGCGAATCATTAAACTTCAATTTTTTAAAATCTAAAAATTTAAATTCAGTTTCAAGAGCTAAATGATGCACAGAATTTTCAACGAAAGGTGAATACGAAATATCAAGCTTAACATCAATATCATTATCGACAAATATAAGGTCTAAAATTCGATCATTTGAATTCTTTAAAAAATTTATCTGTTTCAAATTTAAAGACAATACAGAATCAATTGTAACAATTTCACAATCTCCACTAACATTAAATGGAGTTAAACATTTATCTTCATTAGAATATAACCAATTTATATCGCCTAAATTAAAATCTCCTAAAACAATCACATAAGAGTTTTCCTCTAAAATATTTTCTTCAACTAAATTAGTAATATTAAGCATATGACTATTATAAATAGATAAACTACTTTTAGGTGGAATATAGGAAATAATAATAAATACATTGAGTGTCGAAAAACAGTTTACTTTAACACACATTTGCTCTACACTTTCATCTTTAAGAGGCACAATTTGACTTAGAAATGAGGAGCGAATCGCAAGCAATACTCCGCCGCCCTTAGCTAAACTTGAATTATCTGAATAACGATCCCTTCTGAAGACATTAAAGTCATTGTTAAAAAGCTCTGTTGAAAAAATTCCTCCATGAAGCCATGTCTCAGTAATGGCAATAACATCAAAAATACATTCACTAGCAGCAGATATAAACATATTAGTTTTTGTCCTTAAACCACCTGCATTCTGATAATAGACACGTAAAAAAACCTCAGTCATCGCAACAGCATCCTTAACAGTAACATCAATGGGTGCATTTAAATTGGACAGGAATCTCTCATCCGTGTACCTAATCTCATCTCGTTTTTTGCCTCGAACTTAAAATCACGCACACGTACTCCATTTGGCCAAGACTCAGGATCGAACAAAATCCCATAGAACCTCTCTGGAATGCCAATTTTAAAATTGACATACTTATTGTTCCCCTCAGAGCCTTTTTTTAAAAGCTTGTAGCAATTTATATCGGAGATATCTGTCTTGAGTTTATCTGCTACCCACTTTATAATTGCATCGCATGAAGTGGATGCTTTAAAGCTAGATAGGTGTAACCATTTTTTTTTTGGATAAAAATGAACATCGATACAATCTTTCTCATCAACCAGAGCATTACCTACGGTTTCACAACGTTTGTTTGGAGATTTTCGATTGCGAACATTAACTTTATTCGCCGTAGTAATCACCTCATTACCTTCGTTATCGTTGACATCCAGTTCAATTTCATTTTGTTGGACACAGTTGCCATTAGCATTATCAGCAGCAGTATCAAAATCAATATTACCCCCCTCACGTTCATAAGCAGAGGGAGCAGCAAGATCATCAAGAATGGGAATAACCGCAACAGTCACACCACTCACAAGATCATCAGCAACAACAACACCATCCTTTACATCAGCAGCAGGTAGATTAATATTAATATTACCTACATCTCCATATAGAGCATTGGCTTCACTGCAGTTAACTATATGAGTAGATCTATTGTCTTTCGATGAACACGATACCAATGGTGAAGACGATTGTTGTTTTTCGTTGGGATAAAGTTCATTCACCTTTGAAGTAGATCGTGTTTGCCTTTGGATCACATTGCATTTATTAAAACATGGAAAATTGTTTTTGTTTTTATGCAAGAAATTAAATAGATCATTTATTTTGTTCAAGCAAGTTTGCAGGGATTTACTTTTGCATGAAGTGCACTTCCAAAAAATGTCACGAGTGGACTTTAGAATTCCAAGTACATTATCGTTAATATTAACACATTTAGGGTGAAATATCAAACCACAGAAACCACAAGTTATAAATTCGTCACTTGGGTCATTATTTGAGCATTTAAAACACTTTCTTTCCATAATGAATACAGAGCAAAAAAATAACACAACTGAACACAACGAACTGTGAGTCTGTTCTGAAATCTAGTTCTAGTGGTAGTTCGAGCTTATTTTTGCGTATTGTTCCTACTAGTTTAATCTGTTTCTAGAATAATTTTTGTCCGAGTTAATAAGATGTAAAATTGTTATCAGTCGTAAGATTATGCCCCCTTAGTACTACAACTAAATCAAGAACTACACACATAGCTTTATTTCTTTCAGGTGTACTTCTGAGTTCCTTGCCTGTATAAGGTTGATTATTCCAAACATAGCTCGTTGCAGAATCACAAAGTACCCAAAACTTGATTCCGAAGGCTTTGGTGGAATGTACTGTCGGAAAGGACATCTTCCTCTGAATGCTACCAGTTGTTCATCTATTGTTACATTTTCGGATGGGTTGTAAAGCCTCGGTAATATCTCAACCCAATGGTTCCACAATTCATGTACATGAGCAAATTTGTCTAACAAACCCCGTTTTCTGGTATCAAACCTGATAACTCTAGATATTTTTTTGAATGTCTTCAGTGACATAGTCGCTGTAAATATTGGCCTTCCTTTTTGAGAGTCCCGTAAACTTTCGGAGCTTTCGTTATTTGATCGAAAAACACCAGCCAATAAAAGAAGTCCAGTGAATGTAAACAGTTCAGTGTTATCATTATCAGTCCATTCTTCATCAAATATGCGTTTACCCTTAATGCTGTGTAAGCTAATATAGTACCTACTACCAAAGGTGGTGGAAAAAATAATTCGAAGCTGGAGATTTCTTCTGCTGCGATTCTTAAGGACGAATAACGTGTCAATCCTGGCAACAAGTTTATAATGTTTTCCCTCGATGCTCTTCCGGCACTGTTTTGAAGAGGTTTTTTAGAAAAAGTTATTAGGCAATTTTTTACATCATCACTTTGGTAGGTACAGATGCATTTCCACCCTCAATAAAATTTCTAACCGATGAATCAGCTTCCTCAACATGATCGTCGAACTCAGAACACGATTCCTTCTCATCTCACACTCTCAAAGAAAATTCACTTTCACTATCGCTCATTTTAAAAAAGAAAATTATTTGTACAACTTGCATATAAAGGCACGTGCTAGTCACTAAATGTTAATATGTATATGTACATATATTCTATAAAAGCACTGTAAGTAAAACTTATGCATTCGCACAACAAATACTGAGTAACCTGTAAACAAATAAAAATACAATTGACGTTCTGTTTACGGTATGGTCAATTTTGACCCGAGATTCGCGAATGTACAAAAATGTGTAAGTCGTAAAATAAAAAATATATTTATAAAATTATATGATAGATATATTAAGTTCAAAACTTTAGAAAAAGTCATAAAACATCAAGTTCCTAAGACATTTAGTTTTCGAAAAAATCTAATCTATTTCCTAAAAATGGTAAAAAAATGACCCGACGAACTTATAAAGGTTAAGTTGAACTCACTAAAACACACATTGGGCAAAACATCTTGCGAGCTATTCACAAAAAAAGTACAGTGACAGACGTTTAATATTACATTAAAAATAACAAATAAATTGAAGGATCTTCCATAGTGGACTTCTAAACTTAAACAAATCACTTTTGGCCAACTTTTTCAAGCTACATCTGCCAAATCGACTGTCATTTATTTCGTCTCTTCTGGCAAATCAAGATAAAGGGCTTTCAACAACATGTGAAAATTATTAAATTGTTTTATAGGAGCAACTGTTGCTATAAACCTTCTTCCCAGAAGACTATTCATCTATCATTTATATCTTAAATATAATTATTTTTTTATAATTAAAGAATAAGAAGCTTAATTTCCGTGGTGGATCAAATCCCCAACACACATTATTATCTGTTTCAATTTGCCACAAGAGCTTGGAACTCTTTAATTAAGTATTGACCAAATTAAAGAGCAATTTCTAGGTACCGTTTATCTATCTTCCTTAGTGCGATATCATTTCTGTGACATTATACCTATAGAAATAAAAAAAAAAAATTTAAAAATCCGTTAAAAGCCAAAAGCACCGACCCAGTAAATCAGCTTTGCGAAGCTATATACCTCCGCTATTTTGCCAAAGGTAATTTCCAAAAAAGTCTGCTCAATCACTAACAAAATAAAAGTGAACAAATTGTCAAAAACAGTCTTCGAAAATTTTGAATATCAGAAAAAAATATTTCACATATTGCGGAAGAACTTCCTACATATGTATATAGAAAATGAATGCTCCCCGCAAACGTAGGAGCTGCTGTCCTCAAAGAAAACAGAATAAACAGTCTTTAATATCAATTCCGCCACTCATACCCAATCTCACATTTGAGTCCGTTTGTAAAAATCCAGCACAAACATGTCCAACATGTTCTAACACTGACTGTCAAGTGAAATGCCAACAAAATATAATAATATAAAGGATAATAATTGCAAAGGATCCATGACAATCGCAATCAAAACAAACGACTAAGGAACAAACTACACTCTGACTACCAGGCTAAACGACTGGAAAAGGTAGTCGTAGCCGCTTCAAGGAAGGCGACCTCACAAAAACCTGAAGTTGAACCCGTCCGTTGTCGTCGTCGTGTTTGTCGACCGTCCTCAATTTCAATTCGTATGCCATGCATGCTGAGCCCAATTGGAAGAGTGAAAGAACGCAAGGACGCATATAAAAAAAAAAATAAATAATAAAATCCTGAAAAAAGAAATAGCTCTAAATAAAAGCGAATGGAATAGAAAAACCAGCAGCAGAACCGAATTCCGTACCCGCCCGTTAAATTAAAAAAAAAATAGGAGAATTCTTGTACGAGGAGCTGCTGCCGACAATCATAGACCCACAACTCAGGAGTCAGGACGCAGGACGCACATTCAAAATATAAAGCAAGAGCGTCTTTCGACTTAAAAAGGATAGAATGGTGTCATATACACAAATGGAAACGAAAACAGCATGCACAGCACACAGAATTATACACAACTAGCTTCCACTCCAAGTCAGAGTTCGGGAATCGGGACAAAAAAGCACAGACAACAAAAAGGATAATCGCCGTCATGACAGTAAATTTATTTATTTGCTCCTTTCACTAAAACTCCTTTGTCTGAAGCAAGACTTGAACGAGGATGTCACAGCACACCAACTATCCCCTTCCACACACATAAAGACTTGTTTATTAAGGATAGGTAAGAAGGACATAGAGTGATGGCCAAGTCATCTGACACAACCCTCAATGTACAGAGGGTAAGTGGCGAGATCAAATGTCGGGGAACATATTCGAATCTTGTACCGAGAGTTTTCATGGAACAACAAGAACTATTCCAGTAATTTCGCACAGAAGATGAGGAAAAAGGATATACCTGGGAAGAGAGAAACCTTTTTTTCCCATGAGTGCGATAAACCTATCTTTACATTGGAGGGTGATGGCTTATGTTATTCTGTTTTTGGAAATTTGTAGTTCATCAGCTTCACTTTACGATTTGTAAGGGTATAGCTCTTGAGCTTGATTAAACTGAATATGGACCAAAACGCGAAAAACGAAACCACAAAGAAAAAAAAAATATTTCAAATTTCGCGGGCTTTTCGCCATTTTTATTTTTTATACATCCCAAAGTAACGAGTAACATAAATTTCAAAGAGATATTCGTTACTTACTTCGCGATAAACACGTTTTTCTTTGATTCCTTGAAATTAAAAAAAAAAAATTAAAATACAAAACGAAACAAAATGGTAAGTTTTATTAATTCAAAATTAGTTTTTTAAGTGTTATCCGTTTTGGTCACATTAAGTAAGTTTTGTTGAAAGTATAGGGCTTAAATATTTTAAAAAACAAATTGAAATCAGCATTTAAAATAACAAAGAAACCCACCGCAATATTTGATGTAACGTAACAGTCCAAGAACCTTAAAAGTTTATTTTTCCAGCTTCTATTATATCAACATATTAATAAAACCATATTTTCTCCGAGTAGTTTTAGTCTATTTTAAAAATAAAATAATAATTCTGTTGTGTACTAAATAATGCCGTTGTTTAGAACAGAAAACAGTTTGTAACGTAACAGTCTTTTTTCGTTTCAAATTAAAAAAACGTAACTATGTTGATTTCATAACCTCAAACATACTTCTATTGTTTAGGGAAAGCTTAGTAAGACCCAAAAGAACAAAAAATATGAGCCTTATTATCGTACCCGATCGGAACGTAATTTTCTCCGATTTCTACGAAATGTACGAATTTTGTATGATTGTAGCCGTTCCGATATTGCAATCGGAAAAATCTACGAAAATAAAGTTTGTGTGCGTTGAAATGTCAAAATGGCAGCAACGCATGGTGAATTCAAGCGATTTATGAAGATATTTGATTTCCGATTTCTCCAACAGCAAATTATAAGTTTAAAATTTTTAAAGAAAAATTAAAAACGAATAAACTTTTATAATTTATAATTACGCTGTATCTGAGTTAGAAAATATTTGATATATTTCTTAAGAATATTCTATTTTCTTTATTTAATTTTCTTTATTCATATCTTTCCGATTACAATAACACTGCTGCACTATCCATGATTCTTCTTTGATTATTTGACACGAATCAACACTTTATTAATTTATTGGCGTTTACATCAAATACACGCGTTAGCAAACGTCGTTTTTTCCGTTACGAAACAGATACCATGAAGGAAATAAACGTTACGATCGTAACGATACGATGATAAAGCTATATATATGTATGTAAATAGTTAAAAAAGGACGGAAAAGTTTGAGAAGTTGTTGAACTCCAAATTAGAATTGATTTATATTTATTTACAAAGCACTATTTATACTAAAAGTTTGTTTAAATTCGATAAACAAACTTAATAAATTATTACAATGAATGATTGATAGATTTATCTTAAATAAAGTAAAATATTATTATTTTTAAAACTAAGTGCAAATACTTAAAGTAAGTTAGTGGATTAATGGATTGCCACAATTTCGATATGTACTTAGCTATAATGAAAAATTAAGTTTTTTTTTATTTAATTTGTATGTTACATAAGTTACCCTTTTTAATGTCTAACGATAAGAAAACCAAATAACACTAAAAGAAATACAATTTTAGCCATTTTCCATGCTGACTTTAACTCTTAAAAGAGCCAAGATCGCACGTGTAACGTAACAGTCTTTTCATGTAACGTAACAGTCCCAACATTTTTCTTTCCACAGAATCTAAAAATACAGTATTTAGTGTAATTAATATTTTATTTGCTACTTCCTTTCTTAATCTCAGAAACCTCGTACCTCACGTTTGAAATAGTACACTAAAAGAGCAGACTTATTGCATAATGTAATGTAACCTCAAAATCTACTTCCAAATTCATGTAACGTAACAGTCCTGCTAAAACATTTTTAGCGTTTAAATGACAGGCCTCACTGATTTTTAAATTAATAGAAAGTGTTAGTTAGGAAGTCTATTTTGAGAAAAAAGTAATAGATATTGAAAAAGTATTCAGTTTCATATATTTTCAGGTAAATTTGTATTGAAATATGCGTATGAATGTAACGTAACAGTCCGCGTTTTGGTCCATATGATGGAAAAAGTTATGCTGCCTGATGCTAAATCAAGACTGTGTTTGGCATATTAACAAGAAAGGGATAGTATGGAGCTAAGAACGGTACGATAATAAAGTATAAATGTATTTATATAAATCCTAATTTGGTTCCATATCTACTTAGTTTTTTGTTCTTTCATTCATAGACATATAAACTTTCCCAATGCAAGTTCATTAACTGACTATTTTTTCAGGATTCTTTCATGGATATTTCGTCCAGAGATTAAACCCAGAAAACTTTGGTATTTAGAGTAAGTGCGGCAAATATGGCCTACGTGGGTAATATGGCCTACTGCTCTATTTCGCAAACCAAAACCCACAGCGAAATAAAAAAAAATCCATTGCGAACGCCTTCAAACCGGTTTAGCATCAGCCTTTTGTGGTGAGTGTGGCGCGCCGATCGTGGAAAATATACGGCGTTTTCCGTTTTTTGTATTTTTGATGTAATTTTTTTGGCAAGTTTCCTTAAGTGTTTTTATATCGAATTTTGTATTAAATTGGTAACTTTTTTCTAAAATTAAATAATGTTATGTATTTTCTTAATTTGTGTGATATTATTTAAGAAAAAAAGTTTATGAAGTGTATTTAAAATTAAAATAAATGAAATAATCACAATGTGTCATCTTTCACTACTGTTGGGGTAAACACGTACGCAGAAGGATTTGTATTGAAATTTGTTTAAGTTATTTCGCCAACTCTTTAAGCCATTTAACATATTGTGAAATGCCGTGCTTTTGTGGTAAAGTAATTGAGAGAAGTGATCCAAAAATTTTTTGTACTATATGTAAATCATACATTCACCTAACTTGTGCTACACCGAAAAAACAACCTTGGTTGATTCAACTATTTTTCGTGGTTGATTAACAATTGGCTAAATTGAATACGTTTGTAGTTGAATCAACCAACGCTGCGTGTTTAAATCAACCAATGGAGCGTTGTTGATATTTTATTTTTGAAGTATCACAAACATATTTGATTCAAATACGTTTATAGTTGTTTCAAATATGATTTCATTGTTAATCAACAATTACATTATTGATTTTATTGTTAATCAACAATAAACGTGATAAACTAAAAACAATGTGAAATTGAGTATGTTTGTGAATGAAAGATCATAAACATGTTTGATTACATATCTTTGTAGTTGACTTTTATATGAAATCATATTTAAATTACTTTTTTAATAGCTAATCAAACATGAACGTGATTAACAGAAAATTATGTTTTTTTATTTTTTTCACCTTTAGGCTAGCCGCGCACTAGCAACTTTTAGTTGCGAAACTGCTTGGTTCGAGCAACTAAAAAGTTTGTGTTTTGACACAAACTAAACGATTGCCTAAAATAAGTTAACCATTTTATTGAACATATAATTATCTGCAAATTCACGGACATTCAACCAAACAGTTCATCTGTTTTCTATAAGTAACCAAACAGTTTCGCAACTAAAAGTTGCTAGTGCGCGGCTAGCCTTATACAATTGCATTATCAGTTTTATAGTTAAAGAACACCGAACATGATAGACCAATAGATTGTAAAAATGTGAAAATGAGTATGTTTATGAGTGAAAGATCTGTAACGGTTTTGATGTTCCTAACCCACTAAATTGCGATCTTATGCATCTTCATTGAACTCCTTTGAACCACAGGATTCTCAAAGATCCTCCAAGAAGGTGGATTAGGTTGTCCAGTCGGCAGAGTGCTGGTAGGCACGCTAGCGAAGGCCATTAGGCTTGCTCGGCGGTGGGGTGGGGTCTTGCAAACGCCACTGGACCACCGTTTACTTTTAAACGTGCCTAAATGAATAAATTAATAAAAAGAAATACCAAAAGCTGCTAAAAAAAAATCACTACTTCTATCAACAAACACTTCTTTTCGGAACTATAAGATGGACTTAGTTCCTGAGTGTGACCCTCCCACTGTTTTCTACGCTAGGTAGAAACACCATGGTTACCGCACCACTCACAATTATCCACGATAACCCCTAAAGCGAAGTCAAATTTAGATTTAAATCTGACTCATCTCTTCACCGTCTAAACTACCCCTATTCATTCCACTTTTCTAAGCCCACTTTCGAAACTTACTCACACGACATTATGTATGTCAAAATAACATGCAAAATTTCATAGAAAATCTAACATGGTAAATTTTATTCAAAAAGTAAATATAAAATGAAATCTAAGATTATAGTTTTTTATGATCTAATTAAAATCATTTAAAGTTGAATTCATATTTCTTAGTAATAAATTATAATATTACTTGTTAAACGTTAAATAAAAATTGCATAAAAAGAACAAAAAAAAATAAATGAATCAAGGTTAAATCATATAAAAGGGTTCATTGACCCCTATGTACGACCCCTATGCAATTAACGATCGATATCACTCAATGTCTTCAGTGTTTATGTACGTAGCAATAAAAAAAAATAAAAAACTGCATTTATCTTTTTGTCTGTTAAATGTATGCTAACAGTCTGTTAAAGTATTCAATTACTGTTCTTGACCTCGCTCAATAATATTCCTGAGTTCAATGAACTTTTGCTCGATTCATCCATATGATAACAGAGTTAGATAAAAGCTTAATTAATAGGACTCACCGCAATCTTTCCTCCAGCGAAGTGGTGCGCACGACTTGGTGGTGGGTAAGACGAAGATTTGAGTTTCTTCTTCTTAAACTCTATAACGCTATTTGCTAAATTTAAAAAAAAAACAAAGGTTTAACATATGAATGTATACAAGAGCTTCAGGAATGAGGTGAAATTTATACTTAACTTGAGTGACTTCGATTTGAGAGTTTCGTACATATCATGTAAAATTATAAAAAAAAAAAAATATCAAGATCATATATCTCCATTTCTCTAATGATGTTAGTTGAACTCCGGACTTCGATGATGCAAGATGTTTATGCGGATGATGATGATGGTCTATGTTGGATGATACTTTTTTTTTTCTGAGGTAGGTATCAGGTAGGTAGCTTAACGGGTACGACTATGCATTTATATATATAACGGGTATGCACGGCGGATACGTAATCTTCCAAGCGTAATTTTGCAAAATGTAGCGGGATGATACGGTTATATCAGACGCTGGAGTGTATATGTGGAAAGCTACGCAAAATCGTGGTCGAGCTGCCACTCCTACAGTTCACTTAGGGCTCTTATAAAGGAGATGCCTGCGCAACTTTGGTTTCCTGGGTCGACAATCTGGGAGGGCTTAATAAAAGCTCCTTGTGGTTTTTAAGAGTCGCTAGCTGGTCTAACGTGTATCGACGACGATACACGTGGCCTCGGTGACACGATCGAAGGCACCAGCCAGCAGAAGTTCTATGACTTAGCGGGTTCCTAAGACCATAATTAAAATTAAATTTCGCCACACAAAAAAAAAACATTTTTCAATAAGTTACCTTTCGAGATTTTGTTCAACTTTTGCCGCACTTCGACTAGACAAAAAGATCTCTACTCCACGTGTTAAAATTTCCTAGTGGGTAGTATAAATAAATTTATAACAGATTCCTGGATTTGGCTCAGATCTTAGGTTGGGATTTTTTTGGCGGCGTTTATTAGAAGGCGTCTTTGTACAGCCACAGGCGCAACCGTTGTGCGGTGGCCACAGACCAAGGAGCGGACGGACTTACTCTGTTTTATTTTTCGTTGCCCAAGAGCAAACGGACGAGGCTTTATATAAAAACAATTATATGCCTAAAGTAATAAAAAGATATTACATTACGTAAAAAAAATCAAAAAAAAATTATATTTGCTTCTCAAAGCGCCTTACGACTTCTGGACTTTTCTCCCAAATCTCCTCGAGCTTACGAAGCTCGCGTTTTCACTCGCTTAATACGAAATAATTCGTGGATGCGAGTTACCGGAATTATATGAATTATTTAATGTAATTGTGTTAAATAAAATTTTTGAGAAAACCTCAACGAATTTCCAAGTGAGTAGCTTGGTCTTTTTAGCGTTTGCAAACGATCTTGGCAGGTCTGACGGTCTTGGTGGAAAAAGGAAGTAGGTTAGTCATGTCGAATCGAGCATGTGGAGTTGGTATGCCGTGAAATCGAAACGATATTCTGACAACCCAAAATTGGAACAACATTTAACGAAACTATTAAGTGGCCGAGTTCAGCATGCATGCATACGAGTAGTTAATAATAAAAACTAATTCGAAATTAAAAAAAAAATCTGTGAGGTAGTGGCCCATACAGATCATATCAATGTTTCATTAAAACGATTTAGTAAATTTATTAAGATAATTCTCTTTATCTTTATTTGTTTTAAACAATTACCCAAACAGAAATTACACAAATACAACAACAAAAAACAGTAAAATTGAAAAAGCATTCCAATCGCCACAAAAAATATGAAAACTTATTTATTTTCCCCATTTAACAAAGTGGACCAAAGAGGTTATTTTGTATGACTTTGAGATATTAGCCGTATTTAACTATCGTTCATTATCCAAAAGCATAATCAAATAATTATAGTTATGATCGCATTTCTTACCTCCATGCGTTTGTTTATTTATCAAGGATTAGTTTTTTTTCGATACACTAATGACACCAAAGTCATCAGTAAAAACTAATTTTTGATATTTATATCATATTTTTGAAAAAAAAACTGAAAAAATTGTTGTGTATCGTGTAATAGCGTGCGCCTCAAAGGTTGATTTTTAAAATGAAAAAGTCGAAAAAGAATAAGAATAAGACGCAAAGAATCATCGTGTGATAGGGGACTTAAAATTCCTCACGTTCGGGGGCCCTTATACAAACAACATCGACTGTTCCCCGAACGCAGGTTTTACCACACACACATTATAAAATGATTACAAACGTAATTTAAGTATCAGAAACGTGGTCAAAGTTTGTATACTCGAAGTTTTTTCGTGGTTAAGTTATCATGAACGTTGTTCACACTTTGTAAAATGATTACAAACATTGTTGAGTCATCTGAAACGTCGTAGAACTGCCATGTTTGTGCTTGAATACCAACGTTCGTGATCAAAATAAGATAACTTATTAAGAGACACAATTTAAGGAAAGTTCACATTGCAGTGTTTCCACCAAATATAGTAGTCATTCAGTTCGAGAAATTTAGCACTAATTTTCTTATTTTATTAACACGAATCTTTTGAAAATTAAATCATGTACGAAAATTTAATTGAAAAGTCCTCGTGTGAACATGTCAGGTAGGGAAAAATATAGTTTTTTAAGCTAAAATATGAATCATGAAAAAGGAGAATGTACGTTAAAAATAATTTACATTATAACAAATAATTGCAATGATAATAATCTGACATATATTAAAAAAAACTGTGTTTTTTAATCTTGAACAAAATAGTGGTTTGCTCTTCTCACATACTCGTATTTAGTTCTACATCTTATTTCATCAAATTCAGTGTTAAAGTTCTCCAATATATAACAAGGAAGTATAACTTTGCCTTGAATTGAATTTTTTTTTTTGAGTTAAGTTTAAATAAAAGATAATTTGACAAATCAACAATATTTAACAATGATCATTTCTTAATTTTATTGTTACAATCAAATGGTGTTTTTCATTTCTAAAATAACAACTTTTTTCAGATGCGAAGTTGAAAATGCGGTTTTAGGTTTCTTTAATTTTTTTTAATTTTGAAAATTACGTCTTGACAGAAATTATATGCAATACAAAATGGAGCCAGTTTAAGGCCAGATATACATTGTTCAAATACATGATAAGCACTCGCAAATGTATTAGTAAATTCTGATTGAAGTTGCATATAAAAACATCAATCTTGAGTCATCAATCTTTTATTTATCCGAGTAATTTGTTTTATTTTGTCTGTCCATTTCATCATACAATTTTTCTTTAATCTTTTAATCAGTGCTTATGTGTTGCTCTGTTCTCATCTCTTTAACGTATTATACGCAAATGAACCATTAATGCATTATCAATCATCAATCTTGCATATACGCTATTTCACTGGAATACGCTATATTGAATGTACCTAAATCAAAAGTATTTGATTTTGCTTCAAGCCTACATCCAATCTATACGTCTGACTTTTTCATTGCAATTGCATGCTTTTATTTTTTTCAAACAATTACCCAAACAGAAATTACACAAATACAACAACAAAAAACAATAAAATTAAAATCGCATTCCAATCTCGACGAAAAATATAAATATTTAGATTGGAATCTAAATTTACCAATGGAAAACATCATAACTGAACTGAACAGTGTAACTGTGACATAAAAACAATAGTCTACAAGAAAGAGAACGCACCAATGCTCAAATACCAACGTTCGTGTCAATTCAGTTTTCAATGAGCTTGGGTCCAGACCAGATCAAACGTTTAAAAATGTAAGACGGGTCGTGTGCATTTTAAAAACCCAAATTTTCAATAAAAAAGTCAAAAAATTAAAAAGAAAACCATTAAAATAAAATCTAAGAAGAAATTGCAGGTAAGTAATACAAATTATCATAAACTTTTTAAGTATTTGCAGGTATAATAGGAATGTATATACATACATATATTTTATTAGAATTTTCTTGTGTTCAGGCGCCATCTTGAAAATAGATGAATTCGGAATATTTTTTTCCTAATTGCATTTTAAGTAAGAAATTATAAATGCAGCTTTTTTGAGGATTGCAAATGCAATCAAGATAATTTCCAAACATGTTTTCAGAATTTGCGGTTCAGCTAGGAGAGAGAATTATGTTTCCAGCCACGCGGCATTTTTCAACAAGATTTCGTATGTTGGTCGAGAGAGTGTTTTTTTGTAATTCCACTTTCATTCAAAAACTATAAATGCAACTTTTTAGAGGATTACAAATGCAATCAATATAGGTTTAGATCATGTCTTTAGCACTTGCCGTTTAGCTAGGAGAGAGAATTATGTTTTCAGTCACGCGGCATTTTTCAACAAGATTTCTTATGTTGGTCGAGAGAGTGTTTTTTTGTAATTCCACTTTCATCCAAAAACTATCAATGCAACTTTTGAGAGGACTACAAATGCATTCGCATTCACATCCAACCGATTGCGATGTGAGTTAATACGGGTCGTGTGCTTTTTAAAACCTAAATTTATAATAAAAAAGCCAAAAAAATCAAAAAGAAAACCATTAAAATAAAATCTGATAAGAAATTGCAGTTAAGTAATACAAATTATCATAAACTTTTTAAGTATTTGCAGGTATAATAAGAATGTATATACATACATATATTTTACTAGAATTTTCTTGTATTCAGGCGCTATCTTGAAAATAGATAAATTCGGAATATTTTTTTCCTAATTGCATTTTAATTAAGAAATTATAAATGCAGCTTTTTGAGGATTGCAAATGCAATCAATATAGGTTTAGATCATGTCTTTAGCACTTTCCGTTCAGCTAGGAGAGAGAATTATGTTTTCAGTCATGCGGCATTTTTCAATAACAAGATTTCTTATGTTGGTCGAGAGAGTGTGTTTTAGTAATTCCACTTTCATCCAAAAACTATCAATGCAACTTTTGAGAGGACTGCAAATGCATTCGCATTCACATCCGACCGATTGCGATGTGAGTTAAGACGGGTCGTGTGCTTTTTAAAACCCAAATTTTCAATAAAAAAAAGTCAAAAAATTAAAAAGAAAACCATTAAAATAAAATCTAAGAAGAAATTGCAGGTAAGTAATACAAATTATCATAAACATTTCAACAAGATTTCTTATGTTGGTCGAGAGAGTGTTTTTTTGTAATTCAACTTTCATTCAAAAACTATAAATGCAGCTTTTTAGAGGATTACAATTGCAATCAATATAGATTTAGATCAAGTCTTTAGCACTTGCCGTTTAGCTAGGAGAGCGAATTATGTTTTCAGTCACGGTTCATTTTTTCAAAAAAATTTGTATGTCGACCTAGAGAGTGTTTTTTTGTAATTCCACTTTCATTCAAGAAGGATAAATGCAGCTTTTTAGAGGGTTACAATTGCAATCAATATAGGTTTAGATCATGTCTTTAGCACTTGCTGTTTAGCTAGGAGAGCGAATTATGTTTTCAGTCACGGTTCATTTTTTCAAAAAAATTTGTATGTCGACCTAGAGAGTGTTTTTTTGTAATTCCACTTTCATTCAAAAAGGATAAATGCAGCTTTTTAGAGGATTACAATTGCAATCAATATAGGTTTAGATCATGTCTTTAGCACTTGCCGTTTAGCTAGGAGAGCGAATTATGTTTTCAGTCACGGTACATTTTTTCAAAAAAATTTGTATGCCGACCTAGAGAGTGTTTTTTTGTAATTCAACTTTCATTCAAAAACTATAAATGCAGCTTTTTAGAGGATTACAATTGCAATCAATATAGGTTTAGATCAAGTCTTTAGCACTTGCCGTTTAGCTAGGAGAGCGAATTATGTTTTCAGTCACGGTTCATTTTTTCAAAAAAATTTGTATGTCGACCTAGAGAGTGTTTTTTTGTAATTCCACTTTCATTCAAAAAGGATAAATGCAGCTTATTAGAGGATTACAGTTGCAATCAATATAGGTTTAGATCATGTCTTTAGCACTTGCCGTTCAGCTAAGAGAGAGAATTATGTTTTCAGTCACGCGGCATTTTTCAACAAGATTTCTTATGTTGGTCGAGAGAGTGTTTTTTTGTAATTCAACTTTCATTCAAAAACTATAAATGCAGCTTTTTAGAGGGTTACAATTGCAATCAATATAGGTTTAGATCATGTCTTTAGCACTTGCCGTTTAGCTAGGAGAGCGAATTATGTTTTCAGTCACGCGGCATTTTTCAACAAGATTTCTTATGTTGGTCGAGAGAGTGTTTTTTTGTAATTCAACTTTCATTCAAAAACTATAAATGCAGCTTTTTAGAGGATTACAATTGCAATCAATATAGGTTTAGATCATGTCTTTAGCACTTGCCGTTTAGCTAGGAGAGCGAATTATGTTTTCAGTCACGCGGCATTTTTCAACAAGATTTCTTATGTTGGTCGAGAGAGTGTTTTTTTGTAATTCAACTTTCATTCAAAAACTATAAATGCAGCTTTTTAGAGGATTACAATTGCAATCAATATAGGTTTAGATCATGTCTTTAGCACTTGCCGTTCAGCTAAGAGAGAGAATTATGTTTTCAGTCACGCGGCATTTTTCAACAAGATTTCTTATGTTAGTCGAGAGAGTGTTTTTTTGTAATTCCACTTTCATCCAAAAACTATAAATGCCACTTTTGAGAGTTTTAGATCATGCCTTAAGATTTTTCATGAAATAAAAATATTGAATCTTGTATGGATTTCATTGGTATATTTTCCAACTGTCATTCTGAACATGCTACATTATCTTATCATTCATATGAATTTTACTTTCTATTTAAAAAGCCTTAGCATAGTATGTATGAGGGGACCAAAGCCCGGTGACCCCATTTGTTTTTTCAATTAAATTGGTTTTATTTCGTCTCAAAACAATAAATATTTGGAAATATCAAAGACCAAGCTATAAAAAATAATATATTAACTGTATTTTATTATTGAAAAGAAGAACACCTCAGTTGTTTTCGTTACCTTAATTATAAATTTAAAAATATATACGTCGAGTTATTCTAAAACATAGGTACATTTGATTTAAAATTGGAAATGGTCCTATGTTCAAAATATTTGAATTTGACATTTTTGTTTCTGTTTTTTTTTCATAGTGTTATTTCCACAATAAACATGGAAGAATTTATTAATGAACACTCTTATGTGAACAAAGTAATACATCCAAAACAAGTCATACACGAAAATACGTATGATCCTGAAGATTTACCTACTTATGCCAAGTTGAACAACAGCACTAATGGTGATTTAAATAATTTTGGAGACCTTGAAGAAACTGATAATGAAATGTTTAATTTGCTCGCCTCGTGGGGATTTATTGATTTGTATGATTATTTTGTATCACAAAAACTCAATGTAAATGTTTTGAAATATATAAGCCATGAAGATTTGAAAGATCTTTTTTCAAATAAGCCATTCGGAATTAGAGTTGAATTCAAACATAAACTAAATCAATGGCGAACAGAAAATGTAAATACCTACTCATATTTCTTATCTGTGCATAAATATGGTATTTAGGAGAAACATATATACACATCACTTCAAAAAAATATGTTTTACTTTAAAACTGCCATTATCATTTCTTTAGAATTAAAGCAAAAGCTGTTTTTAAATAACTTAACGGTCAGTAAATTTTTGGAGGTATCATGTTTCTCACAAACACCACATAATTATTTTTAAGAAATTTATAATATATTTATTTAAGGGAATAAGAAATCCATTAGATCCATCGGAAGAAATTTTATTAAATGTCAAAAATTTAATAGAAGGCGAAGTAAAAAAACATCTAGCCGATCATATTAGGTTTTCTTCAATAGAACGTGAAAGTTCAACAAGGTCACCATCACCTTTTTCGAACGCTTCAAACATATCGAATTCTTCATCACCCAGCATTAGCTTTGGAAGCTTTGTATAACACCGCTCTTTTAAACATTTGTTTTAACCCTTTGTTGCCCGAATTAATTAATAAAGTTATTTTTTATTTAAAAAAACTCTGAGTCTGCATAATTTAATCTTGATAATTCAATTAATAGAACTTACAAATAAGATTTAACAAGAATAATAAGAATTTAATTCGATAAGGCAAATTTAAAAGGCTTATATTTTGAGTTGTATATTTTTTAAATCTTCACTATTCGGTTTCTTGCTGTAAGAACCTGGCAACAAAGGTTCTTAAACTTAATATCAAGAGGTTAACTTTGTTTAGTTTGATCTGATTATATTTTAAAGGATATAGATACTGTTCTTCAGTCTTTTCCTGCTGGCAACTTCGTGATCAATGATTTTAATAAGAATAAAAGAATTGGAGAAACTTCTCGAAGTATATTAATTGAGAGCATAACAACATTTCTCACAAAAAACAACACTGCTGTATCACGTAAAGATTTCCAACACATTGCTTCAAGAATCCATGATCGATTTCATGAAGATCCTGTAAGTATTTCTTTTTTTGAACACACAAAAAAACATACAAATATGTCAAAGTTTTTATTACGGATACAGTACTACTATTCATATTCATAAATTCCAGAGTATTTATTTTTCGGTACCTATGAAAGCTTCAAAAGATAATCCAACAGGAAGGTTATACACCCGCTACTACAATTTAAGGCGCCGAAATCGAAAAATTGGCCTTGACACGTTCGAAGATAAATGCAACTCAAACCCAAATCAAAGTTTTTTCAATCCACATCTGAACGAAGAAGAAATTGAATTGTTACAAGGTAATTTCTTATCTCCAAACAATGCAAATTATTCTCTAAGCCTCCTCATCTTATGATCTGAACTTTTTTATTCAGATGACACCTTGGTAGATATAAAATGGCTACAAATTCATAAAGAGCCTTGGGATGAAGTAAAATCTAAATGGAGAACTACTTTCAAGACAAGACATCAAGAAATTATTACAAACACAAATTTTTCCACAATTTTGAATAACTGGCCCTTAATCAAGCATTCTGCTGGAGTAACATTGGTAATTGCTTTAATATTTATTTTGTCTTAAATATCTGCATCTGCATTGTAGATAAAGGGAGCATATCAATAACGTAGAAGAACTTCATATACCTATGTCTTTCATTCGTTTTATTAATTAGGACCCAACCCACTTAACTTTTCTTCAAATCTAAGCCACATATTTTGTTTTTGCGTTGAACACATACTCGTAAATCTAATCTAATCAATACTTACTAATTCAATTAAAATTTTGCGCCAATGTTATTAGAGAAAAACTGCGTTCTTACTTCAAATTTTTAATTTTTCTTTTTTGCATTTTTGAAATTGTAGTATATGATAAATTTTTATAATTGAAACACTTCTGAGTCTTAATCGTCTTTCAAAGAATTCTTGAAACTATTTTTTATTTAAAAAACAAATCTTACCAAAACTGTTTCAACGTTTTCATGAAAAAGGCAACGAAAGAAAATCTTGGGTTATTTGTAAAAGTTTATTATATTATAACTATTATAACTTAGCAGACGAAAAAATACTTTGTAATATCTAAACTACGCTATTAAAATAAAATAAATGTATTATTGAACAATTAATGTAACTGGGTTTTATAAGGTTTATATGGTTAAGTATCTTTAAATTTTTTTTTTGTAACATAACCACACCCACGCATTCTCAAAGCATTTGTTTACTATTTTTTCTTTATTATTCTTCTTTAAAGATAAACATAGATTTTGAAAATCTTTTTCCGGGGAAGCAAAACTGTCTGATAGAACTATGGGACGATTTTAAAGCCGCCATTATACCAGTTTTCAACGAGAAGATCAAAGACAGAAATAGCCAAGAGCTGCTTGGTTTCTTAAATAAGAAAACAATTCTAAAAGGTATGTTTAAATTTTAATATGCTTTGATATAATAAAGTAATTAATTAAATTTTACCGTTTTTTTTAGAGCCAGAAGAAGTAATAATTACAAATCTCCTACATGCCATCCTACCACCTTCAGCGAGGCAATCGAACTCCCCATCAACCAGCGGAACAAGAAAAAGAAAATTTTTTAAGCCTACCATAAAGGATTCGCAGAAGTCAATGATTTTAACGGTATCCCAAGCGAACGATTTTAATCCAACTATTGACCAAATGTCAATAAAGGTGAGAGAACTCGGACAAAGTCTTCAACCAATAATAATTTATTGTGAGTTTGAAAAATCATTTATAGTTTATTTTAACGAAATCAAGTACAAGTTTGATTCTTTACTTCCTGCACTTGATACTTGCTTTAAAGTTTTTTTTGTCTTAAATCTTAAATATCCAATAGCATGTAGGTCTGTATGGCTTTTTTTTCAAAAATATTTTTTTAAAATTGAAAGTTCTGAAACAGTTCCACCAGATGTTCTTATTTTAGACAATATTTTGAAAAATTATAATAATGTTTAAGTGCCATATATGCCCAACAACATCCTTTACTGATGTAAAAACACTTGTTTTTCATTATAAAACTGTACATTATTTAAAGCAAACTGATGACTTTCACTGCTTTAATTGTAAACAAATTTTTAGTTTAAAAAGTTTTAAAAGGCATTTTGAACGTTCGTGTAAAAATATTTCACTTAGCTCAACTCCTTCCTTAAATTGTTTTAGAACAGAAAATCTTAATTTTACACATGAATCCTCAAATAATAATGACACTGAAAACGATGCAGAAAATAGTAGTATAGGTGAAGATTGTGATATAATTAAAATTATAGAAAGATCATCAATTAATTTCTTAAGTAACTTGTATGGAAACCCTAGCTTATCACGAAAAATATGTGAAGAAATTATTAAAGATTTAACTGAAGGATTTTTTAAAATTATTTTTACAAAACTTTATAAAGAATTTTCTTTACATATTAAAACAGAAAAAGAAGAAGAATTTCAAAGGACCTTATTGTTTTTAAAGAACCCTTTCGAAAGTATCAAAACTTTCTACAGATTCGTTCAAACAGCAAAAAAATATGACTTCTATAGAGATCCTTCCAGTTATATTATAGATGACGAGGTTTGCGTCAAAAGCGGAGTAACACCCTCTATGGATGCTATCGAATCAGATGGTGTTATATTGTCCTTAAAATTTCAGTTCCAAAAGTTTTTTGAGCTTCCAGGAATCTTTAAGTCTGCTATCGATTATAGGAGATATTTAGAAATCAATGATATTCCCCATTTGGTAACTAGTGAAATTTGGAAAGATAGGATTTCAAGATTTTCAGAAAGTAAGCGTGACAAAGTAATTCCTTTTAACTTGTATTTTGATGACTTTGAATCGAATAATCCGCTAGGATCTCATGGTGGATGCCATTCTATTGGAGCAGTTTACTATAACTTTCCTAGTCTTCCGCAATATGTTAATTCCGAATTGGAAAATATTTTTGTAGCAATGTTGTTTTATTCAAAGTATAAATCTTATGGTGAAAATTCAATTTTTTACCAACTTGTTGATGAAATTAAGAACCTCGAAGAAAACGGAGTTTTGATTAACGTTAAATCTGAAATTTTTCAAGTGTACTTTGTACTAGGACTCATTACAGGCGATAACCTTGGGCTTAATTCAATCTTAGGTTACACAAAAGGTTTTAATTCCCAATATTATTGTCGTATTTGTAAATGTTCTAAGACTCAAAACTATTCGCTTTGTTCAGATGATAGCCGTCATCATAGAACAATTGAAAATTATAATTCTGATGTTAGGTTATATCCACAAGTTAGTGATAGAATGGCAAATACCGGGATAAGAGAAGAATCAGTTTTCAATAATATACCTTCATTTCATGTTGTTAAAAACATTACTGTAGATATAATGCATGCCTTATTTGAGGGTGTTTGTCATTATGATTTATGTAAGCTGCTTAATCAGTTTATAATCCATGACAAATTTTTTTCGCTAGATGTTCTGAACAACAGAACACAGTTTTTTAGATATGGTGAATATGAAATTGGTAATATCCCGCCAGTTATTAAATCTGAGCATATCAAAAAGCTTAAACTGAACATGTCAGCAAAAGAAATGTGGACATTTTGCAGATTTTTGCCCATAATAATTGGTGATCTAGTTCCTCAAAAAAACATTCATTGGAAATTGTTAAACGTTCTCAATAAAATTTTAGATATTGTTTTAAAATCAAATTTTCAACAAAATGAAATATCTATTTTAAAAAATCTCATATCAACACATCATTCAACATATTGAACTCTTTCAGGAAAATTTAAAGCCTAAATTTCATTTCATGATTCATTATCCTTTTGTTTTAAAAATGATCGGTCCTTTTAAACACTTTTGGTCTTTCAGGTTTGAATCGAAACACAAAGTACTGAAAAGCTATTGTAATAACATCACTTCACGTCGAAACTTACCACTGTCCTTAGGTATTAAAAGTTCTTTAATGTTCTGTAGAAGAATTATTTCTAATGTAGGCATTTCCCCCACATATTCAAAATTACCTAATGATAAGCTTTTGCTGAAGGATCATCACTGTTTTCCTAAGATACAAAACCTTTCACTTCACACGACTAACTTCAATGAACTTTTTTGCTACAATACGGTAACATTCTGCAAGATAGACTACAAAAATAACAATTATGTTAGTAGATCTTCAGAAATTTTTCGAATTGAATGTTTATTTATTTTGAACAAAACTATTTATGTTATTTGTGAAACATGTATTGTATCGGGATACATTGATCACTTCAATGCATATGAAGTATTAGGTGCGACTCAAAGCTTTTTTGTTTACAATATAAATGATTTTGATGGACCTCCCATTTCTTCACACTCAAATCCAAATGGAAAAAACTATACTTTTATCAGGTTCTTTTAAAAATCAGACAAATTTACAAACAAGTTGAGAGAGTTGTTAGAGCGTTTCCCCCTTTCATTGTGAATTGTCAATTGTTCTTAACCCTAGGAGGGTAACTATATTTTTTAGTACGTTCAGGTAACCATTAATTAATAAATTCCTGTGAAGTTAAACTATTTATGTTTATTAGTTATTATTTATTAAAAAACAGACACATTGTCTTAGAAATCACTTGAATTCGAAAAATCATTTAGTTTATTTTTACTTCCTGCACTTGATACTTGTTGGTCTTGGACTCCATCATTTACTCGGTATTTCCCTTTTATTTGATTGCATTGTCTCTACAAGTGAAAGCTTGTAAGGCTCATAAAGAAGTGATTTTGCACTCCATAATTTTTATTTCTAAACCCTACCATAAAGGACTCACAGAAGTCAATGATATTAAGGGCACATATCTGTTGACCAAACGCCAATAAAGGTGAGAGAATTCGGACAAAGTCTTCAACCAGTAATAATTAATTGTGAATTTGAAAAATCACTTATAGGTTTTTTTACTTACTGCACTTGATAGGTACTTGCTTTAAAGTTTTTTTGTTTAAATCCTAAATATCTTAAAGCTTTC